>VXBU01005404.1:323-33734 GCA_013400315.1 Bombycilla garrulus
TATGGTATGCATTTGTATTTCTCATCTTACTACTCCTTTTATGCATAATCTAGCATGTTTTGTTCTCAGAATGCAGTATGGTATTTAAAAATTCTCTTTATGCTACCTGTACAGATTTTACTTTTAACTTCTCCCTTTACTTCTTCTGGACAAGGTTTTCTGTTTATATTTAACTTCTGATCTGTTTTTATTTTTAATCATGCATATATTTGTTTTACAGCTTTGCAAAGGCACAGAAATTAAACACTTCACAGAATAGTGAGGTATTCTGTAATAGTGAGTGAAACAAGCTGTGCATGGGGTTTTTTGTTTATAATTTCAAGAAATTTTGTGCTTCTGTCAATTTCTATCTAGTTAAAAAGAAAGTCATTGGTAGTTGTACCTTGTTTTGACACTTACGAAAATGACAGTACCATACTTCCTATCACTCTCAGTACATACTGTGGTAATCATCATGTCAGAGTTGATGTCATAATTTGGTAGATCCCCAGTAGTACAGTTTTCATAGTGCTTCTTCTTTAGGTTTAGAATTGTTATCAATGTGGTTTATGTCTTACCAATGTTTACATAATTTTCTACCCAAAGTAACATCCTGGTTTATTTATTTTATTTTAGTGTCTTTCACTGTTGCCAGTTGATCTGGGAGGACATTATTTTGATGCTGTGTGAAATATTAACAATATTTACTTGGACCCATTTTCTCAAATAACTTTCATACTGTATCAGCAGGTATCCTAGTAATTAGAATTTTAATTGCTTAAAGGCCTTACCTATAGGTTTTTTGCACAGAAGTAAGTGAGTAAGTGGCCTATTTCTTCTAGGCAACAAAACTGGTAAAAAAGTGAATTTGTATCTCTCACTTTCCTCTTCTCCTTGTGACTTCAGTGGAGCTGGTCACCTCCTTTGAAGAAGAGAACTCCTCTTGACTGAACGAGACTCTTTCAAATCAAGATAGATTCTGAGTGGCCAAGAAGCCTGCTGGGATTTTTGATGATGAATCTGTAGAGGTGATGCCTAGAACTTTTTAAGCATTTCTTTATACTGCTTTTCCTAATCTCTACAACTAGAGATTGCTCTTTTTGTTATACACAGCCTCAGGGAATAATCTCAAAACTCTTAACAGGAATGACCCTTGACAACCAGAATGTTTTGCCTACTACTTGGTTACCCTGTTGGACAAAAGAAATCATGTTAGCTGAAGTGGTGTGTGAGTATAGTTCTCTGCTTGAACTTAGAAGTGAAGTTTATTGGAAATAAAACTGTTCACTTTTAAATTCCAGATTAGGTTTTTAGCCTTTCTTCAGTTGGGGTTTCAGTTTTGAGGTAAAGTCAAGAATTATAAGATAGAATGGACACAAGGACAGAGTATTATTAAAGAGACTTCTGAGTAGTGTGAAGTGCATTCTGTTAATGATTTAGGTATACAGGACAAACTGCCCAGGAGATATTAGGACATCCTGGGTCCTAGGGAAAGGTTGTTATTCAGGATGTATAATTTCGGTCAAATGTGAAACAGAGAACAGTATCTGACTGAGAATAACTCATGAAGAGAGCATAAGGAGAGTGAATCCTGTGACCATTCACTGTAGCACTGGTCCTCTTTGCAAGATCTTTATGACATACGGTACCTTAATTCATCAAGCCCTTGGTGTTGATCCAGGCTGGGGATGAACTTATGAAGAGCAGCCCTGCTGAAAAAGACTTGGGGGTGCTGTGGCTGAGAGGCTGGACATGACCCAGCCATGGGCACTCCCAGCCCAGAGAGCCAAACGTGTCCTGGGCTGCATCCAGAGCAGTGTGGGCAGCAGGGCCAGGGAGGGGATTCTGCCCCTCTGCTCTGCTCTCCTCTGGTCTGGTGAGACCCCACCTGCAGTGCTGCATCAGCTCTGGGGTCCCAGCACAGGAAGGACATGGACCTTTTGAAGCAAGCCCAGAGGAGGCCACCAAGATAGCTGAGGGGAATGGAGCACCTCTTCTATTAGGAAAGGATGGGAGAATTGGAATTGTTCTACCTGGAGAAGAGAAGACTTTGGGGTGACCTAATTACAGCCTGCCAATACCTGAAGGGAACCTTCAAAAAAGCCAAAGAGACTTTTTGCAAGAGCATATAGTGACAGAACAGGAGGCAATGGCTTAAAATTGAAACATTAGGTTTACAATAGATATTGGGAAGAAATTTTGTAGTCCGAGGGTGGTGAGACACAGGAACAAATTGCCAAGGGAAGCTGTGGATACCCCATCCCTGCTAGTGTTCAAGGCAGATTGGATGGAGCTCTGAGCATCATGGTCTAGTGGAAAGTGTCCCCGTCCCTGGCCAGGGATTGGAACTAGATGATATTTAAGGTGCCTTTCAACCCAACCATTCTATGATTCTATGAAAGAGTACATTTAAAGAAGTATTTGGCTGACTTATTATAGATATCCTTTTCTTGTTTCTTTCTTCTTTCCCTTTCCCTTTGGACAGGAGTTTCCATTTTACAAACACTCACTGAATAGTTGTGATGGACATGTTCTACGGAGATCATAGGTATTCCTTCACACTCTTTACCTGCATGTTTCATTGTTATACCTTAAAGAGGACGAATCATCAGGTGGTTCCCTTGAATGGAAAGAATTTGAAGGATTACTGTTATAAGATTTGCTTGTACATAATTCTTTTCTGATTTGTAACAAATATTTTATCTGCATAGTTCCCTTTTCCTGATTCTTAAAAAGAACATAAAAAGTAACTGATTTGTCCTTTGTGCCATTTCTCTGCATATTGCCTGAATCTTAATTAGCAATATGGAGGAAAACAATTGTTCCTGGTTGATTTCCCAAAATGGAGGGAAAGTAGACTAGATGCTTGTAATTTGTGTTCAGTCTTTCTGACTTTGAATATACTGTTCTTTGAAATTCCAGAATTTTAGTGTCAAACCAAGTCTGCCTTGCAGAGAAAGTCAAAGGAGTAAGTAACCCAATTATTTAAGATCTTTTTAGTCCTGCTGGGGAAAAGGGTAAGACTTAGGAGCGCAAATGATCCCAAGGAAAAGGAGTGAGCAAATCATGTGGATCAAAACCTGGTTAAATGATAGCTTGTTGTCAATAGACATTTGACTTTTAATAATAACTCTTTGACTTTTGCCCCTGACAACTGGAGATAGGCAATCACTGCATCCATTTTATAAGAGGGCCAATCAGCCTTATTTCAGTCTTTGGAAAAAAAGGGGGACACTTCTTATGAAGTGCTGATGAAATAGTGATGATTAGGAATAGCCAGACTGATTTATTTTTTTTTTTCAAGGAGCAAATTGTGCCTTACAAGCTCTTCTGCCTTCTGTGATAAAATTATTTTCTCTGTGTCCAAGTGTCTTGGTTTGAAAGACAGGTGTTTGCTGAGGAAGGCAGGAGTCTCCCTTGGAATGGAAAATGTAAACCCCTTCCCTCTGAATTATTATAATTTTGAAATTAAGGGGCTCTCAGGCAATGACATGAGAAAAGGGATAGAAGTTCTTTTCTAGTATGTATAAATAAAGCAAGCAAACAACAACATCTGTGGCGTAACACCAGCCAGAACCACAAACCCAGAGCCAGCCGGCTCGGCCGCAGGCCCTTTCCCCCGGGTGCAGTTCCGGGCACAGCCAGCAGGGGCGCTGATGGCTCCCGGCGGGCAGGGCAGTGCGGTGATTCCTCCGCGGCTGCAGGGGGCGCTGTGGCGCGGGCTCGGAGGTGAGCAGGAATGACGGCTCCACTCATATGGGGAGAGATATTTTGAAGGTGAGCGAAGAATGGGTTTACTTGGATCTTGAGTAGTTTTGTTTGTTGGGGGGGTATGTTGAGGATTTTTTGGTTTTCAGAACATAAACTATATCTTCAGTATTTGTAAGTGTCCTTTCTTTAATAAACATGCAGACTTGGAACCACAGAGTCTTTTGACTTGCTTTGTCGGGGGGATGATGTTTAGAAGTGTTTTGAAGTCTAATTTCTTCCCACTGGGGAAAGTAAGTCCAAATAGAAGAGGAAGATCAGAAGAAAACAAATTTAAGGGCAAAAAGGCACATGGTGGGTGGGAAATAGTTGTGAGCAGAGCATTATGAAAATAGAAAAAAACGGAGTGCTATTGAAACATGTATGCATTAAAGAGAAAACTCAAGGATGGAAAGGAGCTCTTGAGATTGTTCAAGCAGGATCAGCCAGAGCAGTTTGTCTAGGATTAAGTGTAGTTGGGGTTTTAATAATGTTATGGGTGGTTACTCAACAAGCTTTCTGAACAATCCGCTGAAAAAAAGAAATAGGCTCTTGCCCAAAAAATGCAATTTTGTGTGTTTGTACCTCTTGCCTCTTATCCTGGCAGTGGACTCATTAGAGGAGTCTGCTCCCTATTCATACACATAGGTAAGAGCCATTCTCACACAACCCCTCTATTCTCTAGACTAGACACTCATGTATCAAGGATGTTCTATGTCAAGGCTGTTAATCATTTTTGTATCCCTTTTCTGGAACCACTCCTGTAAACCCGTCTGCGTTCTCTGAGGGGCCTACACCTGGCCTAACTAAGGCTGAGTCATGATTGGCTTTCACCTTCACCTGCTGGCAATGCTGCTCTTAATGTAGTCCAAAAAGCTTCTTTGGAAGCTTTTTTTGCTTGCAAGGGCACATAACTGGTTTATGATCAGCTTGTTTTATTATGTTCCTCAAGGTCTCTCTCTACCAAGTGGCTCTCCAGTCAGGTGCAGATGCTCAGCAGGTACTGGTACTCCCTCTATGCAGGACTTGAATTTTTCTTTGTTGAACATGATGGAATTCCTTTCTGTGCAACTCTAAATGGTGGCAACTAATATTCACTATATGAGAGATTGATTTGAGGCTGATCAGTCTGTCATCAATCTTCTTGACGATTGGTGTGATATGTGCTCTCTTCTATTTAACAGGAAGGTGTAATCACCTTTCAGTGACAGGACTAAGAGTACAGTCATCCAAACATCAGGCAGCTCCCTCAGAATTCATGAGTATGACCTGTTAGAGCCAGTAGACTTCAATATGTCCTGTATAAATGCTTCATAACCCAATCTCCCACTGAGGCTGTCTTTCTTGCTTTGGTGCATTCCTTCTATTCTTAAGGACCTCAGATTCCTAAACACTGGTCTTAGCAGTAAATACTTGAGGCAAAGAAAGTGCTGAATACCTTGGTTTTTCCGTGTTTATTGTCATCAGGGGCTCTGCTGTATTTAGCAGTGGTCCCACATTTTCTCTACTTTTCCTTTCCTGTCATAGAATTTTACTCCCCAGATTCAAATCAAGGTAGACCTTGGCTTTCCCAACCCTATGCCTACATTGCAAGATACCTCTTCCCACCCCACATCAGCCATCCCAGCTTCCATGTCTTACATATCTCTTTTTTTATATCTAAGCTCTTTATTCGTTTTTGCAGGCTTCCTTTTGCCTTTGATGTCCTGCACATGGTGACAGACCACTTTTGAGCTTGGGATGATCCCTAAATATCAACTAGCTTTACTGGGCCCTTCTCTACAGGGTACCTTGCAGGATTTTTCCAAGTAGATCTCTTCAGAGATTACATTCTACTGTCCTGAAATCCAGGGTTGTCTTGCACTTTATCCTTCCTCTAATGATTCTGAACTCCATCATCTCATCATCATTGCAGACAAGCTTTAATGTCCCATGAGAAGTTTTTCACAGTTTGTATGTATCAGGTCTAGTAATTTACTTCTTCATGATCACGAAGTTGTTACCACGGCACTCCAGAAATTCCTTGTATTGTCTGTGTTCTGCTTTTTTAACCTTCCAGCAGATGTCACGGTGCTTCAAGTTCCCTGTGAGAACAGGGCCTGTAAACATGAAACTTCTTCCAGTTGTCTGAAGGATTTTTCATGTATTTACTCCCTATAGCAGGCACCTATTACACTATCACGAATGTTCTATCTGCTGACCTTGACCTGTAAGCTCTTGACTGGTTCCTGATCTGCCCTCATATAAGGGACAGCTGATCTTAGTCTTCCTAGCCTTTTCTTCCTGAAGAGCCCTTACCAATTAGTCATAGCATTCCAGTCATGTGAGCTATCTCACCATGTCTCCATGATCCCAGTGTTGTCATGGAGCTGCCTTAATTACACAGACCTCTGTAATCTCCTTTGTTCAGTGCCCATGTGTTGATGTATAAGTGTTTCAGGGAGGCACCAAAGTGTGCTTTTCTCACTTGTTGGGGAATCTCTCCAACAGTTAACCCCACAAGTCTATGGGCATTTGGATTTATCAATTTATAAAAGATTTATTAATTTATAAAAATTAATAATTACAGGATTATCAGAGATTCCTGGCAAACACATGAGATCTGTATTACCATTATGTAATGGCCATTGGGCACTTCAATGGAGGATTTGATATCATGCACTAATGAAACTGGAAATCATGGTGGGAGCATTTGCTGTAATTCTTTTGAAGAGAGTTGAGCAATATAAGGAATGAAGACATTCCAAAATAAGCAGCTGCCCTCTAAATGCCAAATGAGTTAGGACCTCTTTTTCTCTCTGGGATTTTCTGACTTTCAGGAATTCTTGGTTAATTAGATTCGTCATGTTCTGAGCAGGAGAGTCCCTGGATGCCAAGCTTTTTCATTATAGTCATGCTGTCATATACATTCCAGCCATGACAGTAAATTCATTACAAACTTTCTAGGCTAGAAATGTGGCCTTGTCCTTCTTTGCAGGCAGTTCTCCTTGCTTTTGGTTTGATAAGACCATTCTTTGGAAATGTCTTTGTGATGTCTTTGTGATTCCTTGCCATTGTATTTGTTTTATTTTGTTTTTGGATTTTCCTATTTGTTTGTGTTTTGTTGTTGTTATTGTTGTTGGTGTGTGTGGTTGGTTTTGTTTGATTTCGGTTGGTTGGTTCTTTGGTTTCAAAGCACCTTACATTTTGAGGGTTTGTTTTTGATTTATTAATTTAGGTTTTGGGGGTATTTGTGGGTTTTTTTGATTGGTTGGTTTTGTTTTTTGCTTTGTATTTTGTTTGTTTGTTTGTTTTTTCCCAGAGTGCTTAATAGGTTTCTGTGCTTTCAGGACTCTTTCTTTTCTATTCTTTGTTTTTTGGGAGGTCTTTTCATCCTTACAGTGTCTCTATGAGTTTGTTATGAAGGGAGGTGCTTCTTCTCATGTCTTGGTTTTTGAGTTGAGATTCTCACTCAGTCTGGCAGGGTTCACAGATTGGTCTCCTGTAAATATATCTTAGCTCATGATGAGTGTGTGCTGCATTTACTCACTGAATTCCAATATAATTTAAAATCTGGATAGTAGTGTTTAACCTCTTATAGTAAGAATCACCTGTTTGTATCTTTGGTTCTTCCTAGCATGAAGGAACTTACTGACTAGCCCAGATCCTTGGATTGATGTCTTGAGCAGATCCTTAGCATTGTTTCTGTGCACACTGCAGTTTAGTCTGCAGAACATAGGAAAGTCAACTGAGCTTAGACAATGCCCTGTGATGCCAAGCACAGCTCTTGTATCTTTATTTTTCATATGAAGCCTTTGGTGTATTACCTTTATGGGTCATCGACCTGCATTTTTACTTGGTTCTTCATGGACATTCTGGTATTAACATCTGTGTGGTTGAATTTGGATTTGGAAGCTGTAGATGCCAACTGAGCATTTCTGATAGTGCCATCACAGACTCAGTCCTGGCTGCAGGAAGGAAGCAGCTGGGTTGGCGGCAGTGGAGTCCCCTCCCTTATGGGACAGGGGCGTTCCTGCAGCACCATGGACAGGGCCGGGTTTGGGGCGGGATCAGGGCCCTCCGCAGGCTTCGCGCCTCGGTGTGATCCGCGGCGTGGGGCCGGGATGTGCTCAGGGTCCCGAGCTTCTGACATTGGTGCTGTCTGTTCTCTCAGGCCAGTTCTTTCCCCAGGTATTCTAATATTCACCTGCCTACAGCTCCCAGGCGAAGGAGAAGACGAGAATCTCTGTGTCCAAGTCTCTGCTTTCAGAATCTGGCATCATGAACTATAATGTGTTGCTTTGTAAATGCATCAAGTGTCACACCTACTGCTGTCATTAAAAAAAAGCAATATCCTGCCTGACTTGTGTGTATGTCCACAGTGTGAATTTGTAGGTTTGGGAGTATGTGTGTTTTGTTTTTAAAGGCATTAAAGATTCATATTAGAATATGGTCCTCAATGTAGCCTAGAAAATGTTAATTTAATTTTTTGCTGTTGTTTAAATACTAGTGTTATAGAAAGAGAGTAATAAAATCTTTGCATAGTTTGGAAGTTGTCACATGTCTTTACCTTTACAGTGCTTGTGTAATAAATGAAAAGTTTAATTAAAAGCAGAGCTAATAGTGTCCCATTTTGTAATTGTGCATTTTTATTTTAACAATTAAACAAATGTGTGTGGAACATCGTGGAAAAAGTTTTGTAAATACTCTCTGTTTTTTGTCTGCTTGCATGCAATAAAGAAATCAAAGAACCTCTATGTAATTCAGTACAGCCTAGCAGAATTTGGTCAGATTACCAATGTAATATGCTTCTAAATGTGGGAAGATTTCGTAGTCACCTTTTAAACAAGCCTGTTTAAAGTCAAATCTCCAGTCAACCACTTCTAAGGAGATGATGTTAAAAGTTCTAACAAGCATTTTGAATGGTAATATTGGAAGATTGTGTGATTTTTATGTAATTATTTGACTATGGTTTGTTGGTGCAGGACAGAAGGAGTTGCTGACTGAAAACTTTACAAAAAACGCATAAAGGCTGATTGAAGTAAGCTGAAACAAAGTGTTGCATATGAAAAGATAGATACAGAAAGTGGTAGTAAATCTGGTTTTGTTTTGATTTGTATATTGTTTGTTAAACGATTTGTATATTTGAGGGCATAGCCAACACTATATTCTTTTAGGTTTTATTCTGATTGTGACTGTTTCTCTACTGATCTGGATAGGACCTTTTGATATTAGCCACAGAGACTGGCTATGAATTAGTTGCCTGTGGTAAGAAAGAGAGTGTGAGAAAGGTTTTGCTCTTAGGGGCCCTAACTATAAATCATCATTAGACACTTTTCATTATTATTCTTAGTATGAAAATAAACTTCCTGTGTATTTTTCTAGTAGTTTTTCTCCCCATTTTTATTCAGCGTTGTATTTTGACTTCAGTATGTGTTTAAATACTGTACTTTTAATTTCAGTGTGGTAAAGTGATGAACCCGGAAATTTCCACAGATCTGACAATTGTGACTGGCTCTCTCAGACTGTAAGAAGTGATAAAGTTCTCTAAGCATGGCAACTGTTCAGCAGCTTTTATTTTCTGTGAAGCTGACGATTGAAATATCCAGGATAATGCCCACTTTTCTCACATTTAGTTAACTGTGATTTTGAATATCTAAAGTGTTTTGCTACCTGAAGGTTAGAAAATAAAAGGAAATATGCTTGGGGAAAGTGCAGATAAAATAAGGTTCAGTTGAAGGTTTCTCTCTGGCTTTGGCTAACCTATCTCAAAGGAACGCTTGCATTAGGAATTCTGCTGTGTTGAGGAATCTTTGTTTTGGGACTTAGTTCTTTCAAGAGGTTTAAAGTTTTTGCTTGAAATACAAACACCTCATTTACTATGCCTATTGCATAATCTCATTTTTGGTATGGTAGGATGAAGGAATGAAGAAAGGTTATACTTTTGACAGCATAATATAGCCACAATTTTGTTAAATAACCATAATTTTAAAATCACATGACCATTATTAAACCACTGGATGTGTACTGTAGCAGAAGAATTATTCTTCTAGGAGCAACTAGCTGAGCAGAATTTTTTAGCTTTGGTAAGGCTTAACCATGTATTATTAGCCATTATTTTCACAACGTTAGTTGATCTTCCTCTGTAGTTCAGGATATGCAGCTGTGACATTTGTTGGAACATACCAGCTTTCTAATGTTATTTGATAGTGTTTGTTTACTTCCTATGTAACTCATAGCAGAAAATAAAATGTTTCCTCTGGTTCAAATACTGAATAGACTTTAGGAAAAACTTAGCCTGAAAGTTGCTTTCTAAGTGTCCTTATCCCAAAGGAAAAATACTAGGCAAAAAGAGAAGAAATGTATAACATGATCTATTGTATGTGATAGAGAAATTATGAATTCCATATGTTCAATAAGTACTGCCTAGGTATAAGGAATAGTATTGACAGTCAGAAGGATTGCAGTGCTGTGAGAGAAAGACATGCCATGTGGCTGAATTTTTATTTTTTTTTTAATTTCAAGGGTTCTGTGTTTTACAGTATTAATTAGAGGAGTTTTTTATTTGTCTAGCTAAACTAAAAAAGTGTGTCGCACTTCAACACTTCGAGGTGGAAATAACATTTTTTGAGATGATACTTTGTAATAAAGTTGATGATAAAAGTCTGTGTTTCTGCATACTTCACGAAAAGCTTTGTTGTTACTCTTTGGAACACTTACATCATTGAACCAACTTATAAATCTTTTCATGGTCTCTTTTAAGGAAACAATGTTATAATCATTGTAGTTAACAGTAATTTTATAGTTCAAATTGGCACCAGTGGAATTTACTGCTAATTAATATTCTACTGAACTCAAGTTTGGCTTGCTTCCCAAAGATATGAATGGCAAGTGTCTAGATTTCTGAGTAAAGCTGTGTGTTGTTTGCCACCTTCCTTCTTGACCATAGACTGTATGTAGAGAATACAGATAAGGAAAAGCTATTTTTTAACAGCTGCTTTTTGGTTTTTTTAGGGAAAATTCAGGGGTTGGGGCAAAAGGAAGTTAAAACCATAACACACTCTAGAAAGAGGAGAGGAAATTTTTTCCTAGATGCAGTTTTGCTCATACTAGGGATAGTGGTTATAGATTACACGCACATTTAAGATTTGTGGGATGCAAAAATCAGTGAAAAATATGCTTACATTTGTCAGAATTTTGTTAGAATTTGAATATCAGTCATTTGTGGCTGCTACATGAAGTATAAAATTTCACATTAACTATGTGAAAGAAGTCATAGTTCTGTATTTTTGTTTTAAATTAGATCCACGGCTTTGAGTTCGGTTAGAAGCAAGTCCTGGAAGAATAACATTGGATAGGCAGTCAAGCAGTGTTATAAGTTAGAAAGGTTCTGACATCGATTTATGGCATTAAAGAATGTCAACAGGTGTGTTTTGGTTTGTTTTTAATTTTTAATAATCTAGGAATAACAAGAAATATAGGACAGTTCATAAAAGATTCTCCAAAGTCCACAAAATAACCTGGGAAATACTGATGCTTTGAAGAGGTTGTTGATTCAGTTATCCTGCCAAAGGTTGTGTTTACATCTTATCCTTTCTATATTTGAATGTATTGTGCCTTTGGGATTGTGAATTGCTCAATATTGTGGATAGTTCAAAGCATCTTGGTATGCTAAACCTAAGAAGTGTTACTCACAATGGCCAGAACTGCTTTTAAGTACTACCTTCTATGGGTGCAGGTGAAGTTAATTCTAAATACATAATTTTCCTTATCAAGAAAGGAAACAGTTCTTTATCTGATGGATGTATTTGCATTGATGCAGCATTTGTATATGCTGTTCAAATAGCCTAAATATTTGAGATTTGCTATAATTTGCTGTTTATGCATGTGACCAGCAATGGGGAATGTTATTCCTCCAAAAGCTGCTGGGAAAGAAAAAGATCAAAATAAATTCAGGTGCCTAAATAAACAGCTGTTGGTACACTTAAAAGGCAATTTCAGTTGATCAAGACACTGACAGTCGCCTCAGCCTCAGTTCCATGGAGACCTAAATACTGCAGTGTTCAGGGCCATGAGAAAGTGATTTGTTGCCTGTGGTTTTTTTCCCTGGCTTAGTTTTTTTCTGCCTTAGGTCATCATGTGTCAGAGTCCAAGAACTCTGCACAAAGTCAGCACAAGGGAAGTGGTGAGAGCAGGCAAAGAGGTAGAGAAGAGAAACACAGATTCTAGACTGAAACCAGATGTTTCTGGAGATCTTCTTCTATTGCAGTTATCCTTACTGAATATGAATTGAATATATTGTTCCCTATCTGTCTATAGTCTAATTTCATTTTGCAGACTAGACTTTTTAATAGGGATCTGCCACCTGGCTGGCTTTCTACAAAAGTAATTTCGAGTCACCTCTGTGATATCTTACAGATATCATCAGTATTTTATTACACTGAAAATTCCTGCTTACTTCTAGATCAGATAGTAAATTGAAAGTGGTAAGAGAACAGGCAGTTGAAGAGAGCGCAATGTTATCCTAAGAAGGAAGGAAAGGGGAGTGCTTTACAACTGTTAGTGTCATTAAGGCCATTTCTGCCTGGATACGTTTCCATTTGAATTACAGTCTGTGTAGATACAATTATATTTTAACAAGAGTAGGTAAAAACCTTTACATTTAATATTTTCTATAAGTCTTGTGGCATTACTGTTGTGGAGTCTTGGAGTATTTGTTACTACTAATCACTGAGTTTTTTACTGAAACCTGATATTAGCAGAACTATTCGCTGAATATAATTCAGTACAGTATTGTATGTGACTTTCATGAGTTGAGAAACAGTTAAGTCACAGAAGGGCTTTTGAAAGTTTCTGCTGCTTTTCTTGCTCTATGGGTTCCAAATATTATTCTCTCTTATAGGTCATGTTTCTGGTTTGTTTGCAGTACTATACTTTTATGATAACGTTTGAGATGCTGTGTTCCAGAGGATATGGTTTTCTCTGGTCTGGTGTGTTTGGCCAACAAAAACATTTTGAGGTTTTAGAAGTGGAATTAATCCATATTGGATAACTGTCAATAAAGACATACTGAAGTGCCAGACTGTCTGAGGATAAAGGAGTAGTCTTTTCTTTCAGTGAGCCCTAAATATGTATTCTATTTTTTTCTTAGAAGTTACAGTGCTAAACTGATTTTTGTGTGTGAATTGAAATGAAGTATCCTAAATCTTCATCTTATTGCTTAGGATTCAAGAAAGTACAGAATCTAGGTCTGAGGAAGTAAGTTGAATGTACTTTTTATTCTTTTTTGTTTTTCAGAGGTCCAGAAGACACAATTAATGATTGTAAAATCCTTTTTATAGAGGAAATGTACAAGATTGAAAAGCCAGGAGCCTATCCATTGACATTTGGGGATGGAGATTTCAAAAGTATGCACTTTTAAAATTATTTGACTATAAGTACAAATTGAGTGACTTTTCTTTAGAAAATATCAGCCTGCAGAGGTAGTAGTAATAATTTGTTTGTGTTCAGGAAGTAATTTCATTGAAGCATTTTTAAAAGAGTAACTGTAAGATGGCTGTATTACTTGACATGTTCAGAAACTAGTAACAGCTTAGTGTTATGGTGAAAAAGGGGAACAGCTGATAATGCTCTAAATGAGCAGTGCAGACTGAATTTACAGTCTCATTTAAATTCCTAGAGAGCTGTTCAGGCCACCAAAATTGCTGTTGCAACTGCCATGTAATTTAAGCTTTTAATAAATTAGTAAATGCCAAAAATGTAATTAGTTGGTAGTAATACACTTTAACTCTGTCATTATGTCAGGGAAAAAAAAATAAAAAAAAAAGAGCTTTACACTAAAGCTGCTTGTACTATGAAAAAAAAAGAATAATTAATGTTTGGATTGGTTGGCCCTGCTTGATCTTCTAAAAGAGTTACTATGCCAGACCTCCTTAACCTCCCCACAAGCACAATAAGGAGTTAGTGGCAATTTATCTAAAAAGTAGTGATGTTTTATCCTAAGTTTGAAAATATATTAAGGTTAGGAGTGCTGAGTGTTTGTAATAGCAACACTGAAGTTTGAACTGCAGGTCTACAAGTAGGTATTGGATATAATTATATATTACATTCCTGACTCCGTGCAATTTTTCAGAACCTTCGTAAGTGGCTCTCAGGGCACAACAATGAGTCTGATTAATGTTTATTTGCTGTCTAAAAAAAAAAAAAAATCGCTGTTTTTTAGAAGAGCAAGTACCGCTTCCTGTGATATTCTTAAAGGTAACAATTTCACAACTCATTATTAATTTTCATTATTTGAGAATTACTTCCCTTAGATTACCAAAAAATGAAAACCATCCACTCTGTTTTATTTTTTCTTGGTCATATGAAAAGATCTTTGCAATATCTTAATGCTTGTTTTGATTTAAAAATATTGCAGTGTGAGAAAATTGAAAATTTACAAATACTGTTTTGTGTTTACATACTATTTATTTTGCAAGCATGCAACATTTTAAATGGCATAAAAATCATTGCAGTTCATTTAGTTCTTCCTTGCAGCTACTCTGTAGTAAATTAATTTTTTAAATTAAGTGTCAAGTTAATGAGTGATTATTGTATTGCTGACTGTACAAAATTATCTGCAATGGTGCAATTTGATCTGAGTATTTACTTACAGAATCATTTAGATGACAAAACACTTTTAAGGCCATCAAGTCCACCACTAAACCATATCTCTAAGTGCCACATCTACATGTGTTTTTAACACTTCCAGGGGTAGTAATTCCATCACTTCTCTGTGCAGCATCTTCCAGTGCTTGACTATTTTTCCTGCATAGCAGTTCTCCTAATACCAATCTAAACCTCCCCTAGCCCAGCTTCAGGACATTTCCTCTTGTCTTTTTGACTGACCCTCACCTGGCTACAAAGTCAGGTAGACCAATAAGGTCTCAGGTCACCTGAGCCTTCTTTTCTACAGGGTAAACAACCCCAGCTCCCTGTGCTGCTCCTCATTGGACTTGTACTCCAGAGCCTTCACCAGTTTAACTGCCCTACTCTGGACCTGCTCCAGTACCTCAGTATCGTTCTTGGAATGAGGGATACAAAGCTGAACACAGCATTTGGGTGGCCTCACCAATCTATACTTTCTACACTGATTGCCACTCTAATTGTCTCAGAGTCAAGACCTCCATTGTCTATTACAGCTCCTTCCCTCCAAATTTGATAGTTTTTCTTTATTTGTAACCTCTTTGCTTAAACTACCCAAATGTTGACATCTGTGTAGTGATTTGCACCTCTGCGTATGTTTTATTTCATTTTGTTCCGGGTCCCAGTCTTACTAATTTCAACATATTGTTGATAACGTTCATGAATAAATATTCATAAATATAATGCTTTAAAGTGCAATTGTGAAAAATAAATTGATCTGGGAATTC
Organism: Bombycilla garrulus; assembly: GCA_013400315.1. Taxonomy (NCBI): domain Eukaryota; kingdom Metazoa; phylum Chordata; class Aves; order Passeriformes; family Bombycillidae; genus Bombycilla; species Bombycilla garrulus. Next base: position 15,440 of record VXBU01005404.1, read on the forward strand.
AGCCTTATTTCTTGAACTGCGCTTTTTCCTGAAGCCAACACTCACCACAAAACCCTGTTCATGTGATTCTGGTTTTTCAGCCAGGTCAGCTGTTTTGCTTTTGTTCAGGTATGCACAGTGCATATCAGTTGAGCTGTATTCTATAACCACCAGTGTAGCCTTTCCTTCTGGACTATACTTACAACCCCATTTGTACTGTGTATTAAGGAAGTTAAATATATATGTACCTATCTATAAACACACAGCACCCTGAGCTTATGTACTATGGAAAGATGCAGAATTTTAGTACAATAATGGCAGATGAAATTAAAATAACTTTTTGGCCTTAAATATTCTAAGAGATTGTTGTAAGCACAATCACCAAATGCACTGGCTGTATTTTTGTTTGTATTAAGCTACTGTTCATGCCCTTATCAAAAGATGGAATGACTACTGTGGAAATAATCTTCAGACTGTATGTTGTCTCTGCAGAGAAACTATTATTTATTGAGCATGGTCACATAATAACTAGGTTTTGTATGTGTAAAATGATGACAATACACATTTAGCAGTGGGACTTAAAAATGAAGTAGTTATTTTCTAATTAATTAATGGAAGTAAAATTCTACAACTGAGGAAAGGAGTAAGGCTAAGCCTATTAGAAAATTATATTAGAAATAAAAAAAAAATCTAAGAAGCAACATATTTGTAAATATGTTACAAATATTTATATGCAACGTGCATATAAGACCTAGGTATCAACATATCTTACTTCCATCAGAATCCAAACTTGTGCTAACTCCTTCTGTAAGAAAAAGATAATATGAAATTATTTATACAACTAAACTCTGCATTGTTGGTTGAGGTGAACAGACTTGTCTACAATGGACCAATAGTGCCACTATAGTTAGTGCATATGACTTACAACGTGGTTAAAACAGTAATGTGAATAATGAAAGTCATTTCATGAAAATCGCAGTTTGTTGTTTGTTTGTACATTGAAGAAAGTAGCAAATTTCTTTTGCTCTTTCCCTATTTAAAAAAAATATTACTAACCTTTTACCTCAGAAACTGGTTTTGTAACTAAAAACATAGGCCTAAACAATGTGTTGTGCTCAGAGATACAGAAAAAGATGCCATTTCATGTTGTTTATTATTATTGGATGAGGTAGAAGGTTTTCATAGGGAGTGCTCAGTCATCAGTTTTAAAATTTTTCAAAGCAGTTAACAGTTATCTGGGATTTCTTAGTCTGACTTGAATTGGTGTTGACACCTTGCACAGATTATGAGTTTAATGTAGCTATGCTGGAAAATCCTCAGATTTGTTCATGAGCATTCATAAAATTTTTCCTTTCTCTTCAAACGAACTTTGGGATGGAAGTCTCAAATTAATAGACAGTTACCTCCATTTGGATAGCATGGGAAGTCTTCTAGGCTACACTTTAATGGAAGCAATATTCTCACAGATTTTGGAGTTATTTTAGAAGTATGTATTTAATGTACCTTTGCCTTTAAGACTTTGCAAAACAGTCACTGCTCGTAGCTTTACATGTGTATTTCTCAGGTTTTCCAGTCAGTACATCTCACTAAACCTTCTATATGCAGCTGGTAATCTTGCCTCTTCAGTGATTCTTTAATATTCAGTTTTAAAGTTTTTTGTCTTGAAAACAATGATTCAAACAACATCGTTTTAGCACCTCTTATTATATGAATGATGTTAGTTGGAAGGGAGTTTTAAAGATCTTCAGTCCAACGCCCCTGCCATGGATAGGGGTATTTTTTCTTTAAATCAGGTAGCTCAAAGCCTCATTCAACCTAACTTTGAAAGGTTCCAGGGACTGGGCATCCACACCTTCTCAGGGTAACATGCGCCAGTGTATCATTACCCTCACAGTAAAAAATTTCTTCCCTGTATCAGTCTAAATTGTATTTCTTTCAATTTAAAACTGCTCCTTGTTGTCATTATCGGTCCCTGTAATTATAATCTTGGTAAAAAAAAATCTTTCTTCTTATAAACTCCCTTTAAATATTGAAAGACCACAAAAAGGTATCCCTAAAGTCTTCTCTTGCCCAGGCTGAACAAGTTCATCTCTCTCAGCCTTTCTTCATAGGAGAGGTGTTCCATCCTCCTGATCATTTTCATGGCCCTCCTCTGGACCTGTCCTACCAGTGGTTGGAAGGAGTATTTGGTGAATTACAGGCCTCTCAGCCTGACCTCAGTGCTAGGGAAGGTCATGGTGCAGATCACGCATCATGTGCAGGTCAACCAGGGGATCAGGCCCGAACAGCAAGGGTTTGTGAAAGACAGGTTCAGCTTGACCAACCTGATCTCCTTCCATGACTGGTGACCCACCTAGTGGTTGAGCGAAAGGCTGTGGATGTTTCTCCTTGAACTTTAGTAAAGCCTTTGACACTGTTTCCCACAGCATTCTTCTGCAAAAACTCTCTGCTTATGGCTCAGACAGGCCCACTGTTCATGGAGTAAAAAACTGGCTGTGTGGCTGGGCCCAGAGATTGGTTGTGCATGGAATTACACCCAGCTGGGGGTCGGTCACCGGTGCTGTTCCCCAGGGCTCAGTACTGTTTAATGTCTTCATCAATGACCTGGATGAGGGGATGGAGAGCCCCTTCTGTCACTTTGCAGATGACACCAAGCTGGGTGGGAGTGCTGATCTGCTGGAGGGCAGGAAGGCTCTGCAGAGGGATCTGGACAGGCTGGATCATGGGCCAAGGCCAGTGGTGTGAGGTTCAACAAGGCCCAGTGCTGGGTCCTGCCCTTGGCTCACAACAACCCCAGGCAGTGCCACAGGCTGGGACAGAGTGGCTGCAAAGCTGGCCACAGGAAAATGACCTGGGGTTGCTGGTGACAGCAGCTGAACATGAGCCAGGGTGTGCCCAGGTGGGCAAGAAGGCAATGGCATAATTGGGCAATCCCATTTCGGGGGGCAGAGGGGAAGATGGGGTTGTGTGTGTACATTGTCCTTAATTTTCCATTTCTGACCAACATGCCTATAGAAGGCATTTTTATGATTCTTTGTATCCCTTGCCAAATTCACTCCAACTATACCTTAACTTTCCTAATTTTCTAATTGTCCTCCACAACCAGACAGCACTTCTCTTTTCTTCCCAGGGTACCTGTCCCTGATTCCACGTCCAGTGCTTTTCCTTCTTGTGTTTCACTTTGTCCAGGAGGTCTTTACTGAGCCGTGCTGGTCTCCTTCCTTCCCTGCCTGAAGGCTGACTGGTGAAAATTGAGGGATCTTGGGCTCTAAGAAAAATATCCTTAAATATCCAAGAGTTCTATTCCGCTCCTTTTTCCCTGAGTGCAGTTTTCCGGATGGTCCCATGCTAATTCCTTAAATAACTAAAAGTTTCAACTCCTAAAATTCAGAGTACTGACTTTAACCTTTCTTTGGCCCATAACTCTTGAGATCATGAATTCCACCAGGGCATGACCACTTCAGGCCAGGCTGCCACTGGTCCTGACCTCTGCAGTTTGTTAATCTGTGTCAGTTAGCAACAGGTGCAGTAGCACTGCTCTGTCACCTGGGGTACGGAATTATCCTTGATGCTCTCCAGGAGTCTCCTGGACTGCTTACATCTTGCCAAGCTGCTTTTCCAGCAGATGTCAGGGTGACTGTCCTGACAAGTCCTTGCAGCTGGATCAGAACCTGCCAGAGTGATGCTTCCTGCCGGTAGAGTAAGAAGATTTTGTCAATTACCCACCCTCGCTTAGGTAATAAACACAAATGATGAGATTTTCTCACCACTGTTTTTCAAATACAGGTTTTGTGCAATCAATTTCACAGAGAGGGAAAATTGCCTGCCTCTCCTTCCTTGCCTATAGCTACAGTTCGTAGCTGTCAGTTGGAGTGCTCCAGTCAGGTGATTTGTCCCACCAAGTCTCACTGTTCATAATTAGATCATAGCATCCCATTTGCACAGTCACTTCCAATTCTTCTGATTGTCACCCATGCTACATATGCTAGTGTATAGACATTTCAGCTTGATTATCAACTATGTCAGCATTTCAGATGAAAAAGCTTCTAGCTCTTTTGAGGCATTTCACAGGTGTTCACCTGTCAGTTTTTAGTTCATCAGCAACCAGTAACTCTTCTTTGTTAATCAGAACTCCTCTTCCCACTCTAAGTCCAGCTGGTTCTGCCTTTGAAGATAAAAGTATTTTACAAGGTCCTCCAGAAAGACTACAGGTATAGCACAATGCTTGGCATTCCAGTCCCCCTTTCTTGTAAAACTTTCAGTCTGGAGTTTCTTTCCACAGAGATTTACACTGATAACTTACAACTACATGGATCAATTTCTCTGTAAAGTCTATTCAATTGGGAGGGCATGCTTTTCTTCAGTAGAAAGGAGCTTGGATTTCTGCAAATTTTTAGTCATTAATTTGCTTCTTGGTATACTTAGGAAAAATGTAATGTATCCAGAACTCCTCTGGATACATCAAAGAGCCACCTCATATTTCTATTCAAAAATAAACTCCTGAAAGAAATATTTACTTTTCTTGCTTATGGTATCCAGGGTAACTTATAGGAAACTGATAAGCTGTACAGCTTCAAAAGAGAGCAAAGCTCCATCTTTAGGGAGAATGTGCAGGTATACCTTGGGAACAGGAGAAAATAAAAAGAAGATGATGATTAGTCATGTTTTTATGACTTGTTTGTACAACAGAAGAAAGCTTGTTAAGCCATTGTGAGAAAAAAAAAGCATTTTCAAGAGAGCAGTGTTCATGTTCAGAAATAATTATTCCTTTAGATACAGCAATGCACTTTTCTGAGATACGTGGCATTTGACATTTTTTTGGTTTTGACAGGAAAAAGTGGCCCTGAATGCAAGCACTGTAGGGCTGATCCAGATAAGGAGTGCCGGTTTTGTTCGTGTTACTTCTGCGGTGGCAAACAGGATGCTCACATGCAACTCCTGTGTGATGAATGTAATATGGCTTATCATATATACTGCCTGAACCCTCCCTTAAGCAAGATACCAGAAGATGAAGACTGGTAAATATACAAGGATAATTTACTTACCTATGTTGACATTCTATACATGGTATCTTTTTGATATTTGCACCTCATGAGAGAAAATGCTGAAGATGTTTTTAAATTCTGGGGTGTTTTTATCCATCTGCTCAATATAAGGCTTATGTTTTCTGTTAAGATAATTCTTTTAAATCATTCACAATGGATTAGTAGTAAGCTTTAATGGCCATTATGAAATTTCAAGACTGGTATGTTCATTTTATTCATTATGATCATTATGATCTTCTATAACAGTACCTGATCTGACTGTATTTATCGACAGTTGTTGTTCCTTAGCCTTTTCATTTTTTAAAAACTACACTGCTTGAGCAATTCTCTTATGGTCATGCTTCTCTGCCCCTTCATCCTCTGCCCCTGCTGCTGCCCCTGTGCTTTTCATTGCCTCTACTACATTAATTTTTCATGCTGTGGCAGGATGACCATATTGCTACTCTTCATTTCTTACGTAATTACTCTTATGCCTTTATTAGCTGTCTACAGTTTACACTGTTCATATTTATCAGCTGTCTGTGACTTACTTGAGATGCTAATCCTTTATTAATGAGTAATAAATAGAACTGTATTCTAATAAAGTTTTCCATGGACTTAATTTAATGTCTAAGATATCTATGAGTACATTATATGAAATCTCTTTGAACCTTGTGATTGTATTTTATATAAAAAATCTGTATAAATCCTTTGGAGGCTTTAACTTTCTCTGCAAATTAATAACTCAATCTCCTGCACCTTACTGGATTTCATAATGTTTATTGGTTAGTGCCTGATGGTCTGCCTGTTTTCTGGGGCAACTATCCTCACAGGAAACAATTTCATTCTAAAATCTAAACTAACTAGAAGATGCCGTATGGTTTTCCTGAAGCCTTTTCTCCAGACTGAACAGCCCCAACTCTCTCAGCCTGTCCTCATACCAGAGGTGCCCCAGCCCTCTGATCAGCTTGGTGGCCCTCCTCTGGGCTCTTGCCAACAAGTCCATATCTTTCTTGTGTTGGGTGCCCCAGAGCTGGATGCAGCATTGCAGGTGAGGTCTCACAAGACCAGAGTAGAGGGGGGGGAATCACCTCGCTTGACCTGCTGCCCATGCTGCTTTGGATGCAGCCCATGATGAGGATGTTGGCTTTCTGGGCTGTGAGTGCACATGGCTAGGTCATGGTGAGCCTTTTGATCACAAACACCTCCTCCTCTCCAGAGCTAGTCTTGGTCCATTCTCTAAATTATGAATTTCCGGAAGTTTAATTCATATAATTAAAATTCATTGGAAAGTGTCTGTCAAGCTTTTTAGCTTGTTTTTGTTCACTGTATAACTAGGAACAGGAGTCCTAAGATGTATATATTTAAGTAGATAGCTGCATCTGTGGTTGAAGTCACAGGGCGGTAGAGGTACAGATGTGGACCTGGCTTATGTGAGCTAGTTTTAGGATGCTTAGTGTCACCAGTCCTGTGCTGTCTTAATGGTTGTCATTATGTAGAAGTGCATTTGCACCAGGCAAAGCAGCATCCCCTACCAAAGAAGAAATTTGTGCCCTCCCCTTCTTTGTGTACTAGCAAAAAACCATGGTTGTCTGATTCTTAATTTAGGAACAGTTTGCTTTAGAATTGGAAATACTTCCATGGCATGATTTAAGAGTGTAAAATCTGGCAAACTCTCTTCAGGAGTTAAGCCTTCAGTTTGGGAAAGGATAAGTTTATCTTGTGGAGATTAAGTCTCTCTGTATGTGAAACAGTATTTAATATTCCCTACAAGATTCAATTTCAAACATATTAAGGTAATATTGTTACCCTATCAAGAAACATGGAATTCACTGTGTGATTTCACCTAGTTAATTCACCTTGTAAATTTACATTGTGTTGTGTTTGTTCCTTTAATTTGTCTTATATGCTTTTTCTGTAATCATCTGTAATACCTGTCAAAGTTATAGTGTCAGACAATTTCAGCATCTTACATTATTATTTTTTGGTCTACATGGCTTCATTGTTTTAATGGTTCAACACCTTTATTGAGATAGTGAAATCTGTTCCTGTGGACCTTAATCATTAATTCTTATATTCATATCCACATTTAAAAAAATTAATAAATTGCAAACAGTAGTAGTAGTAGTTGTAGTTGTAGTTGTAGTAGTAGTAGTAGTCATAGTAATAGTGGTTCTTGTTGTTACCTGAATGAGGTTATCAATGTTAGTGTAGATCAGGCTTCCTCTTCTGATGGTGTATGGGCTAGATCCAGCCTATGGGAGCCAGAAACATGAACATGCCTTTGTACTGTTGTTCCTGGACTGGGATAAGAAAGTTATTGGAAACAGCAGAATAACCTCTGTACTCCTTTTCTCTCTCTGCTCTAGTCAGTGTATGCTAGTATCTCTGCTTTCCTACCAGGATGGATTTGTGTTTGTTGGAGTGAGCCTCAGCATTATATTCCAAACAGCTTCAGTTGTGGAGTGAGTGAGTGTATGCTTGTGTGTTTCTATACACATTATGTCATACCTTGGTTCTGTTTGACATTCAGCAATCTGCAGTAAAATTTGTTGCACTACCAGAAAAATTAAGGGTAGACTGGGCAGGACACAGAAACAGACCATGAGGACTGGTTAGCACATACTCTAATGTCAGCTGTCTTCTCCTTTACATGATGTAAATGAAGGAGGACTAAATGAAGAGAGAATACAGGAGACATAGGAACCTCTCACCTATCATGTGAGAAAAAATAGTTATATGTTTTGTGAGTTGCAGTCTACCTTTAAAAATACTGACAAGCCCTTTTTAAAAAAAGTTGACAGTATTTGTTCCTGTTGAGTTCATTTTTTAAGCCATAGACTTCAGCTGCTTAAGACTGGTGTGTGCTTGCTGGCTTGAAACATTCAGTCAAAGTAAACAAATGGACACTATTTTGGCTACAAGAAATGTATTGCCATTATTATGAAGTTAATTGAGAATTTACTAAAACCTTTTTTTAGGTATTGTCCTTCCTGCAAAAATGATTCTAATGAAGTTGTAAAGGCTGGAGAAAAGCTCAAACAGAGTAAAAAGAAAGCAAAGATGCCATCTGCCAGTACTGAAAGCCAGAGAGACTGGGGAAAGGTAGAGTGTGTTTTAGAAATAGCTGTTGCTCTGATTGTTCATGTATGTGCTACATCTATAATTCTGCTTACACATGCACTACACAAAATTCAGTACTAGATTGCGCAGACGACAAAACAATACTTAATCCTGCCTGCTGTTCTACTGGCAGTTAAAGCAGTGGAAGGATTATTAAGGCAACTAGAGGTAAAAACAAAACAAAACAAAAAAATAAGACAGCCCCCAACTCCCCTCCCAAACCCATAACCACATATTACTTAATTTAACAATCTTTTAACAATTGTTACCATATTTTAAAGTATGTGTTTGTTATAATAGACAGATTTAATCTTCTCTGCACTGAATTTACAAATGGTCTTTAATATTGTAATTAATTTGTCTGACTGCTTTTGTCTGATGTATTTTTAGGGCATGGCCTGTGTTGGTCGCACTAAGGAATGCACTATTGTTCCTTCAAATCATTATGGGCCTATACCTGGTGTTCCTGTTGGGACAACCTGGAAATTCAGAGTTCAGGTATGTTGTTTTAGTATTAGCTGTAGTTCAAGAAGTAGGAATAATAATGAATGGGTAGGGTGGGCACTAAAATAAATTTCAATTGCCATTTTCACCAGGACTAAGTAATGCAAATACATTATGATTTCAATATTGGAAGTGATGCCAATAGTGCAGAAGGTCGAATATACTTATTTTACTATACAAATTTTTACTACAACTTTTTACATACAGCTTAGTAAAAAGTCTGTTGGAATTATGATAAACATATTTCATATGTTAACATTTTAAGTGGGATACTTAGTGAATAGAGTTAAGTATTTTCTGAAGCGTTTTCTTCACATATACTGATTCTCTTATGCATGGGGTGTAGACTGCATATTTTGAAAAAATTATGTATTATCATTGTGAATTGACTCTGTAGGTGTTTTTGGTCATATGTAATGGATGTCCAAGTCTGCTTCTGTTAAACCAGTGTAAGCCTGTACTTCTACTGAAATTCACTGTATATTCAGCTTTTGGTGTTTTTTTTAAGTGTCTCATTTTTTGTTTCAAGTATTCCTTAGGCTCTGTGGTAAACTAAGTTGGTAAAAAGCTGGCAGAAAACTAATCCTGTCTGGAGTAGATTGGGAGCTTATTTTCCCAGTCCATTTGGTGTTTTAGTTATGTAAGCACAGTGACAATACTCTACAGGGCAAGAAAAAACAAAGCAGGGATGATGGAACAGCTGCATTTTGTGCCAGTACTGATTTCTTCCTGATTTTGTAGTGTCCAGCAAACTATGAACTTCCTCTCTGTTGCTCCTGATCCAATTGCAATGATTTTTTTTTTATTATCTTTCATTTTTTTATTGTTGTTTTTAGTCATGAAAATACATGCTTTGTTTTCTAAATCAGTTTGTCCATTGTCTCTTGCATGTGTAAATGATTGGAACTGAATGCTTTCTGTCATATTTGGAAGAATAAACCCAGGGGTTTTTAAACTGCTTGAGAAGGGACAAGCCAAAAATCAAAAGCTCTTCTGATTTGTTTTATAAACTTTTCATCACTTGCTTTCTTTTTGTTGCATGCCTGATTAAGTAAAGTTTAGTATGTAAGAGAACTGTCTAAAATCACTTAGGCAAACTTAAAGTATCAAAATAAATTTTTATTTTCACCGCTTCAATAGTAATTGGAATTACTAGTTTACATTTTTGTTATGGATTCTGTTGGTAAAATAAAAGCTACTGCTTTTTTTTCTAGTACTGGTACGAAAAAGAAACAGAATTAGAGTGCTGCTTTCATTAGAAAACTTGTCAAAACATTTCTTATATATATATATATAGTATATAGAATATCTATAATATGTGTGCATATATATATACGTGTGTATATATACTCATATACATATATATGTGTGTATACATATATGTATGTGTATATATATATATATGTACGTACATATGAACTAAATATCAAAAGACAATTACCATTTATGCATAAGTAATTTATTTTGGGTACAAATTAAGCAGTTTGTCATTAAAAAAAAAATCTGAATGCTTTCTATGTAGAAAGTTAAATTACATTTTTGTTTCTCATATGAACTAGTCTTTTTTATGACAAAATGAGATTGTCTTAGCAAACCTATGACAATTTAGAGAATGTATGAGAATTTAAAGACTTCTTTGTTTCTGATTTGCCTAGTTTTTTTATGACACAAACTCTCTTTTCCCTAGAAGGAAATTGACTAAACATTACTTCTGGAGAGAGCATCTGAAGAGTATCTTTGGCATGAATTGTTTATTACTGTTTATCTTTGGAGGGAATCACCTACCAGAAACCTAAACTTAATTGATAAAACCTGGAAATGAAATGAAAGGAGGGAGGAATGAAGGATGTTTGTTACAACAGAAAGAGGAATGCAGTAGTAGGACCTTTTTATTCAGCATACTCATAAATGGTCTGGAAAAATTGGCAAATAGCTGATAAAATTAAGTGAGAGTGCTTAGTTGTGGATAGTAAACATGGGAAGTGTTCCAACTGTGTAATTTGTAATTGGCTTTCAGCTACTTATTCTTGTTATTTAGCAAAGAGATATTCTAATAGCTAATTTTGAAAAATATGTCATTTTAATAGTGGTCAGAAAAATAAATCAAATTCTAAATTATCATGAATTGGAAGGTCAGGAAAATAAAGTATGTTATTATGAACAGCAACCAGGACTATTAAAGGAATGTAATGGTTTTAGTTCATCTGGAGAATGTTGAAATTTTGCCAGGTGTAGATGACTGCAAAGTCATTTACAGAGTAAAAGAAGTGGGACCAATATACGTACTTCTGTAATGTCAAATTTACAAATTTTTGGTGTCAAATTTTGTAAAGTGGTCATGGAAAACAGTCAGCTGTCCTCTCCAAAGTGAGTGAAAATGGTGCTTTAGTTCATATGACAAATTATTCTACTGTGAACTCTTCTGTCTCTTCAATACTATGAATCCACAAGTTTTCTACAGAATAGGGATACAGCCACAGACAGCCAGATACCTAGAAATTGTGCAAGGAAGTATTATTGTGTCCTTGCATAGTTTTCATACTGTGCTCAGCTCTAATCTGTTGTTAAAAAGTGTATTTTTTGCTTTCTGGATCTTTGATGTATTGTCTTATGAAATTTCAAGACTCTAGCAGAAGAATATAGACTTCCAAGAAAGTTGCTTAGGTCTGTAGGTTGGGAAAAGGAGTTCCATAATGGAAGAAGCAGAATGAGAAAAACGGACAAAATCAAGGTCTGGAAGAAGATATGAAGGTAGAAAGAAATAGTGTAATTGGTTTTATGCTGGAAGCCTTCATTCTACCAACACAATTTTTTGCATAAAATACTGTGAAAATGCATAATTTAATACATAGTCTCTCTTTATTTGTAAAGGTTGTTTGTGGGTTTGTTCCACTAATCAGTGGTTTGAAACCATTATTTAATAAATTTTTTGTTGGAGAGATGCTCCAGCAGACTTCAATGATGTTGCCAGATCATGTTACAGCTGCAGCTTTCAGGTGGTCAGGCTGCAGATTACTTGAACTTTTATTACCAGAGTTATCCTGCTTGGAAAACTAGTCTGTAATCCATGTAGTGTTGCAATGGCTTCTTCTGTTTCCTTGGGCAGCCTGATAATATTTCTCTCCCCTGGTTACATTTACAGCGTGTTACCTTAAAAGTCCCTGACAAAATGATCTTTACACTGGGATCTTCCTTGGTTAAAAAATGTAAAATGTCACCAAACTGGTAGATCTCTTCTCCTTTGGATTGTTCTAAATGACTGTAAAGTGGAGTATAGCAGTGAATACAGTCTTAGGTACTGCTTATGAAAAAGGTCTTGGAGATTTTCCCCAAAGAAGAAAGTGTACCATTAAATCTTCCAGTGTCATCACTGTCCTGCATTGTCCTGTTGGTTTTCTGGGTGTTCTTGCTTTTACCTTTTCCTCCTGAAGAAAAAGTGGAATTCACACCTTTAAAATAAAATATTAACTGTTGACACAGAAATCTCTGTACAAGCAGAAAATTGGTTGTTAAAAGTGGTTGTAGGTGACTGGGTCTTAAAAAAAACCTGCTATAAACTGGCTTTTTTTCTGTGTCCAGGTGAGCGAAGCAGGTGTTCACAGGCCCCATGTTGGTGGAATCCATGGACGCAGTAATGATGGAGCTTATTCACTTGTACTAGCTGGGGGATTCGAAGATGAAGTGGTATGTCATTCATGCAAGCAGTGGTCTTGCTGTTCTAATGCATCAAATGAATCAGTATCTGTAAATATAGAGTTATATTTGGTGTTTATTCTAAAACTAGTGTATAGGCAGATGTAACTGTGGGAAAAATAGCTTCTTCTGATAAATTAAGTAGTTCTTAGTATTTCAGAGAAAAAAAATCTTAATAAATCTTAAAGAATGCTTATGCTCAGATTTACATTAAAACAAAATATCAGTTACCACTGGATTTGACATTGTTTAGGATAGTTACATTTCAGTATACTTTTGGAGTCTGAATTGAGTATAATATAAAATCTGATACTGTAATTATGTGCAAATAATATGTTTTATGTTCTGCATTTTAATGAAGCAAGAATAAAAGATATATATTACTTGATACTATGAAGTTCTGAAGTTTCTTGGCTCCTGCTAATGAGCATTTTCAGAACTTCTTAGCAAAGTCTCAGAATGTTGTACCATGATCCCTAAAGGTGTGGGAAAAAATTCTACTTTGATATTAATATCTAAGTAGAGCAACAAAAGCAGTTATGCTGCTAAACAAAAGAGTAACTGCTTTCAATTTTCATCTCGTGGTGCTGACCAACATTTATTAATGAAGAGATTACTGTTTTCTTCAAGTAAATGTTTACACAAGGTACATCCCTTCCTGCAGTTCCAGTCCATCAGGTGGAATTTTGAATCATGGACCAAGTGAAGGATAATGCAGTAAGCAACTTGTTTTTGTAAAATGCGCATAGCTGTCAATCACAAAGGAAGGGCACGGAAGGAAAAAAGTAAGCATATGAATGAATTAGCATCAGAATATACTATATTCTTTGCCAACAGCATCTACCAGCTGCTGCTGCTGCTGCTGCAGAGTGTTGCCTCTGAAGGAGTGTGTGTCTCTTTTTGAATAAGTGGCATGAGGAGGTACTTGGTGTTGGGATATGGGGTCCTTAGTCTCTCCCAGCCCAGGCTCTCAGACCCTAAGAACACTGTTTCACAGTAGTTGTGTCTGCTATGCTCAGATGCTGCAGACCCCTCTTTTTATTCTTTGTGGTGATACTCATGTCCCCTTATTTGTGAGGTGGTAATTATTCAAAACATTTAATAAACATAATTGGATCCTTTGCATGCTTTTTCAGTTAACCTAAGTGATTTTGTGACTATGTGGTTTTGTAGACATGTAAGTGTCTACACCTAAGTCACAGTCTAAAATACATAAATACTTTTGAAAAAGCACAGTAGGAGAGAAGTGCTGCAGAAAATACCCTAAAAACTCACGTGAATGTCAGTTTTTTTCTGTTTTCTAAACTAGGAATACAGGGGATTTTTTTTCCCAGTTGCATTATTGAAGTTAGTTTTTCTTCTCTTCTTTCATGTGCTGGATTTTATCTTCCAATTTACTTCCATTTTCTGGTTTTTTTGAAAAAGGTTAAGATTAAACTCCTGTAAGAGTATGCACAGAAAAATTGAGTTCTGTACTTATAAGTATCCTAAGTACAGTATCTAATTAATTTGAGATGTGAAATTTGAGATTTATTTATTTTAAATAAAATATACACATAAAAATCTCTGCTCACATTTATTCATTTTAATGTATGAGTACCAAAAAAGAGAGGTGACTCTTACTTGAATTTCAATGATGCAACAGAGATGCTTGTGTGTAAGCTTTTATAAAATTGAGAAATAAATTCATTTTGGAGGAGTATTATGCTGTTTATAAACTTTATGCACTATTTATGCACACTGATGATGTGTGCCGTCTTAATGCGCTTCTTATTTCTTTAAATCAACAAACTTGCATTAGGCTAAAGTAATTACAAAAATACATTGCAGGAAACAAAGTTCATTGTCTAGCATTCAGATCGTGACATTTTTTATGGCATGCCTTTAGAAATTTATAATCCTAGAGACACAGAACTCCAGTTTTACTGAAGTTTGGATGTTCTGAATGTATTGGAGTGCTTATTAATAAAAAGTTTTATCAGTTCTGTCAGATGTACCCTCAAGATTGAGAACAGGTACCCTGTAGCTTACAAAATGAGCGTTGGGTGAAATTGTTTTGCATGACACTTTATCCTCATCTTTCTCCTGAAAATGAGTAACTTTGAATTCTGGTGATAAGTTACATGGCTTACCTATAGTTAGCTTTAATTTTGAATATGTTAATGTTGCTAATCTCCTGGTATTGCTTTGATAGTAACCATAGGAGTATTAGCTGAAGAAACTGAGAAGTCTTTCAGTAATTTATAATCTAAGAATTGTTTCAGAACAGATTAACCTTTACACTCTAGATGCCGGACATTAGCATTGACTGCACACTGATTATGCAATCACAGTGTTCATGATGAATGTATTCTGATTTGACTGTTCATCAAATCAAGCAGCTGAAGAAGTTTTAACTTTTGTGTTGAAAACTTGGCCTCTTATTTTGTGTCATTGTTTTTATATACCAGGTTGAAACTTCTGTTTATTGTCAAAAGTTTAAAGATTCATGTTTCTACTGGGTTGAAGTTGTGTTGTAAAGATAGTAAATTAATTGTGTGGCATACTCTAGCTTAATCCAAACAAAAATTGTTCCTTCTGTAAATGTTGTTGCACATAGGATCATATGGGAAATCTCTGAACTGAGATTCAGAATCTCTTGGAGAGTAATACCTGGTGTGAACAGTCACATCTTCTTGTAAAAGATTCTGAGACTCCAAAAGATAATGACTGTAATGACTCAAAAGGGACCCCAGGCAATATACTGATTGTTTAGGTTTCTTGGTATTTTATACAAAACGTATCCACTGCCTGGAATGTAACACTCAAACAACTTCACAAAATTAATATCTAGCATGAAATGCATGTCATTTAGATTTTAAATGCATCCTTAAACTAGAATTATAGTATGCTAATTGAATTAGTCCTATGGATTGCAGGATTTTTTCCCTCAAGAAAGCATTCAATTTTGGATAACCAGCTGATAGCCAAAGATAACTGTAATTTTAAAATGCTGTCTCTAAAAGCTGTTGTATCACCTAAGTAAACTCCCACTGCAGGAAAGTGTCTTTGACCTGAAAAGACCCTTTGTCTTTGGTGAACCTGTTTCAATGTCAGAATGGATTTTTAATGGAACAAAAAAAAATTAATCCACACTGGGTAGCCTGAATTGTTTACATATTAATGTTCAGTTTAAAAGCCTGGTAATCCACCATTTTTTGACACTGCATGGAAAGGAGCAAGAAAAACCTCAGAAAGGAATTCACATACAGTAGTTAACTAGGACTTTGATCTTTTAAAATATTACCATACTTCCATCACCAGTTAGCCACCTTCTACTGTTTCCTGCTTTGAAGCTGTCCTTCTTACTGTTCAGACATGTAGCTTAGTGAACACTAAAATGGTGAAATGTTTTCATTGTGCTGGAATGTACCATGAAACTGTGAGGTTCTTGCTGTCAAGGGCTATTGTGGGGAAGACTCAGCAACAACAATTATGTAGTATTCAGGTTCTGCACTTAATAAGCAAGAGATTCTTATTGATTTAAAAATGAAATTTGTACTTTAGTCATTCCTTTTCAATTGGCACCTTTTACTGCTGTGTTAAACCATAAAATTATCAAAAATAAATCACATGATGGGGAGATAGGCCAATTCTGTCAGCTCTTTATGGATACAGAGTTTAATGGAGATGAATGATGACATTATTCAGTTTCAGGTATCCCTACTACTAGGAAAAGAAGATGCTTTCAAATGTAATTGCTTGATAGTTAATAACTGATTTGGATTTAACAAGTTCAATCAAAAAGGCTTTTTTATTTTACTATATCATATAATCAAACTCACCTTTTATTTGTTGCATTTTACTGAGGTCAGACTGATGAGGGATTGAAGAAGTGATGATATTTGGGAATTTCTTGTATCAAGAAAGCCAATAAGACCTTTTTTTTTTATTGTTCAACTGAAGGTTGGAATTCATCTAGAAAATCTGATTGCGTTTGTAATAGCCTATTACTGATAAATACAGTTTTTGCATTATCTGTTGGAACCAAACTTTGAAATCTGAACATAATCACAGGAGTATTAATGGAGAGAAAGAAAATAATTGAGAGCTCTCTTGAGATAGCTGATATTCTAGTAACTTGAAGTAGCTAATGTCCCTGACAGCTGGTGCATAAAAGTAATCTATAAAAATAATGTGGTCAAATGATTCAATGGAATTAAAAATCTTACTTTCTTCATTCTACATTATTTCTCTGTTAGACTTACAACTGATTAAATAAAAATGTTGGATAGTGGAGTATGATTTAATACAAGTGACTGACTGCTTGCACTGGCTGTCTGAGGCTGACTGGCTTGTACTACTTTGAGCTTCAGGCTTGTCTTCCACTCAGGTGCCTCAGTATGAGATTCTGGGTCAATGCTACTGTGGCTGAAGTTCATTAACTCTATAATGTGATCAAACTTTACAAAAAGGATGGTTAATAAGTAACTTTATGGACACAACATAAGAAAAAGGCACATACAGAAGGCATTAAGATAAGACAGAATAACGATGTACTTATTAGCTGTTGAAAGACAGTTTTGGTGCAAGGAAAAGGAATTAAGCTGTGGAAAGCAGAAGAGAAATGACAATTATATAGTTGAAGGTAAGAAAGTGGGAAGAATGTAGGAAGAAGGGAAGGGAAAAGATAAGACTGTTTTGAAAAGCTTTTTGACAGCTATTTTGTTCATTCAAAAAGAGCGTAAAGACATCAAAATTCTTTTTGCCATATGTTTTGTTTAACTGTTGAACCATTGTCTTCAGTTCTGCTTTCTGATCATCTTCAGACAAAAATAGCTTTACCAATCTCATATCAGCTCTCAGTTAAAATTTGTTGTAGGTGGATGGAAGATCCTGTATTATCTATAGATAGAACTCAAAGATGTTGAGAAACTGTTTTGATGAATCATTATTCTCCAATAATCCCAAATAATAAGCTGTGAATATTCCTGTTATACTTCACTTTAAAAGTGAAGCACCATAAGCCCAATGAAAGTAAGTACTGTAAGTCTCCCGGTATGTGTCTGGAGTACCAGTGTCCCTATTTCACTCCTGCTCATCGTAGACACATTCATATCCATGTTCAATCCACTCTTTGGACACTAGGTCTGTACATGACTTACTCTTGCAGTTTTTGATTTTGATTCTCTACAAGCACTTACAAGTTCTTCTGAGCTTTCTTCCTCTCCTATTTGAAAGTTGATGATATATCAGAGGTTCAGATATCCTCCAATTCTCTTCCTCCAGCCCAGATCAGTGGCAAGATCTCTGACATTTTCCTTTAATTCTAGGAACTGTGTCTTTGTTCCCTGAAAACCCTGAAAACTCCTTTTTTTTTGTTTTCTAACATATCCAATATGAAAAAAGGGAGTATAGTTCATCTAGAGAATAAAGCAGCAGTGAGTCTTCTTTATATTGGAGGATGTTGAAAGATCCTTGTAACTTGACCTGTAACATTAATGCTCCATAACTGTTCATTTTATCCTCCATTTTCCTTCCCCTGGATTTCCTGTTGTTTATTTATGCATAAAGCACTTTGATAATTAAAGAGAAGCAAATGTAACCATAAAGTGTTGGATACGCTCAGGAGGTGAGTATGTGTGCTTAGGCCTTCTATCCATAGTATCTCCTCAAAGCACTATGTTTTCAGATTGCGTGTGGTTAGACTACTACCAGAGAACCACTCAGTCCTTCTTTGAAGATGCTAGAAGTTTGTTGGGTTTAGGCTGTTTACATTTAACCCATTTTTCATAGGAGTGTGTGCAAATAGGAATACTGTTGCATTTCTGCATTGTCTCTTGAAGTTTTTTTTTGCTGAAGTCTATACCAACTTGTCCTTGATTTATGTTTTTCTGTTATGCCAAAAAATAAAAGTCTATTCCATACTTTCTTCTCACGAAGATTAATCAACAACCTAGTAGTTGATAAACAAAAGTTAGTCAGGAATCTGT
>VXBU01005404.1:38439-56494 GCA_013400315.1 Bombycilla garrulus
ATTAAAAGCTGGACCCCTTAGTGTCAGTATTTCTCTCCTCTTAGCAAATGAGAAATCCACAGGCAAAACTGCTTAGCTGTGAAGGCGTTAATGCACATGGAGTAACAAGGTGCTACTCTCATTTACTGAGCTTGATACAAGTTCTCAAGCGCTTTGATTCAGAAGATTATGATGATTCTATGTAGTTGAATCTGCATGGGTTTTGCTTGTCTAGATAGTTTTACANGTGCTTAGAGCTATTTTTGAATGGTTATTATATACTTTGTTATTTGTAAGTTTTTCATCATATTCATTACTTTTGCATAAACACTTAAAAAGCCTTAAAGTCCATTGGTGGGGGGTAGCAGTATGGAAAGTTTGCCTGTTGTTATAATTTTAATTTCCTCAATGTTACTTAGGAAGGGATTATTTTTTAAAAGGAAAACTATTAAGTCTAAAAGGATTGGTTTGTTTTATCTAGCAATTGCACATGAGTTTTCATCGAAACTTAGACAACATATTTAATGTTCCCATCTTTTTTTATGACCATGCATTTTAGTGTGGATCTCATTATTTCCCTCAATTCTGCTAAAAGCATAATGAAAGGTCTATGCTGCTTGATAAAGCAAAATTAGACAAGGGAAATACAGGTGACTTAATTATGTTAATAATTAATAACTCTCAAAACTCTGTTGAGTGAACCAATCTAGTTTATGAAGAATTTAAATGTCTTTCTAGGGCATTGGCTCTTAACTGTGATGCCCCACTGGATGACAAAAATGGAGCAGAGTCAAAGAATTGGAGAGCTGGTAAACCAGTAAGAGTAGTGCGCAGTTCAAAAGGACGGCGGATCAGCAAATACGCTCCAGAGGAAGGCAACAGATATGATGGCATTTACAAGGTATTCTGATCTCTAAAACGTGAAATTTCTCTTAAACTGTTTTAAAAAGCCTCATAGGTGTTAGTCTGCAAATTCTTCTTTATTACTTGAAATAAATAGTTCTGTTTTCTTTATTATACCCTTTTACCTTTAGTTTATTCTGCAAAATGAACCAAAATGAAATTATCCAGAGTAGTGATAATAGAACATAATCTATAATAATTTCTTCAGTACTTCCAGCTGTATCCTAGCCTTTTGTTTGTTTAAAGACTTCTTAGTTTCTGAAACAAAGGAGTATGCCTTTTAAGATCGCTGTGTCAATAAGAAATACAAACATTTTACAGCTGAGGGAAGAACTTCTGTATATAATAATAATAATAATGTATAAACCAGTCTTGTCATTTCTTCTTGATCATTAAAGTATGTGTTTGACTTGTGATAAAATAATGACAGTAATTTTGTATTGTTCTTTAGGTGGTGAAATACTGGCCAGAAATAGGAAAATGTGGATTTTTAGTTTGGCGCTATCTTCTGAGGAGAGATGATGTTGAGCCTGCACCTTGGACTTCAGAAGGAATGGAGCGGTCAAAGAAGCTGGGTCTAAGCTTACAGGTTGGCATCAGGACTCAGACAGTTGTTTTTTTATTCTTAGTTCCAGTAAACAAATTCTAGAAAAGAAATCAGTTAAATTAAAGCTCTCTTTCTTTCTTGTGGCAGCTTTTCATACTTAGAACCACTAAAGATTATATGCAAATTAAAAGAATCCTGTAGTAGTGACTCAGCAGAAGGAACAGCAAATCAATCTTTCTGCCCTAGCAGTAGATTGATTTATCTGTATGGATTGGAAAATCAGAATTTGTGTCCAGTTTTGTGATTCTTAGGCTGGAACAAATTTTTCTACAGATGACTAGAGTCTGTCTGAGAAACCAAAAAATCCTGTGCATTTTTATGTATTTTTCTTCCCTTGTGATTGAATAGTTTGTATACAGAGTGTATTTTAGGTGCAGATATAAGTTGACCCATGAAAATTTTGGCATTGCAGAGTCCAGGAAAGATGGAAAGAATTAATATCTATTCCTAGCAATGCAGTGGTATATTTTACAATATACCATCATCTCCCTGATTTATACAGTTTGTAAGCACACAGGTACATTTAATACAGCTGAGTTTAATACAGCTTAGTATGGATTAGATTCTCTGACTTGACTGTGCTTTCTTAATGATAGGTACTAATTTAAACGTTTTCTATTATACAAGATTTAAAAATTATTCTGTAATTATTTTACTATGTAGTCATAGGGTTCTAAAGTCTTTCAGAAGTTACTCCATTTGGTATTTGGTTATTCCTGTATGCCAGTGATTTCTGGTTTAAGTATGTGCTTTTTAAATTTTAGTATCCAGAAGGTTATTTGGAAGCCATGGCTAGTAAGGAGAAGAAAGATAAGGTTAAAAAGCAAACTGTGAAACAGGAGCCAACCAGCCAAAGTAATGGAAACCAGAAAAGGACAATTGATGATGGTATTTATTTTTTACTTTTTTAGCATTTGTCAGCTAAGTCTGTCATGTTACTATTTCTAAGCCACGAAATCTTTGTGGAAGTGTTTGGAACACTAATGTAAATTGATGCTCTTTACTTAAGTAGTAGCGTAGGGGTCTTAATCTTTTCTTACTGCTCTTACTGTGTTTTTTGCTCTTAAGCTACGCAAAAAAATGAACAATCTTCTGTGCAACTGTGTGCTGCAATCCAAAACAATGATGGACAGTATGAGCTGGAGTAGGAATTTGCTTGCTGCATTTCATGCATGTAATCCATATTAATCAATGTTTCCTTCTAGAAATAGTTTTGTCTTTCCCTTCTGTTAGTTCAGACTAACAGTGTTATTATTCTGTCTGATGGTCACCATCTTAAGCAGGTACAGAGGAATCTACAAATACACGCAAAGCCATGAGGATGGGAGATGGAGGGAAAGGAGAAGCTTTCCAGCTGACCGAAGAGCAGCAATGGCTAATTAGAGAAGACTGCATGAACCAAAAGCTGTGGGATGAAGTACTTGCTTCTCTTAAGGAAGGACCAGTATGTTTGTTGCATGCATAATTTTCATTGTTTGCATTTTCTTTATCTTATTAGGAGAGATTTTGAGTCCCTCTTAAAACCTCATTTGTTGAACTTTTGCTAGATACAGACTGTCTAACATCACTTTTATGTAAGACTTGTATTTCAAGAAAATAAGTCTTTCTTGTGCAATTTGCTCTTGAGGGATGGGTTAATGCCTCCACAATAGAGACCTTTGCTTGCTCAAAAACCTCCTGAAGTTAAAAGTGGATTTTTATTTATTTTCATTTTTGAAGAGAGCATGTTTTCTCTGATATAATAAATGTATTTTTATGCTCTGCTGATGTCATAAGTGAGACATGAAGAAACATGGTTTTAGTCATGTTTTGTTTAGACAGAGAAGAATTTCATGACAGGTTCCCCAGAGACACATGCCCCATCCCTCAAAGTGTTCAAAGCCAGGCTAGATACAAAAAAGTTGTTGTTTAAGGTCCCTTCCAACCCGAACCATTCTTGATTACATGATTCTTCAATTTGTAGAAGAGTAGGGAAATTAAGCCATTAAAGACCTGCTTCCTGACTACTTCTAGAAAGCTGTGCTCAGAGATATGAAGGACTTAAGAACTTCTGGAAGTACATCATCTTTATGTAGTAAGTGGCGTTTATGAGAACTGTAATAGAGTTTGTCTCTTTTATTCCTTTGCCCTAAAATAGAATTTTCTGAAGAAACTGGAACAATCCTTTATGTGTGTCTGCTGCCAGGAGTTGGTTTACCAGCCAGTGACAACAGAGTGCCTCCACAACGTTTGTAAAGTAAGAATAAATTGCCTTGCAGTTTCTTGGCTGTTTTCTTGGCTCTGAGACACCAGTCACCAAAGCCATATGCATTTTAGAAAGAAAATAATAATTGCATTACATTCTGAGGAAAAAAAGGCAACAAGTTTCCATTCAGTGTTTACTGTGTAAACACTTAATTTTGTGTAATAAAAAGTGGAGGTATGTTTCATATAGATCCTGATAGACATAATGAGTGAGGTTTACCATTTCTGTCATGCCTTTGTGGTCAGTGGAGGTGTGCTAGGAATTGTTATGTCCACAGGTTAGATTTTGGCACAATATCAATGATTTAATTGTTAGTTAAGAAAGAAAACCAGATTTCATAATTTTATAACTCTCTATAAAGAGCTGTAAAAGGGTGGAGGGTAAATACCCTAGAAAACTATTTGGGCTCATTCACAGAAAGTTATGTTCTTAATCTTGGCATTGTTCATGTTTGGTAGGAGAGCCACAGATGTCAGTACATTGTTTATGTGTCTCGAAAACTTCTTCAGTTGGACACAATGTAAGGATCTTGGAATCAAATGTGGACTAGAGTTAATTTTGTAGCACTGGTGTGTGCAGAATCATGCACTGAATTGTGCATATTTAAATGCTGTACCTAGTATTTCTACCTGAGGCCCTAAAAGGACTCTAACTGTTATCATCCTAGCACAGTACTCGGTAATGCAAGGTTGCTGTTCAAGAAGATACCACTCCAGTAAAAACAGGATGTTGCTATGTGTGGCCTGCACACATGCACACGTCTCTTTGAAAAACAGAAGAAATATTGTCGAGTTAATATTTAGAATTGTGGAAATTGGAAAACCATGAAAAAAGAAAGAGAAAGCTGAATGGCAACAAATCCAGAGAGCGCAGTGTTTGAAGATATCAGTAGATATTTAAGAATACAATATAACATCCAGTTAAAATTGTTAAGAATAGTTTGATAGTAAGCTATATTTGCTGTTTGAACACAGATCTGCCCCCAGAAAAATTAAGGTGCTTATCAGTCTTTAGTAAGGTAGAAAGGATGACAGCACAGATGCTACTGTGTTGCAGAATGTATTATTCTACAGCTTTCAGATATCTGTAAGGCTAAACTGAATCTATTCTGATTACATAGATGGAGATTGCTACATAAACAGTATATGTGGTATATTCACCTTCCTCTTGATATGAATGTCTGAAAAAGTATAGCAATCTGTGAAGCTATAAGGAAACTGAGGATTGGCTGTGACTTAGAGGGAAACAGCACTGGAAATGAAGGGGAAAACTCAGTAGTGATTTAATTCCTCCCAAGCACAGTGTTCTGCATCCCAGCAAAAAGAAGAGTTCCTTTGCTCGGACATTTTAGTCACGGGAGGAGTCAGGCACCAGAGGGCTTGGCAAAGACCTCCTTTATTGTGGTAGTAGAGCAGATTGTGCCTTTGTTTTACAGTGATTCCTTACTTCTGCTGGTTAAGCTATAGGTCTAAAAGAAAGTTGGCATGATTTACTTCCCTGTCTTTTTATGTCCCAGAGTTGTTTACAGCGCTCCTTCAGAGCTGAAGTGTTCACCTGCCCTGCCTGCCGCTACGACCTGGGGAAGGGCTACACCATGGCTCCCAACAAGGTCCTGCAGACACTCCTGGACCAGTTCTTTCCAGGTTACAGCAAAGGACGATGATGTGCTCAGACCCTTCTGTACTTCTCCCAGTGACTTCATAGACAGTAAAGGGGAATAAAAATGGGGAAATCGGCAGCGGACCAGCCGGCTTGATGGGCCTCAATGTATTGTCACATTTTGAAGAAGCTAGCCCTCTTCACCTCATAGCCATTTCTTGGTGTTGTGAGAACTCTTAATTCTCAGCTGTCTTTTAACATCAAGGGTAGTTTTGGCCAGTTAACTAATAATTTTTAAACAAGAAAAAAAAAAAAAAAAAGCCTCAAAAGCCTCAGTTCTTACTGGCCTAGCCGAGGCTTAATTATAATTTGTTTTTTTGTAACTACCTCAGGACAGAGGAAAGTAAATTGTGTCAAACAATGAAACAATGTTGGGGATGAAAATAAACTTAGTAATGTTTTAGCTACACACTGCCTCCTGAACATTAGTTGTGCCTGGTCCATGTGGTTTCATTTACAAAAAAAAGAACCCAATAACAAAACCCAAACCAAAAGAAAAACCCACAAAAAAACAGGAAAAAGAAACTAATTCAGCACTTAAGCCATTTGGATTAAACAGCAAATTCTGTGGTGTGCATAATCCCTTTTTTGTCTTTTTCTTCTATTATGCTGTATTTTTTTGCAAGAACAGGCTGATTTTTAGTCTATTTTTGTGAGCTTCATTGTGCTTTTCTTGTATCTTATGCAAGTTGACTACTAATGACTAATGAGAACAATATGAATGCATTGTTGCTGCATTAGTGTAAAGTGATCTGTGTTTTTTGCACTTAAAGAGGGTATTCAAGACACTCTAGTTGTGTAAAAAAATAGTTCATATAAAAAAGCCACTTCTGTATTAGATAAACTGTATGCTTTTAGTAGGTCTTGTATCAGTGGCAATACTTCTACACAGCATTTAAGGCAGTGCTAGCTTGGAGAGGTTTCAAATCGCTTCATATTGTGATCTGAAATTTTATATACAATATATCCCCCCCCCAAAAAAAAAAAAAACAAACCCTTATTAAATATTTTATGATTCAGAAAATTTGCTAGTTTTGTTTTTACTGCTATCCAATTAATTGTCATAAGATTTTTACAGAATTTATTTTTCAGGTTACTAAATGCTTTCCCTTAGGTGGCCTTATTTTTCAGGTGTGGGGCTTTATATTCCTCAACTAATTCCTCAATGAAAAGAACCCTTAATTTTAAAGAAGGCTGAACAGCTCCAGACCAAGATGCAGTGGTGACATTGGCGACCATGGACTTGCTCACCAGCTGTAGCAGTGCTCTGTCTCTGTCCCAGAGCGGGAGGGAGCCCTCCCTGCCTGTCACACAGGGCTGTCAGCAGGGCTGGGAGCTCTGGGATCCCTGCGCAGTGGCTGCTCGGGTGGGTGAGTCAGGTTCCCTCTGCAGGAACTGAAGTTGCCCTGATAGCCTGTGGCCCACAGTGCTACGGGCAGCTCGGTATTTTCTGGAGAGAACAATGTGATTTCACCTTTGTAACAGCCATTGCATCTGTGCAGTAAGCTCGTGAGACTTGTGGCTTTCAACCTTTCAGCTGAGTACTGTAAAATATTTTAATGCTTTGTTTTCCATTGGATACATTTTACCAATTACAAGAAAAAATGTTGTCAGTTTGGGGTCAAAAGTGGGAAGTTATCTGCTTTATACAAAAATATGTAAACCAATTTTCATTATATTTTTCAGTGACATAATCAAGCAACTGCTTTTATTGTGAAACTGCTTTTAACAAACATTAAAGTAGCTTGTTGAGACTGGGGAATTAGATTGGCAACAGAGAAAAACTGTCATTTCCTCACATTCTAAGTCTGCAGTGGCTTTTCATGATTTTTTACATCCTTACTGCTATATCAATAGCTGCTGAAAAACATCCTTTTCAGTAGTAAATTCTAGAGTAAAAAAATTCTGATTTTCTTCACTATGTATTAAGGTTATTTAGGATGTAGGTATGGTTTTTCACATACAAAAACTGTTATCTGGCCAGACTTTCCTCTAATGAAAGCCATTCCTGTCTCCTATTATCTGCAGTTTCTTTGTGTAAAGCCCCCCCACCCCCACTGAAGTCGTAAGGTAGGTATTGAAAAAGTTGCAGCGCCAAAACTTTCACTATAAAAGACACAAAATTTACAGTACTTAAAATATTGTGGTGAAGACCAGCCTCATTTGTGTCACTTCATAGTTCCCAAGCTGAGTGTGCATGTAGATCTTCAAAAAGAGGTTGAGTAATGGCCGTTTGTAAGGTGCAAAATCTAGGTTTTTTGACCTTACAAACAGATCATTTTCTGTGGTCTTGCCTAGTTCCTGTTTCCTAATTCAGCAAAACTGTTGGGCCCTTCAGGGGTCCTCATATACAGCTAACAGACACCTCTGCATGGACCTGGGCAGGTTCCTTTCAAATGTGCTCGTAGCACAGGGGTCTGACTGTGTAACTAGTGAAAAAATGTAAACATATATAAATTTGAGTTGGAACATGCTGGAAAATGCTCCTGTTTAAGGTCTGAGCTCTGGCTACTGAGAGATTTAAAGTGCCGCTAAACAACTGTGTGTTGCAGAAGGACTCTGGTCTCGGTGCTGTTGGTGATCCTGGAGGGCCACAGCTTAAGCTGTGAATCAGTTTTTACACAAGGTGTAGATAGAGCAGGGCAAACTGAGTGCTGTGTATAAAAAAACCACCAGAGAGAGAAACTGTGGAAAGAGAACATTTTTCTACCGAAGATTTAAGTAAGCAGTTCATAGTGGTCTTTTATGCCTTCTGCAGAATAAGAGAGAATTAGATTAAACTACTAAGAAAAAATTATGTGATATAGAATGAGATTAAGTTTGTTGCTGCTTGGTAAAATGGATCATTCTGGATCATTAAAAAACACAGATATTTATTTAAATTATAATCTCTGACAGTATTTTCCTTTGTGCAAGTTTATTGCTGCTGTGATGATTGTCAAAAATCAAAACTTAAACTCCATGATTTCATACTGCTCTGTTGGACAAATCCAGCCAAAAAGTTTAAATCTGAAACATGACAATACTTAAAAGTCTGATTAATTTTATGAGAATATTAACACTAATAGGTAAAAAAATCACTACAAAATATTAACACTACCAATGCTAGTTAATGGTAATAGGTGAAGTAAATTTATAAATCTACTTCGTATTTATTTTTTACAAAATAGAAACAATTAATCCTGCAGTTAATATTTACTAGTATTGCCTATCTTCTCTACTTTTTAAACTGTATCTTCCATGCCACTTTGCAAATTGGGTGTTAAGTGTTAAAACTTTAGCACAAAACAGACCGAATGATGAATCAAGGCAACTTCCAACATCAACTGCTGTGGAACGGTCACATTTTGTTTACACCTAACATACTGGTTGTATTTACATTTTAACTGAGCAGTGGTTCAATGAAAAAATGTGGTGATAATTCAAAATATACACAGTATAAATATCCCCAGTAAATCAGGAAAGGGCCATTCGGATGGAGTAAAAAATGCAGGCAGCTGGAAGAAGTCTTAGGAAGTTGCTCTCTTCTGTTCAGAAAATGGCGATTCATAGGCTTCCATTGGTGGGCAGGTACAAACCAGATGTTGATCTCCATATATGTCATCAATGCGAGCAATTGTGGGCCAAAACTTGCTTTCGGGCTTCACAAATGGCTAAGAGAGATAAAAGAACCCAACCATCTTAGTTTTTCCACCAAATAAACCTACAAAATTATAATAGACATTAGAAGCTTAAAGAATTACAAGTGCAGTGAAAGTGGATTTTTTAGATGAAGTCATCCTTCAAATCTTTGCAGTCCTTGAAAGTTAACAAGCATGCATAATAGAAGTGACAGTTGAAAGAATGCTTAGATTTTAAAAAAAAGTATGGGTATGTCCTCTAACACATGTTTGCAAAGAAGCAGTTTCCATGAGAAAAAACTTTATTACCCTTTGGACAACTGCCTTTCAGATAATAATGAAGGAAAAGCAGAGGATGCTGCTGTGCACTTCAATATAGTCACAATATAATACTTACAAGAAGTGGAATGGTGGTGTGGCTGAATTCTTACTATTTGAAACAGTACATATCACTAAAGTACTTGCAATTAAGTTTCAGAGCAGAAAGATTGGCTGCTATGACTGTGAAAGCAATTAAAAAGTCTGATATGAGAGTCCAGCTCCAATCTGACCTTTATTTGTAGCAGGTCTGCATTGGTGTTGCTTTCCCCATGCTGACTTTGAGGCATCTGGTCATACCTTATGCTAGTTCTTTTGAGCAAAACTTTAAATGTCAGCATGTGGAACTCTCTTTTGGGAGCCCTTGGTGCAGTATGCCAGAACTGAACAGGCTGTTTCCAATAGAAATGGGTATTCAGTGTTGAAGGGCTAGGATTCAGAAATCCAATGTGTAGACACTGCACCTATGTATAGACATTTTCGGGTTTTTTAGATTTTCTTTCCTTGTCTTTAAAAACTTAACTAACAAAACTGTGGTAGAGCTCACAGACATAAAAATTGAGCAACAAAAAAAGCATTCTGAAGTTCTCATTCTTATCACATTACTTCATCTCCAACTGACTAAGAAACTACAGAGCACAAAGGATATTTATGTATTACCACACCACAAAGTTCCCATTATGTACTCACCAGAGGGAATGCTGCCACTTCTCTGGAGTAGGGACGATCCCACTTGGAAGAAGTGACACAGTTCAGAGTATGTGGTGACATCTACAAAAAAACAAGACATGTTGAGAACAAGAAATTACTGAATTCAGTTGAACATATCAGTGTGAAGCCTTCTTCAAATTCACATTATCACTTATAAATAAATTACTGTCTAGAGAACATTGTTTATCTGTGGGGGGAAAAAAGGCAGATTTAAAGCAGGAGGCAAAAAAGTACTTAGATTTTTTTTTCAGTTTGCCTAAAGATGCTACCCAAGGCTTGAATTTGCTTTTGGCTTCTCACTAAACTTAAAAGTCAGTACAGCATGAAAAGAGTTGAACAGAACTTGAGCTGATACCAATTCTGTGCTGCATTGCTAAAATAATTAATTCAATCTTTATTTTATTATTAATGTTAAGGTCTTTCCACTTTCCATATAAAGTCAATGAAGTGTCTCTCTCCTTCGTTACTTTGAGATGGCCTTGAAACATAAATTAAGTGCTTGTGGAAATAACTTTCACTGCTCTGTCAGCAAAGGCCTCACTTCTCACTTGAAAAGGTCAAACTTGGAATTTTGAAGAAGTTGAAGGTTTCTCAAGAAAGTCTTATGTTTATTGTTGTGCCCCATTACTTTTGAGAGTACTGAAAGGCTCTCAAAACTGAAAGTGGGTTTCCACAGTCTCAAGGGTTAGGCTGATGCTAGTACCTTGCTCTACATGCCATCTTACCTTTAGTGGGTTAATCTGGGGGTCCATCCTACCCTCCTCTATTTCAGCAATTTCCTGCCGAATACTGATCATTGCATCACAAAATCTGTCCAGCTCTGCTTTGTCTTCAGACTCTGTAGGTTCGATCATAAGTGTCCCTGCCACTGGCCAGGACATGGTTGGAGCATGAAAACCTGGTGACAATAGCAGAAATCAGCCACTGACAATTAGGGTATGAGATAATACATGCACTAGCTATCGGCAGATTCATAAATTCAGTCCTTTCTCTACAAAAATCTGTACAGGATTGAACTCACTGGTAATGTTGGCACGGTACTTTAGGGGGAAGATAGACTTTTCAAGTATCTTAGTTTTTAGCACTGAAGGATAACACCACTGTATTACTTACAATAGAGTTATGCACTGGTTTAATGAAACAGCTTATTAAAAAGAACTTTAATGTGCTTTTCTAACTCACCTCTCTACCTACAGAAAAGTCTGTTTAAAGTGGTGTACAATATTTAAGGGTCACTTACAAAGTACAGGAAGGGTGGGTTTTTCAGTATCACAATTAGGCTTTGGATTATTTCACCGAAGAGGTATTACTGGTTATGGTTTTAACAGCTTTCATGCATATTCATTAGAAGAACAGTTCTATAGGATCAAGTAATTCAATGGGTGCTCTTGACTGGCAGCCAAAAAGCATTCACAATCAGATCCTTAAGAGCATGTGTACAAAACTCCATGAACTATATCAGGATGGAACTGTTTAAATCCTATTATTCTACTTCAAAGATTCGTTGGGGTTTTTTTGTTTTGTTTTTAATTTCCTATTTCGTTTTCCTTTGTTGGAATCTTATTACACTTTTGGCTGCAATCCACTTGCTCCAAACAGTTGAGAGTCATGTAATCAGTAATTTGATGAGGCAGTTTACAAAACTATGAAGCAGCAGAAGAGTCAGAAGTACCTACTACAACTCTGTATATGCAAATATCTCTTCAGCCCCTTAAAGAACATGAGGAAGCCTGAAATAATTGTGACAGATTCACCATCCATAAGCACAGAATTAGAATGTTTGTGTCTCCCTTTAGAAGAGTTTTTTAAAATTTTCACTTGCACTGCTACTTTAAAGAATAGATATTTGACTTACCATAATCCTGAAGCCTTTTAGCAAGATCTACAGCTTCAATGTTTGCCGTTTTTTTGAAAGGTCTTGTATCCAAAATGAATTCATGGGCTACATAACCTATAAATGAAAAGGTGAACACTAGATTTATTTAATAAGAGAACAGTGCAATTTACCAAGCTGTCTAATCTGATTGGTTTTGTGGAGAATATGGCAAAAAGACAAACTCAAAAATATCCACTTGGGCAAAACGTCAAATCTGAGAAATTATCAGGTAAGAGACATACAACTCAGTTTTTAAAGACTGGCCCTCTGAGTCCCATATCACATTAAGAAGAGGCCTCACATAAAAGATCAGAACTAGGAAGGAGTGGTCAATGTGGCTCCTAAAATTTACAAGAGTTCTTAAAAACTAAATGGATTTGTCAATGGCCCAACACCATTTGGATCTTAGCTATCTTAAATTAATCAAGATAATCAGTTTTATGCCAGAGCAAAGCTCAAATCTAGTGTTACAAGAGGCTAAAGACAAAAGTTGTCTGTATGTATAGCCATGATTCTGGAGAATCTTCCATGACATTATTAAATCCTTTAAAATTTGTAATTTTCATTCACTTCTGTTAAAGTACAACTTGCAGGTTTGACCAAGGTGTACGTCATTAAATTTAAGACATACATTTTAAAGATAATATATATTGTATTCAAATGTTCTTCAATGCTGTTCAGCTTAAACAAGCAAAATAAATTCTCTGATAGTTATTCTACTACCACAATAAATTTCTCATCTCTTCTTCATTATTTCTGTCCTGTTGCAAGGCTGGAGAACCAAAACAGGGAACCAGAATGTAGCTAAAATATGATGCATTGCCAAGGGAATTCTGTCTCATCTCACAAAACTGAGCAAGGAGCAGAAATGAAGGAAACTTGGTGGGATTTTTTTTTTTTCCGGAGGAAGTGTGCAAGGGGAAGTACGTGTCCAAAAATTACTTTCAGTTCTTAAATTGTTGCATCATTGGTTATGGAGATTTGGAAGTGTCAACTTGGTTGCTTTACCTTTTTCTAATGTTCATTAATCTGCCATTAAATTTCACGGAGAACAGTATAATGGTTTATTCTATCTTTTGCCATCGTTTTTTCTAATTACAAACAGGTATTACTTTTCTTCTACTTCTAAGTATCTCAGTTTCATTCCAATACATCCACAGAAGTGTGGCAGCTTATTTCTCTCATTGTGAGCAACTTCAAGAGAAGTTTGAAATCACCGGTTACATAGTGTTAAAAAAACCAAAAACCATATGTTGCAAGCCAACTTCTATGTGAGGCAGAAAAAAAGTCAGCCAGTAGAAGAAAAAAAATTGTCCAATACTTGCCTCTTGCTCCTCTAAAAAGGATTTTGTAATGCTTCTCTAGCCTCTTTGCCATGTAATTTGCATTTAGTATAGCAATCTCAGAAGCATGCTTCAGACCCTTTGCTCCCATTGTCTGAAACAAAAATAACATGAAGAAACAGATCTAAAACAGTTCCGAAGCCTGTAAAGTGTGCTCCTGCAGGAGAGAGACTATCGCCTCAATGCACCTGGCTAGTTCTAAGGCAGTCACTCTGCTGTTGCACTTTTCCACACAACCCTCACGGAGAAGCACTGGGTATTGACTGAGAGCACCTCTGGTTTACATAGTTTATGAGAGCATCTACTGTGTAAGAGGTTTCACTCGAAGTTCACAAGTGAATGACCCAAACCTTTCCTCAGAGAAGCTTTGAATTGAATAGAAAAAAGTGAGAACACAAATAATGTTAAAAGGAGCAGGTTGCCTGTCTCCACACCACAGCAAGCCTGTCCAAAGAACTTTAGGTGGGACAATGTAAATAGATGGCATTTTGCACTGTGAGTAAACAGCTCCCCTTGAAAATTTCTAATGGACTAAATATTCTTTAATGGGAATCTGCTTAGAGTCACAAGTGATTTTTACCCACCTCTGAAAATGGAAATTGCACCAGTTCATATTTGCTCATTTTGAATTCCAGGAGAGCTGGTTTCCCCAGCAGAGGAAGTTTCCATGGTTAGAGTATCAAACTGGCAACTAAGTACTCTGAATGACCCTACCCCTAGGTTCACTCTCCCCCAACTCTGTTGCTGGAAGCATTAAACGTTGTTCAAGAGTCCCAGCACACTCTTCTATCAAATAGAATTGGAATCTACAATCATCTCTGTTGGATAAATATTTCCATACATGTAGCCAAATATTTGCTGTCTTATCACTAATTGCAAGGGATTAACAAATTACGTAGATCACGATCAAGCTGTCTCACCTGTAAAACCAAATCTAAGTTCAGTTTTCAAACCTAGATTTCAGATTTCAAATGTGAAATCTGACAGAATTCAGGATTTGTAAGGTTGAATGTTATGTAGATGTCAAATATAACAATACTGAATCACACAATTAAAAATACTCTTAGAGGAACAGTAATTACCAAGCAGCTTTTAAACATGAAAACTACTATGTCATTAAGTGGAAGCCTGACTGCACTTTACTGCCTGGTGTCCACTTATCTCAAGACCTACTACAGACGAGAGGCAGAACAGTTAGATACAGCAGTTGTCCTGGTGTCCTTTCTCATGGCAACATTGTCCTACTATAAATCAAGCAGGCTTAATAGATGTAAATAACCTATGACTGTACTGTACTTAATTTCACTTAATTTCAGTCCATGCAAACATCTCACAATGAGTTTCTCTTAAACCTGTTCATGTGGTTTCAGTGGTCACTGACTTAAAAAAAAAACCCAGAAGCTCAGCTTATGCCCCTTATAAAAGTCTACACACCTTGATATACACCCAGGAAATTGGCAATATAGCACTGGAACCCCAAGGTGCAGCACTGACAGTACCCAAAGGACATGCAGACTTATCCGGCTGTATTTTGATCACAGGGTGGGTAGGCAAGTAGGGAGCCAAATGTTTCTTCCTAAAACAAAAACACTGATTTTAGAGATAAATTTGTGTTTCTGTGTTACCATATCTGGACAGTTTCAGCAGCAGTTTCTCTTCATCTTCTTTCCAAACACAGTCCTCTAGGAAGTCTGATTAATGTCTTCTTCACAAGAAAGTTTATTAACACAACTGGCGCTGGTGGAGGATGGCACTCACTTCTCAACTTATCACAAGATATTAATGGAGTTATCCAAATAAAAATTACTTTCTTTAAACAAATACGATTATCTTCCTTGAAGGATATATGAATGCTCCTTAGGATAGATCCACACAGCTTGTGCAGCACTTCTGTGTTCTATGTGCAGTATTATCAGCTCTCAAAGTCCATCTCTTACTCAGGAAACAGATTGCTGAGTGAGGTTTACCACACACACTAGAAGGCCAACACGGAAGGCAGGGTTTGGGGATAAGGTGAACACCACCATTCATGAGATCAGCATGTGATTGGGATGGAGAAGGACAGATGCTTGCAACCAACAGAACACCTCTCCCATCCACAAACACCCAACCAAGACTCACTAAGGTGTATATATACATAAATACACATATACATACACATGTAGATATATGTGTGTATAAATATACAATATAGAGATACGCACACTCCAATAGGTCCCATTCCAGGTCCTCCTCCTCCATGGGGAATGCAAAAGGTTTTGTGAAGATTTAAGTGAGAGACATCAGAGCCATAATCTCCAGGACGACACAGACCAACCTGAAAAGGAAATACTTGATTCAAAACATTCTTCATGTGCCATCTAATACCTATTACTGAATGCAAGGACAACAGGTTGAAAAAGATGGTGTATGTTTTCTTTATCATGGTGCATCATAAGCAAGAACTCATGCAAATAATATTTTGTTTTGGGAATTCTTAATTACACCTGTAAAAATGTCTTTGATAAAAGGTAGGCAGACTAAGCCAATTTTAGTGAATAACTCATGTATCTTATGACACATTTCAGGGCAAAATCAAATAAAAGAGAATTACTTTCACTATCTGATTTTTATTACTGCTCTTGGAAATCTCACATCCTCCCACAAACACTATGCTATCTTGAAAGGAAGCTGTGTTTTGGTCTGAACTGAATACTGCTGTGCTATTTTTATATTTTCTATATTTATTTCCTATTCCAAGGACTCCCAGTAGTAATAAATCTGCCTAAATTTTATACCTGAGCATTCATATTTGCTCCATCTAAGTAAACTTGGCCCCCATGTTTGTGAATGAGGTCACACACATCTCCAATTTCCTCTTCAAACACACCGTTGGTGGAAGGGTAAGTGATCATGATGGCTGCCAAGTTCTCCTTGTGCTTGTCAACCTGGTGGTAGGGAAGGGAGAGAAAAAAAGGTCACTGAGGCTCCTAAAGCTTCTCAAGATTTCACAAAAAACAAAAAAAATGCAACTGAAGTCAGACTGTTTTACAGATGGGAAGCAAGCCTATCAGCAGAGAGTCAAAGTCACTTGTAGTCAGCAAAGGATACTGAGTTCCTTCCTTCAGCCATGCCTATGGAAAAGGAGTGATTTCTAAATAAAAGAGAATTTTAAATCAGGGAAGAAGGTGGGTGTTAAAAGGTGTGTGTGTGTGTGTATATATATATATGTATATATATATATAAAATACTGACTTCTGGGACCTTCACTTGGCCAAATGAAACATCTGGCCCTCAAGTTAATGTGAAATAAAGACCATTTCCCCTACATTCAGCAATACAGTTCTATGACTACCGTAAAAGTTTGTTCAAACGTGGAAATGTGTCCTACTAACTCCTTGCATTGCAAGATTCACCTGCAGCCAATACACTTATAAAAAGAGAAAAAAAGTAGTTGCCTAGCAACACCTTCTCCAGCAGAGGCAGACTCAAACTTTGTTAAAGAAGGCTGAAATGCAGTTTCAAATGCTTCACATTCATGAAGATGGCTTGTTCATTCCCAGTACTAGCTTGGACCAAAAGGGTCTGCTATAAAAGAGTCTACTGTGTAGAAAAACTCTTTGAGGAAATCCTGTACCAAAGACCCTCAAATTAAAAGAAATCTCAAGGGTGTCACATGGTTAGTGTCTGANAAAAAAAAAGGAAAAAAAAAATCACTTATCCTTTCAAAGCACATGTTCACTATTATTCCTTTATTTTTTCTTGTAGAAAACTGTGATTCAGTTGCCAACACTATTGCCTTCAGAGAAGAAGCATTCCTTGAAAATCAAAGATAACTAAATACTCACCATTGCTTTTAAATGAGAAATATCAATGCTCCCATTTTTATCCACTTCAACTGGCTGAATCTTCATCCCTGCCATTTGTGCACTTGCTGGATTAGTACCATGGGCAGATTTAGGAATAAGGCAAACCTTGGAAGGGAAAGAAAAACAGAGCCTAAAGAATAACTAGATAAAAAAAATCTGAATGTCTTATGGCCTACATTAAGCTACAGTTCATTATCAAAATTTTGAAAAGAAATCCTGATGGTACCAGCAAATTGCCTCTTTTGCTGAACAATGCAACTAAATTTTTTAAGAAAACTCATTACCAAAGTTTAATTTGATGCATAATCATATTTAGGGATGCAATTCCAGAATATTATTTCAGATATTCATATTTAAAATCTTTTTGCTTCACCCCACATTTTTTTTTAACATTAACTTTTTTTACAGTTATCAGTCTCCGTAAGTACAATGACATGAAAGGAAAAACTGCCTAATTCCGAATTTCCACTACAACTTCTTCTGGCTTCCAAAGCATTTTCTTCTGTATTCTATTCAAAACAAAAATTTAGACCAAAATATTTTGGCTATAGATGAGACACTCAGAGTTACTTGCATGCTCTCTATAGTAAACTTTAAAACAAAAAGAAGAGAAGCACTTCTACTTAAATAAACGTAGGCTCTTGTTAAGTCATAGGAAAATGGTGCATGTGTCAGGATATTTCCAGACCTTTTTTTAGGAATTCCACCCTTTCTAAAGACAATAAATATTTCTTAAAGAAAAAAAATATTGGTCTCCTTTCTTTTCCTGATAAACTGCATGATGACTCATGGAACTCTATCATCCACAGTGATGCTGAGACAAACGTGAAAAATACTTCAAAGCACCAGAAACACAGGGATCCCAGCGCCAGGAAGCACTGTGCCATTTTATCTGTATAGCTGAAATGTAAAGTGGCTCCAGATGGTGTAAGGGTCGGCTCGAAGA
>VXBU01005406.1:0-138741 GCA_013400315.1 Bombycilla garrulus
AACAGGAGATTGCCTTTCTCCCAGATTTTCTTTAGTGATCTGTTCTCTCAGACAAAGGGAGAATCCTCATTTCCTCTCCCAAAGAAAACAGTGACTCAGTGACTCCCTGGATTATCCCTGTTCCCCCATGAGGGTGAGTGGAAGTTTCAGGCCTGAGGTTTTTCTCCAGCAGTGCCCTTGACTTCATCTTCCCTTGTCTGTTGAGCCCTTCTGTTTGTGTCACTGCCAGGGATGAGGGGAGGATATTTCCCCTGCCGTGGCAGAAGGGCTCTGGCAAGGTTAGACGTGGCTTGTGCAGAGTTTTGGAGGCAGCACTGAGAGCCAGACTGGTCTGTCACCTGCTCTGTCTTTAACAGGAATTACTGATATTTTAAGGAGTGCTCAAACCTCCTTCCCAGGTTTTGTCTTGTTTCTATCAGGTCTGTAGAAGATGAAAGATTCATAGGTTAGAATCAGAATCACTGACATTGGAAAAGACCTCTCAAATCACTAAGTCCAGTCGTTAACCCAGCACCAAGTTCACACTAAACCTTGTTCCCGAGTGCCACTTCTGTCTCTGAACACTTCCAGGAATGGTGATATCCCTGCTCCTCTGGGCAGCCTGTTCCTATTCCCCCCATCCAGAAGACATCTCTTCCCAAAGAGAAATCCACTCTAGCAGTTTGCTTAGACAGTCCCACACAATCCATGCCTTCCCATATCATCTCTGATCTACCAGTCTGTGACCATCTGCTCGTGCTGCTCGCGCTGCTCGCATCTATAGTTTGGGGTGTGTGTTTTTGTTGGTGGATACATCTCACATAGGCACCTTTTCCTGAAGCAACGCCCCCCAAAACGTGGCAGCAGGAGCCTCAGTTGTTGAGATAATTCTCACCCACCCGTGTGGAGGAAGAACTGGTCCTAGTCCGTTGCTATAGCAATTTTCAGAGGTGTGAATGTGGCTTAATAGTGTCATCCTGGAGCACTATAAATCTAAAGTAATGCCTGCCAAACTATTACATTTCAAAAATTCCATACTAAGGGAGTTAATAAAACTGATATGTGTGCAAATGGCATTTATAAGTTGCACATTACCAATCCTGTGCTCGATCCCGTTCCAATAAAAATCAGTTGCAAAACTCTCGTTGACTTTATGGCGTTCAAGATAAGGCCCAACAGCCGTGATTAAGTATGCAGTCTTGACAGTTCGATGAAGAAAAGATAAAAAGTAATGTTCCTATGGAAAACAAAGCTCCTTGTCTGCTTATCAACATATGTGTTCAAAATCTTCCATTGTTAAATAATACATCAATAATATTATAAAATGGAAAGGAAGAAAGGAAGTGTCAAACTGAAATCTTTGATGCACAAACCTGTGCGAGATGATGAAAACCAGAGCCCAATATAGCTGTCTAATAAAATCTGCTAGGTTTATAAAATATGTGTACTTCTCTACTATATAATTTTATAATTAATGCTAAATCATTTATTGTTATAATTAGCATGGTTAAGTAATAGTCTTCAGAAAATTTGTGAAATATCCACTGACAAGGCTTACACAGTTTTGTATGTCAGTGTAGTGAGACCAAAAATATGTTCAGCCCATGTCAGTTTTAAGGTAAGTGCAAATCACCTCAATTGTTTAGAAAACAGTAATATTATGGACTGTTATTATGGAAGAGGGACACAACTAAGGGCACAGTCCATTAGACTGCCACGTCTCTGCAGTCTGTTTATAAACAGAGAGCCCAACCAAGCAGAAATAGGAGAATGAGTTGTTTTTCTTCTTTTCTTGTGCAGAGTTTTTAGTAGAAGAAAATTCTGTTGCATATTTTTTCACAGCTAAGGGAGGTTACTCCTTGTCAGCTCCTTCAGAGTGACTGCTTTACCTGTATGGGACTCAGGGGTTTTCCCTCTGTAACCAAGATGTTCCAGGGTGGTTTTCCCTCTTCGTGAAGTTGCTGGCACTCACCGGTGTGCTCCCAGCACAGCGCTGTGAAAGCATCCCAGGCTGTGCTAAGGCACTGCAGGAGGCTGGGGATGGGGATTAGCTGGAATTAATGACTGTTTTCTCTAGCTTTAGGGGTAGAAAAGGTTGTTTGGGTTCTTGCACAACATGTTTAGTCATGTTTCCACACAGTGACTATTGCTGTATCACCAAGCAAATTTTTCAGATCACAGAACCATAGAATGGTTTGGGTTGGAGTGAATCTTTAAAACTGTCTAGTTCCAATCCCCTGCCATGGGCAGGAACAACTTCTGCTAGAAGATGCAAGACTTGTGATTTTAATTCAAGAATCTAAGAAAAAACAATTTTATCCCTTACTGTTAACCAGCCTACCCCACACTGCAACTTTATGTTAAACTACCAAACAACCAATATATTTATTATATATCAAGGTCATTCTTTCTTGCAGCAGTCAAAGACTTAAAAAAAAAAAAGTCACTGAAAGCCTGAAATATTCTGAACAGATAATTTTTAATTATATGAACTTGATCCTGTCTTTTAAAATTATCTGTCAGTGCGTCATGGTTGCTTTGCAGTGTTTGCTTTTCAGGGGATGGAAATTGAGGACATGGCTCCTGTTGCACTGGAAAATGAAGTCAGTAAAGAACAGCACAAAGCAAGGGGAAGAAGTTCTGTGGCCACCAGTCCTTCACCAGGGAGGTCCAGGGTCACCAGAGTGGGGGTGTCTGCAGCAGAGCGTGAGGAACTTCATCTCAGGAAACCTTGAAAGATTTTGCAGCAATTTCAGCAGGAATTGCCTGCCAGGTTGTGTGGTTTAGTTCGTGCTCTGCAGTTCATATAAATAACACAGGTTTGTTTTCCCTTCTCATCCTCTTTCCTCCCATATAAGTTCAAACCTCCGTCTCCCTTTGTTTCTCCAGAAAGGGCTGGAACTCCTTTCCAGCAATTATTCAGATGTGAAGCACTTCAGCACAGCAAAGTTCAGCTATAAAAATAACAGCACAGACAGGAAAAATATTGCATGATGGATTCTGATCTCCTGTGTTTTAGCATTAATCACAGTATTGATTTGAACAGGGATGACTTCTCAGCACAGTGACTGTAGCAGCTTTTTTTCCTCCTTATTTTACTGTGGCTGATTAGTTTCTGTCCAGTGTCCAGTGTAGAACCATCCTCCGGAGAGAGCACTTTTAGAAATACTTCTATTTTTTTCTTAGTAAAATAATTACTTGAAGAGATTAGACCTAATAGCTGCAGTTGAGTCAGCCTGTGTTCTTATTGGATTATTATGTAAAATTAAAAGATAGCAAATTCAGGATATGTTTATCTAAGAGGCCTGCTCCATTGCATGCCCATAAACTGTAGATTATTTCAGTTCAAATAATTTGGGAAAAAATGTTGCAGGAAAATATCGGGCTGTGATGTAGGTCACTTTTCTGTTCATTCATGATCCTTGTCAAGCCTTATTTTTTTTTTTTTTTTGAGGAACTTTCTAGGAAATGTCACAATCTCACTATTGACTTCAGTGGTGCTGCTCAGAAATTGGATTGCTCAAAATCTTTATGTTTGAGCTGGAACTGGATAATCAGATATTGCTATCTGCAGAATCAGATATTGCTATCTGCAGAATCAGATATTGCTATCTGCAGGTTTAGTTGCAGCTTTACCTCTGGGCCCTGATGTTTCTCCATTCCCTGCACCCCACTGCTTTGGGACAAGGCAGGAATTTTGGTGTTCAGCAGCTCTTTGGGGATGAGTGTCACAAATCAGATGCCCAAGGCTGGGGGATGGACACAGGACATGGTCCTGTCAGTGGCACTGCCAGCTTAAGCTGGGTGCAAGCAATGATTTCTGTGTGTGTGAGATTTGCTGATGTGTAGTAGGGTAAGTTTGTGCCAAAAACCTCTCAAGTCTCTAAAACAAGAGCAGGGAACAGACTGGCAACAGGGAGAGCTGAGAGGGTACCCAGAGCCAGGCTGGATCTAGCAGCGACTTTTGGGACAGCTCCCTCATCTCTAAATGTTTACATCCCTGTGTTTGGTGTAGAGGATGACTGTGACAGTGATAGTTCTTCATACATAAGCTAGGAAAGTTTCACGTCCTTTATTATAAGAACAAGCACAACCGACTTCAGCAAGGTGTATTTTATCATTATTGAGGCTGCCCATCTCTGTTAGTTCTTCTGCTGCCTAATCACCATTCTAAATATTTCTGCAAATGTGTCTTGGCTTCCCTGAGCTGGTACTTTAACCTCTGGAAAACTATTTTTCTTGATCTAATGTGCAATTCTCATTCAATCAGGGGTGGCTGGGTTTGACTTTGTGACCTCTTGAATGCAGTAAAATCACAAGAGTAACACTTAATTACACACAGGGTTGAAAATATGTTTTTAAGGTTTGCAGGGCTGTTACTTTCTCAATTTCAAATTTATCAGACAATTAAAATAATTAAATATTCAGTCTCTGTTTAAGTTAATGGAGAGGTTGGGCCTACTTAACAGACTTTATTAAGCTCACGGGTCAAAATTAATTTGTTAAAACTACTCAAGGCAAGAGATATTGTCCTGTAATACATCTATTTAATGCTGGTCTACAGTAAAGCCACATACCAGGTTTCTAATTCAATGCTTACCAGCCTTTAGAACATTGTTTCAATCCATTTCACTGAGTAAATTTGACTGGGGCAAAATCAAATAACAAAGACAAATTAGTTGCATCTTCTGTTAATCATCGATTATAAATTAGACATGCTAGCTCAACTGAAATGTCTCCGAGGATGTGAATATTAGAGTTAATTGTTTAATTTGGAAAGAAGCTGGAAAGTTTGTTTCCATTTGTACTGCTTGTAATCCTCTGAGATTTAGGTATTTGGATTGTCTCTTTACTCAGTAAGTGGCACTGTCTTTCAAACACTCCCGGATTTCTTGGGCCAGGCTTTAGAGAGGAGTGGATACCTGGACAGCCAAAGTATTTGTTTCACTCTCATGCTGACTCTCATTTCTCAGTGTGTTCTCCATGATCACACTTCTTGCGTAGAATTATCCCATAGAAAAATTCTTAATTACTATTTAAAGATAATCCAGCCATTTATTTCAACCACTCTCCAAGTTCTGCATAGGAAAATTAAGCTTTAATTCTGTGTTATTATATGCCTAACACCATGGAAATCAGGTTCTTGGCTGATAGCCCTGGGTGGTATTGTGCTATAGATTTAAACACATACTTTATATATAGATCACTTAGATATGTAATGTACTAATAATTTAGAATTTATATACATTTTATAATTTATAAATATCATAATAATTATAATGGTTATAATAGTTTATATTATTTAGATTTACATAAGCTCATAGAATGTTTTGGGTTGGAAAGGACCCTAAAATCATCCCATTCCCCTCCCTGCCATAGTCAGGAGCACCTTCCACAAACCCAGGCTGCTCCAAGCCCTGTCCAGCCTGGGATTGAACACTTCCAGGGATAGGGCAGCCACACCTGCTCTGGGCAACCTC
The DNA here is from genome assembly GCA_013400315.1 of Bombycilla garrulus. NCBI lineage: Eukaryota > Metazoa > Chordata > Aves > Passeriformes > Bombycillidae > Bombycilla > Bombycilla garrulus. The sequence continues at coordinate 5,460 of VXBU01005406.1, forward strand.
TGCCTCATCACCCTCAGAGCAAAGAATTTCTTCAATTATTTTATATTTATATATTTTTTATGATAAATATAAAATACATCTATATTTTATATTTTTTTCAACAATTTTAAACCCTTTTAGATGTGGTTTCTTATAGTTCCTACTTCAGAGCCTTCGTCAGTCTTCCTCCAGTGTTTTAATTAATAATGGAAGGCAATAGGGCTCTCGGAATCACTGCTGGATACATGCGGAGCATTCATCCATAAAATTTTAATGACAGGAGCGATAGCCAACTGTGGAAAAAAAACCTGGAGGAGTCTTTAATGCAAAAAATATGGTGGTGACTTTTTTGACTCAAGAGCTCAGACAGGGGAAGCAGCGAAAGGGGTGCATCAAAATGAGGCCCATCACCAGTTCAGTGGCAAACTCATGGTTCAGACCTTTTCCTTAGCACTTGAGATGAGAAAATTCTCTGAGGAATCTTGTGAAGAGCATTGAGCTCCGAGAATCCCAGAGGAACTGTGCAAAAATAAAGATAATAATTGTGGAGCTCCAAAAGGAGAACGGGCAGCAGCGAGAATCAGGAATATTATTGAAATGAATTTTACACTTGGGTAAATAGCAAAGTTTTCCCCTTTTCCTCTGCTGTTTCTGGCAATGTTTAGATGAGTGTAGGTTGAGATGTCATCTGAGTGTGCTGGCCTGCCGAGAGGCACCACTTCTAACTTTTGACAAGGCACGTCTCTATAAATGCCATATATTCTCTAAACAACTGTCTGATTAGGATAAAAAACATTTGGAGCACCAGTTATCCTGCTGGATAGCTGGAGGCACATGCCACCCATTAAACTCGGGAAAGGGGCTTTGTTCTTTTTCTGAAACACAACAAACCAGCAGATTTCATGAAAGCAACAGATTTTGTTTGATTGACATCACATTTAAGACTTTTTTCCAAATATTTTTCTGTTCTGCAAAACAAAGCTTCGGTTTTACAAGTGCGTCTTAAACTCAGCCTGTAATTGAAAGAGGCTGAAGGTAATGAAATGCATTTTTGATGATCTGTGCACGTTTCTACAGTGCAAGGGGGAACACGACCCCGGTGAGGGGGGTGTGGCTGGAGCAGGTGGGTTGGGGTCAGAAGCTGCAGGTGGCAGCAGGGCCAGCTGCAATCAATGGCCTTCTCTAAAATTTGCTGATATTGAGGCAGAAGGCATCTAAGTGTATTATTTAGTGCTTAAACTCAGAGTAAAGTGAGTACATGTTTAACACCATGCACAGCTTCCTGGGTTGGCGCCTAAACATGAGGGAAAAAGAAATTAAACAATGCTTCTAACGGCAAGAAATACTGTCCTGGCAAAATCTGTATAAACACTGGAATAATCTCCAAAGGGAAGTGATGGATTCACCAGTGCTGGACACCTTTAGGAGTTGTCTGGACAGGATGCTGGGCCATGTCTGCGATGTGTCTTTGCCAAGAAAGGCTGGACCAGATGATCCTTGAGGTCCCTTCCAACCTGGTATTCTATGATTTATTTTGGCATTTCAAATTATTAAAATGATCAGAATGAACAAGCAAGTTTAGAAAGTGTAACCTACCAGTGCTGTGATAAATTGGACGGGCTTCAGAATATTTGGTCAGCCTTTGGTGATTTATGAATGTCAGAGGCCTAATAACTGAAAGAAATTGTTTGAGTCTTTCTATCTGATCCTGTTTGCTGTGCTTTGTGGTTTAAAATAAACTGTGTATTTGTATCAGGATTACAAAGCATTGAGCTAAGCACAAAGATAAATCTATGTTGATGTAATTTGCCTCCATTTTTGGCCACTTTCCATGCAAGCTTCTTCAACTCGAAATCCCATAAAGGATTTCCACCACAGTACATTTATATTTACTTTTGCATCACATTAATTTTTTCTTAATTGTTTGCTTGAAATGTACATTTCACTCTGACACTCTAATCGCCTCTGACAGCAACAGAAATATACCTATAAAACAAGCATATATAATATAAAAAATAATACTGGAAAGGAGAAATGATACTGCAGGTACCTGAATCTCCTCCAGTGTAGGTGCTCAAACACAGAGTTGGTAAATTCGGTTTTACCCAAGCTGTGAACAATACAAAATAAACTGAGTGGAAGATTTCTCTGCATTTCTGATACTGAATATCATGATTACTGATAATTAGTGAAGATTTAGTTGAAGGAGTCAACTTTGCTGTTTTCTTGCAAAAGATCTGGCTCATAACTTCTACAGGAATATTTCACTGGCAGCCTTGCACTCCATCCTAGTAATATTTTTGCATATAGATATTTATTTGATATTAAGCAATATGTGAATTATATTCAACCTACCAAGGTGTACACTCTAATGGAGTGCAAAATATGTGTGATCCACCATTTAAATGAAATTATCTCTTTATAAGCCTTGAGAAGGTGTATTAAAAAAAAGAGTAAATTAAACTTCAGCACCAGAGAACAGTTAGTTTGGGTCACTTTTACCTGTTAAGTTGGAGTAGTTAATAGTCCCCTGTCTAGACTGGAAAATGTCACTACAATAGTGAAAATTACATAATTGCAGCTAGGAGACATTTTAGTTTCTGCAATATAGATGTTGCAAAGTCAGCATCAAAATGGGAGTTAAAGCTGATGGCATCGTGTCTTCTTCCCTACTTGTTAAATTTTGAGGATTTTGCATAAAGTTTGCATTCATTTTTATATATTTCTCATAATTTGATATACTCTGCCACACTGGCACTTTTCAGGAACTGAGATTATTTCCACAGCCTCGTGAAGATCGGCCCCATACAATCATGTCACACCATAGCAGGTCTCCAGAAAATTTGTTATTTCCACTTTTCTGCACCAAGCTGAAGCTGATCCCCTCCCTCCCCTGTAAATTAGACACAAAGCCTCCAGGAAATCAAAGTGAATAATCAAGCACTTAATAAAAAATGCATCGTGGTGCGTCAGCCTATGTTATCAGCTTGGAAGAAAAAGCAGTATAAAATGTTCAGACAATACAGATTTTCATGCATATAAACATTAATGCTAACTTCAACCTCATTGTACTTCTGAGATGTTTAAAGCCTTTTACCAGATTAAGCTTTCTTCAAACCTTTCTGACAAACTACTTTGTAAAAGAACCACATGAGCTGATAAATGATTACGAACGAACAGATTATGAATCTGGAGTGAAATTAGGTCATGTTAAAGATATCTGTTCATGAGCACTTGTGGTTATTTAACACAAGCTCGCTGGTAGGTCCTGGTCACTGAACACGGTGATTCCAGATATTCCTGCCCTCCACTTGCAATTATTTGTTTTAAAACAGAGAACAGAGCAGGACATAATCTCTCAAAAGGCTTTTTACCTTACTTTTCAGTAGGAAACTTTCTGCGTTTCTTCCAGAAATGAAGACAAGGACAAAGCGTTTAGAATTTTATGTGGTGATTTATAATTAAAACCCCCCAAACAAATAAACGAAAACCAACATGCACTCTTCCAATAAAAAAAACAAAGCCCCAGAATTATTCAGCTTACTTTGGCAGTGAAAAAGGGAATTTTAGTCATTGAAAAGTCATTGTTGCTTTTAATCATATAAATTTCACAAGTATGAAATGTGAATATCAGATTGTTGTTTCTCTCTCTCCGTCATCTCCTTAATGTATTTCTCTTTAGTATCAGTTTATTTTCAGATTTTGACTTTAATTCCCATTATTTTGGATTGTTTATGAAAGTACTACAACCTTATCCAATATATAGCATATATTTATATGTATAATTTAGATATACATTTATAGCAGTAAATTTACAGAACTGAGTCATATGAGCAACAACAAATTTATCTTTATATTTGCAAAGTAAATATTGTGGGTTTATAATAGTTGCCTTCTCTGTAATAGTTTATTGAAGCACAAGCTGTTTGCTGATCGTGTCAGGAAATGGCTAAAAATATTTTTAACAAAAGACACCATGATGATGTTTTAGGACAGTGTGAGAAATTGCTATGAAATCGATAAATTTTTGTATTCTGTACATGAATTTTACACCCAGCCCATCCCATGGTGGCCCTTAGCCTTTGCTGACCTGTGGATAACAACTGTAACAAGGAAACAAGGCATTTTAATTTGTATTTTCATTTCCAATAGTCAATGAGGATGACCAGCCTCAAAAAACAAAAAAATAGAAAGAAAGACAGAAAACTGATGTATGACCCATGTGCTGGAAGGTCATTTTCCTCCTTAATTCAAGGTTTAATTTCCCCCTGTTTAGCCAAGCCAATTTCTCAAGGGTATCCATGGAAGCTTAGCCCTAGTGAGGATCTAAATTGCAGCGAATATGCCCGTGGATAATATTCAGTCCTGCGTTAACTTTAATGCAGTGTTTTATGGAAGAGTGTTTTTACAGGATATAGTTTAGTTAATGTGATAAAACATTAAGTTAATGCTCTGCTCCTCAAAATTTATTTTACAACTGTTTTTTTGTTAGAAAAAAATAAAAAAAGTCCCATTACAAGGATAAAGTCGCGTGAAACTTGAAGCGCCTGGCTTGGCAACTGCATTTAAGATGGCCAAATATCAGTGGCCATCAAATGACTGGGGGTAAATGTTGCTTGGAAAATACTTGTTTTACAAGGAAAAAGAACTGTACAAGCACAAAAGTTGCTTTGTAATGCACTGTTTGTTGTACCTGGCAGCACTCTGATGCCTGTCAAGCAGCTCCTTATAACAATAACACCCAAGACAATGTGAAGTGAACAGGGACACCGTTAAAGCACTGATAAAGTTCCCCTATCTTCATTAATGTACCTTGTAATAGATCAGTTAGAAGACAATTTGTTCTTTCTTTCATGCACATAGTTCTATTAATGGGGCAGAGAGAATGATGACAATTTAAAAGGTACACTAAAACACTCTGATGAATATATGGGCTGAGTGGTGCTCCTGAGGCTGGGATGTCAGGGAAAATAGAGCACTCATGTTCTTGGTGTTGCGCCTTCTCAGAGATACTTCAGCCCTTTGTCTGGGTTGGTTTAGATATTTAGCAAAATAAACTTACATTGCTAAAAAATTGTTTCCACTATCATTGTACAGGTACAAAAATGATTTGAGGATTGATGCAGATTCAAATACGTAGAGCACATTGGTCTGAATTCCATCCAGTTCAATAAATTTGCAGTGATGTGGAAGATTGTGAGGTTTGACAAACCATTTCTTCACCACAAGGTTCACCATGTATTTCATATTCTCTGAGTATTTAACTTAGATATTTTATCTCTCCAAATTAGAGCCCAAACAGGCTGTAGGAAAAAAACAGGTATTTAGGTAATGATTCAAAACACCTCCATGAGCTACCACAAGTTTGTGAGGAAGAGCCTGTGGTTACAGAAGAACAATTGTTGACAGGGAATAGTTCAGTGTCCAGCCCAGCAGATCATTGAAGCTTTCACTTATCTTTGAATATAATTCTGAAATAGTCATTCTGAGTCTCCTCATTGTGAATTTATTAATTGTGAAAAGGAAACTTATTGGGGAAGTTCTATCGGTGTTTTACTGATTAACATTGAGCCTAATCTGGAAAGGGATTTGTATGCATAATACAGAACTATTTGTACACTTAAAATTCAGCACTGGCTTCATTATCTAACTCAATCAGGATTAAATAAGTCTGAATTCTTACTGACTGTAGGTAAGTTTGGATCAGGACCTACACTATCATCACCTCTCAAACTTTTTGAAAGGTTTTAAGAATATCACTGAATAGAAATTAAATGAGAATAACTTTGCAGTGCTCTTGGTGTTAGATCTTTTGTGAGTCATCAGCTCATCAGGATAGGCCATATCAGGAAGGAACCCTGCAGAGATAAAGCTCTCAAACTGTGACAGAGTCGGCAGGCTGATACCAAAGACCTGCAAAAAGAGTTGTGCAAAAACCTAAAGCACTCTGCTCTGGGATTTCCTTCCAGGAGAAGAACAGAGAAGCACTGGTGGCTGCATGAAGGGGCTGTTTCACCTGCTTGTTCTCTGAACAGCCCTGATGCAACTCAGAATCACAGGAATTGCTTTGGAAATTTAACACTCAGCGATCTCAAGCTGCCTGGAGAAATAAACTCCTCAACAGTCCAGTATTTCCCATTTCATATAATTTTCCCTTTTGAAATGTGATGGATACTCTGAAAGAGTCTTCCATGAGTCCTTTGGGAGCAAGTCCTCCCCTGAGGGCTGAGCTTTTCCTGTGCACTTATTTAGAATTACAGTGACACCTTCCCTCCCTCAGCCCCTGTTAGAATACAACACAACCTACTAAGCAAAAGCAAAGAAGCTTTTTACCTTTCTTATAATTATTAACCTTTTTTGCCTAGAAAGAAAAGCCCTATGGAGGTATAATTGCTTTCTATTATATCTGATGGTTCTTAGACTGATTTTTGTGGACTCCTATTACAGTTTCATAGTGTCCTATTGATTTTGTTTCTCTTAAGGGCTTTCCCAGCAAAAGATTGTACATAATAGAAAGGACAATAAAAGAAATTGCTAAGCAGTAAGGATTATTATTCTCCATGTTTACAGCTGTACCAACTATATGGAAAAAAACCCAGAAAAATAGTCTGAGGTAATGAACTTATGACCACTGGGATTTGTAGTATTTCCTGTGTAAATGTATGATAACCTCCAACTGCCTGGGATGGTAAAATCAATAACAAGAAATCCACCCACCGTTTATTACACTGAAATTGTTATGCAGGATATATATTAGGAGAAGGTTTCATCTGCAGTGTAGTGTATCATGTTACATTGCTGGACGTTTCTGAAAGCACCTATCATATCTGTGGGGATATTATACTACTCTGGCATAATAGCATTGCACTGGCAATCCAAATTCAGTATTTTTTCTCCTTAGAGGCTATATTTATGGCCAAAGTAGCCACAATTTTCTTCATATAAAATATGAAGTGTAATCTAATCTTTCTCTTCCTGACAGAAGAGTATTGTAATTCTAATCTTTCTCTTCCTGACAGAAGGGGATCATAATTCTGTTCAGTCCTCAGCCATTCTTTACAAAGATTAATGATGGAATTTTGGAAGAAAGACCATAATTTCTCTTGAAGATAAAACCGAACAATGTTTTCTCAGTTATGAAAGTAATTGTACCATGGTAACAAATATTACTGCCACACCTTCCAACTTTTTTCAGTAGCACAACTAATTCTTAAGTAAAGAATCTCACTCAATGGGGATTGGCATCAGTCTTGGCTATAACAAAGATGATTTTGTGTTTCTTTTGCAGCAGATTCTTTTTTGGATAGGAAATCCTTGAAAACTCTTTGCTGTTCATCAGTTCATGACTGATGACATTGATGAAATTTAGACTTTCCAATGTCACATGAATTTATAGACTTGAGTGTGGTACCACTGACACAACAACAGAACTCAGGCTGACAGAGGTGATGACAAGAAGAAAGAAGCTTGGAGCCTGAAAACTGATGAACACCTCCAGTTTTAAATAAGAGATCAACCCAGCATGTTTAGCAAACATACAGTAATCAAACAACAACCAAAAAAAAGTAGATATCTTTGAAAATACTGTTCTTAGTATGAAAATATTCCTTTGGGTATCACACAAAAAAAAAAGACTTTGTTTTAAAATTACTTGAAGGGCTTTGCAACTTTCACCCAGCTAAGAAACGGAATGTACAATGCAATTAAATAACACATTGCAATGCTAGGGAAAGAAGAATTCTCCTAAGTAGAAGAAAATGCTACATTTACCTATGGGCTACAAAATTGAAACCCCTGTGGTTGTTGCAAATTATGATGTACACAATTTGCCTTTTCAGTTTCTCAGAAAAGCAAGTAGGAATAATTTCGTTTCAGAGTTCAGTATCCAGGGAAAAAAAAGAATAAAGCAGAGTGGAGAAATAGCAAAATGACCTCATTTCCTGAGATAGAAATGTGCTGTTTACTCTTTGATGTAAGGAATCTCCTCCTCCTTTCAAACCAGGACGTATTTCTTATTTCCAGGTTTGTGAAGACAAGAAAGTAAGAGGTGGACAGGAAAATCCAGGCATTATATAACAGGAGAAATTTGGCAGTTTCATTAAGAGAGCTGTTGATCAAAAAAGTTCAATTCCATTCGGAATATTTTCTCAGAGATATTGTGGGAATATTTGCTTTTGAGGGCCTCACTGTAGTCTCTGAACAAGGCATAACCGTTCAAGAATCAGAGGCATCAAGATGATATTGTTATGGATTTATATCCATTTTCTTCTCTCTCTCTCATTTTTTCTTTTATTTGGGTAATTGAACACCTACTATAACCAAATTGGTATAAAAGGTCAGAGCATGAGTTACTCTCCTCTTGGGACACTTTATTTTGTGTCCTTGAAGCTTTTAAGGATATTTTCACTATGTTTAAGGAAATACATCACTAACTTGGGCATCAACCATTTATTTTTGTGGAATCTGCCTCCTTGGTTTGTCCTCCACAACACATCAGGAAACTCAGGCTGTTGCTCATCTGCAAAGGAACTCTGAGAAATAATGTTCGCTGAATTTGCTTGTTGTAAGCAGGAAATGCAAAATGAATAAAGTGTACAGAAAGGGAAACCTTTACAAATGAAGTTGAAAATATGGCCTAAGGTTAATGATCTATTATCCCGTGTTCCTTTTCTTTCAGTAAGGCATATCTTGGTTTGCATATGTTGTAGTTATTGAAATTATAATAGAAGAAAGTATTTCGGTGGAGAAATTATTACCAATATTTAGATTTAGAGGGAATGCAAAGTATAATGTCAATTTAAAACTCATTAAAATTATCTTACTCCTTTATTTCTTTTACAAAAGGATTTGGGCTGGATTAATTATATCATGGCCAAATGCAGAGACTCCAATGCAATGTTTTGCTGATATTGTCCTTTACAATTATATTCTAAAAGTCTTGACTTCTGATTCTCTATATACATCCTCTTCTGAAGTTTTTGCTTTGAATTTTGCTTTAGTTTGTGAATTCTGTAAGTGAGAATATACTCATTATTACTACACTTTTTTCTAGGAAAGAATTCTCAGAAAGACAACATGTTTTTATTTGTTGATGTGGTGTTCATTACAGGAGTCCTTCCTCCCACGTAATGACCTGCAAGGTTTGATGAAATCTGTTCTGTGACCTGCACCCAAGACTTTCCTTATGGACTGGAGAATTCTGTGAGTACCACAAGGACTTTGTAAACTCGTTAATGGGTTTTATTGGACCACCTCGTTAAAAAAGACAAATAAAAGAGAAGGAAGAAGGTGCAGCCTGTGGAGTTGCTGCAGGTGCTGGTGCTTTGGTGTGAGGAATGAGAGCAGAGTGGAGCTGCTGGCCAGCACAGGGCTCTGGAGAAGCTGGGAAGGTGTTGAGCTCAGGAGGCTGCTCAGCTTTGTCTGCCTGCTCTTCCCACAGCAGCTCAGAGCTGAAAAGCCTAAAACCTGCAACGTCAAAATCTCCTCACTTTGTTACCCATCTTTTATTCCAAAAGGCATCCAAATCTTCAACCTAAGAATAAATCAGGTTAAAAATGTGGGAAAAACTTGTGCTGTACAGCTGCTTTCATGTAAAACTCAACCAGCATAGGTGAGTCACTGTGGAAGTCTTGTAATTTTCTGCCAAGCGATAAATTATTACCTTAGCCTGCACTGGAAATGGGGGAAAAGTTAGCTAAAAAGTGTTTGAAAAAGCAAAACCTCCTACCTTTTTGCTGCATAATAATAGACATAGTTATCTCTGATGACTCACGTTATGGGAGGTCATGGTGGGAACTGCGGAAGCAGCTGCATTTTGGCATTGAATTTAAAATGATACAGCTCAAATTGTTCTAAATAAATATGCTTTTTTCCCCCTCCCATTTGGGAATATTCTCAGACATTCTTTTAAAAGCGAGTATTTCACAAGAGATTCAAACTGCGTGAATAAGTAATGTCATAATAAAATGTCATTAACTTTATATTTGAAATCTGAATGGACAAGAAAATAAGGCTGTTATTATTCTGACTTAAGTTTAGAAAAATAGACTTTAGAAAAGTGAAATAATCTACCACTGGAAGTGATAATGTGTAGCTGGTCCAGAAACCCGTGAAAAAAATTCATAGTAACTTTAAATGTTCATGAAATATCTATTTGCTGTAAAAATAAATATTGTTGAGATTATGACATTATGATTTGTCAGGGAAGTTTCTCTGTGCTGTCATTCAGAGTTTAAAACAAATTGGTTTTTTTTTGGCAAAACTTTACCATGATGGCAAAAATCTTTTGATCAGTGATTTAATTCTCCTATTCCAGCTTTTCCTTTCCTCACCTTGGTTTCTCTCCCTCCTCCTTTTATATGGAAGAACGAACATCTCGAACTTCTTACTTCCTAGAAATAGTTCATCTACATTTTCTATTCAGTTTAAAAGTCATTTAGTCTTCCACCTTTTTTTTGGAATACCAGTTTCCCTGTAAAGTGGATGTCATTCTTCCAGCTCAAAGCATGATACACTTAGCAAATGTGCACCTGCATCACCAGTCCCAGGCTCTCAAACAGGGCAGGTACCTTTCACAGGAGCAGCTATTCTGGAATTATCACTTCTGTTTTTCCAAGTGGAGCTGATTTCATCTGGTTCAACAGAGGTGTGGAGGGTGGTTTTGTGATACAGACAGGTGGATAAGCAAGACAGACACCGTGAAACACCTTTCCAGGTGCCATCTCCACCTCCCAGTTCCCACCTCTCCCCACCTGATGTGTCTGGGGCTAAGGCAGCGATGTCTCTGCTCTTGCAGGCTGAGGCACAGCGAGAGGTGGATCACTGATGTAACTCAGTTCAAACCCAGTGCCTGGTAATTCAAATTTTCAGGTGTTGTTGAACTCGTGCTTTGCAGGTGATCTACCTGAGGTACAGGAAGTTTTGGGAGCTCTGTGTTGTAGACGGGCTCTCTGATCTCCATGGAAGGACGGAGAGAAGGGGCTGGTTAGTTCTGAAAATATCTTCATCCAGTTTCAAAATAAATCAGTGAAAAAAAATGAATATTTTCTTAATAGTAGAAATCATCAACATTAAAGGTGATATAAAAAAATATAGAAGGGAAAGAAACAAAAAGACAGTAACTCCAATGATGAAAAAAAGAAGCCTTTGATCTTCACTTTCACATTCCTGAATGACAGAAGAGAACTCAGATGCAGGCAGTGCCCATCCCAACTCTGAAACACGGTTGAGTTCTGCCGTTCCAAGCATAAATAAAGGAAAAAACATTGGACTGTGACACTGAAAAAGTTTAAATGTCTTTAAAGAATGTATCAAAGTGTGAAGTGCAGGCTTTAAATAATTTTTAATGTTGTTGGGAACATTCAACTGAACAACAAAAAGTATAGAAGCTCAAAAATATCTTGATTTCTACTATTGTGTAAGTTTATTGGAAAAGCAATATATGTGCTGTCTTCTATCATTAGGAAAATTGATGATTACAAGGTAATTTCTATGGGATACAAAAATGTGTGTAGAGAGCGAGTTCAATTATTATTCAGCATATTGACCAAGCATTAAAAAAATAAAAAAAATAAAAAAAATGCCAAGCAAACCATATTGGACATCTGTCTCAAAAATGTTTAAATCAATAGGAAAGGCAAACTTTATTTGACTTGTAGTCACAGTCTAATTCCATTCCCAAATTTTCCACAGGCTAAGTAATTACAATTAACCAATGATTAATGCTTTCACTAATAAGAACTTTGTTGAGGAGCTGAATATACCATACTTTCAAAAAAACCATGGGAAAAGGCAGGTTAAAAGGCTATTTCACAGGCAGAGATGTAGAGAAATCTATAGCAGAAAATGGGTTATTGTTTGATCATTTCTGAAATTTGTTTTGTATTTGATTTATGACTTTATAGTTTACACTTTTAGTTTATCAGTTTTTCAATGTTCATGGACAAAATTATTTCCTCATTTTCTGGCAGTAAAACCAGGCAATTCTATTTTGAGCTGATGGGCAAAGAAAATTGATTTTTCTTCAGCAGTACTTCTTGTATTTACTAATATTTCCTAAATATTGTTATGCAATTTTATTTCACTTTGTTCTTTACAGCTAGTGTTTCTTGAGTTTGTTTTTTTTTTCTTAAAAGTGATCTGATGAAAAGTTTGCAGCAACTTAATACCACAGTATTTAATTTGAAATGAGGCCAGAATTCTCCCATTTAATTCAGATAAAAGCAGAGCATAGAACTTTTAGAATTTTTTCTTCTTGGTCATCCAATTTCTAATGTCATAAAATCAGAAAAAGTGGTTGAAAACAATGAAAAGATATATGACAGTAGATTTGACCTCATAAATATCACTGGGGTTTAATTTTCCTTCTTTTTTATTTGTACAGTTTAATCAGAGTCAAGACAATGTGAAAAAATGCATCAATTTCAAGAACTGAATATTTTTTCAATAGGAAAGCATTTCCATTACAAATCTTAATTGATTTTATTGCCTTTCTATAGGATATTTCCTGTAGTGACTGGCGGTAGAGTCCTTCAGATACAGAAGACATTCCTGGATGTCAAATGTTGGTAATTTACTGTGTCTTTCAGCCACTTTTGCTCTTCAGGAACTTGCCAGAAGTTTTTATGCAAGAAATCCTAGAAATGTTCACGCTGGCAGGAAAACACATTATCTAGAAAAATCAACAGCTCTGCCATCCAAAATGGAAAAACGAGGGGCAGTTTCTTAGCCATTATCTCTGCCTCAGGCTTTGGAATTTCATGTTTAATTATCTGAGGACTCAACATGACAAAAACCCAGAAGGTGAGGGGCTTGCACACCGGGTGAATTAGGAGTTGAAGTCTGTGGCCATGCTTCGTTTGGATGTGATGGACTCCAGAAGATTTTCCAGTGATGTCCCAGCTCCATGTGGAAGGACTCTGGTCCCTCCTCGCTGCCCGTTTTCCCTCGCAGCCTGGATTTTCCCTGCTGGACATGGGGCTTGCAGGTGGCCAAGAGGATTCACCCCTCATGCACAGACCCAGGGACACGTGGGGACAAAGCACTGCAGGTGAGACACTCCAACACTGGTGGCTGAAGTCCACCTGCTCTAAATCCCTAGGGAATTTCCTGTTATGCTCAGGGATTTAATACAACTTTGTCCAGCCCATCATCTCAGGGACTCGTCAAGATAATACAGCATTCTGAAACTGGGAGTTCATTATAACAGATAATGGGGCTAAAAGGAAAAAACACGTTGTCTTTGTTTCATGGGAGATCAGGAAAATTGGCCCCTGCACATGCTACATTGTACATTTGTTCAGATATTTTATGTGTAATAAAATAACAGCAGTTTCCAGTGGCGTGGGAAGTTTTCCCTACAGACAAACCAACCCTGTCGGGATTCTTTTTACTTTGGAGCCTACTGCTACTTCTGAAGCAGGTAAAATATTCTACCTTCTGTTCAGTAATTGCTTAATATTTGCAGTAATTTTTATTATTATTATTTTTTAATTCTGTGCATACTTTGAAAGTGCAATCAATATTCTAATGAGTTTCCAGGTTGCTGATTCCTCTGTTGCAGAATATCTTGCACTGGAGGACTTAAAAGGCATCTCTAATTTCTGTCTCTGTCAAAGACCGGGTAGGTCCAACATTTTACTTTGAAATTATGTTCTTCTTATGAACTGCTTATAAGGCAATTAAATGTGCTGTTTAAGCTAGAACTAGCTAAAATTGAAATGAAATTATTTTAAAAGACTCAGTGGTAGCTCTTGTTGAAAGACAGTTATGACTGTGTGGCTGTCAGATAGGGTTTAGAGTAATGAGACACACAGGTAATCAGCATGAGCTGGCAGGAACAGTTTTTCCATGATTTCATTCCAAGGGGACCTGATTAGAAAAAATATTGCTCTTATTACTTCTGAGCGAGCATTTTAAGTAGGCTTGGCTAGAAGGAGAATTACATATGGCATTACTATTTCAGGCACCTGAAAAAATGTAAAGTATGTGTAAAAAGAGGAAAATCACTATTTCAGGGATTAACGCTTTAGCAGGCCCTGCTGGCCAAATGTTTTTAGTGCTTACAACTTAAATGTGCCACTCTCCAGTTGTGGAAGGGTTTCCAGATGTGACAGGCTCCAAAACAGCCTTTATGAAACAAGTGATACAAATTAAATATGGGAATTAGGGATAAGGTTGTGATTTCCATCTTGCCCGAACAGGTTGGTGCATTCTTGTGCATTCTAAAATCTTCAGGCTACTTTTTTGGTTATTGCTTCTCATTTACATGGCTCCCTTCATTGAAGTGGACCTCAAAACACACCACTGCCTTCTTTGTGCATTGAACACCCCTTCTCTGATGTATTAGGGAATTTTGTTAACTTTGAGAGCACATAAACCAGATTAACGTAAAATTAAATAATAACATCATAACAGACATCTGACTTTGCAATACTGTGAACAGTCTACACGCAGTACAACAGAACAGGGAAGATGGATTTACCTGCAATCCCTTCTTCCTCTCACCACTTGGGTTCCAGCAGAGCTCAGAAGTCCTAAAAGAAATTACTAAATTATCTTAGAAGATGAAATTTTTGCATCTTGATAAACCCCAGTTTCTGAAACTTGATGAAGTTTTTACAAGTAGCTGTCAGATACTGCCTTATCACCACAGTAGGTCCAGTTCATAGGCAGAGATAATTCTCACTGATGCAGGTAAGAATAAAGTCTGATCATTCCCTTTTGACTTTTCAAAGAAAAGAAAAAGCATGATGTAAGGAATCACGAGAGCTCCCACAGATTCTCTTGAAGGAGTCCATGACATGCTTGGAAAACATAAAGCTGAGCTACAAAGCCCTACAGTTTTTAAAATCTGTCAGTGGAACACAACAACGCTTTTAAAACTGAAATTGTAATCATAAACTAAATAATCAGTTCACAAAGGGGAAAAAATTGGCTGTTCAACATTAGCTAGCTACCTGGAGTTATGGTAAGTAGTGCCATCAGTCATTTTTAGACATAATGAGATGCCAAGTTTGAAGGCATAATGAGATGCTGAAGTTGAAGGATATTTATTTGATAGTCATCTCCTATATGCTCCCCGATTAGTTTGAGCTGAATAAACCCAACAGCCCAGCATTAGTGACAAGCCAGCAGAGCTCCAGTTGCCTGCAGCATCATATGGGTAATGGATTATAAAATTAATCTCAATAGGTAAATCTGTCGCCATTCCACATTTTGTCTGAAAAACTTGGTGGTGTCATTGGTAACACAGAGCTGATCTTAATGCAAAAAGAGCCCAAAAATGCCACAAAACCCCCTCCAAACTAAAACATTGGTCAGGCTTGGGAGCAGGCTGCCCAGGGCAGTGCTTGAGGGATCACCACCCCTGGAGGGATTTTAAGAGGTGCATCGTGAGGCACTTGGGCACGTGGGTTAGAGGTGGGCTTGGCAGTGCTGGGTTAATGGAGACTTGATGATCTTAGAGGAGTTTTAGGGGACTTTTCCAATCTTAATGATTCCATGATTCCAAAATTTCTGGAGCAGGACCCTAAGCAAAGAGGGTCTGACCTCCCTGGCCGAGTCAGTGATGTGCTTTGCACTGTGGGTTGTACAAAAGAGAATTTTCAGACCCCAACTCCCTGACACACCAACAGAACACTGCCCGTGTGAATGAACAAGGCTGAAAACAAACACAAGAAAACACTTTGTGACAGCTGGACACAGTCAAGACACTGTGGAGATAAAAATTCCATAATTTGGGAGCTGTGCGTCCAGACAGGAGCAGATGGAGAAGCTGCAAACTCTTCTTGAACGGGCAGCACCCTTCGGAGAGCAAGGAGGGCTGCTGACATCTAGTGTTTGCCACTCGAACAAATCTGCTGCTCGTGCTTTTCAGGAGCAGAAGTGGCTGCGTGCGGTGACAGCCCCTGGGCTGCTCGGGGAGCACGAGGTGCTCCATGACATCTGATAAATGAGGGCCTTGTGGAAGATGCTGGGATGAAATTCCCTGTCCCTGTCCCTGTGATAGCTGTGTCTCCAATATCCTGGTCCATGTGGACACCGGGGACTGCAGGGGGAGCTGCTTTTGAACATTTACTTTCTTTCTCCCCCAGACTAATTTTCTTCAACCGAGAAGCAATTTCTAAAATCAAGATCAAAAATTATTTCAAGGAAAAATCAGGAAAAGACAGTAGGAAAACGGGGAGCTTTCTACCTCACTTCCTAAATCCAACAACAATCAAATTTTAGTGTTTGCTTTTCGTACAAAGCAAAACAAACAAAAAAAACTGGGAAAGAAGGCATTCACTGATATCGTAGATGCAGTCAGAGCACATAAATATTGCATGTCCTCACTGTGATTGTCACTATGCTTCCTTTTAACCAAACATAATTCTTCTATAATAGTTTCATTGGAGAATATGTTTTGCCTCCCTACATAAGTTCATTCTCTTTACTCTGTCTATTTACAGTTTGTGCACACTGTCTGATTACGTTAGGACTGTCATTCTGTGCTGTCATTATTATCTGGATTGTTTTGCTAGCTCTGTTGCTGTTAGACTCATTATTTTCAGCCTGCTAAATGTCCTGACCTAGATTTGATTGCCTACCAGGTGACTCATTATTTAAATTAACTGTTAGATCTACATCAGGCATTACAATCTAATTCCTTGAATTAGATTGCCTGCTGATTCTTCCTCTCCAGATGATTGATAGTTAGAATGATTGCCATTTATGGAAAAAAAAAAAAAAAGAACTAAGCTTTTGTGTATGAAACAATATTTAACTATTCCTTTTCTTTAATACTTTAGCCTCAAATTTATCCTTGAGGCCTCAAACAAATATAGAACAGTTTAGGTTGGAAAAGACCACTGAGATCATTGAGATGTAGGGATGACAATGATTTTACAGTGGAAAATATTTTAATATTTTGCCTGTAACAGCCTTTACTTAAATATTCTAGAAAGACATTTTCACTCTACTGTTGAGGCTGTCTTTACTTATATTGCAGATCCTTTGACATGCCAGCTGCAGGGAGACCTTTGTGCTAAATGCAGGAGGAGATAGTGACGTCCCTGAACATCTCTTTCAACCTAAAGGTTACATTGAGAATGTCTCTTTTGCAGTGATGGATGAGTGCCTGCATGAGCTGTATCATTATTTTGTATGGGGCAACTACTGCAAGCACTACTCATCAATGAGAATAACTGGTTCACAATCTGTCTCTCAAAGATAAGACACAAAAAGGACACAGACCTCGGGAATGACTCCCAAGCTGTTACCTTAACCACAGGTCCATTCTGATGAGGATATCAGTTGTTTGTTGTTTTTTTTTTCATGGGTTTGTCTAGAGAAAACACTTTGCATGAGGAAGTTAACTGCTTAAAAAACTTTGTAAAACTCACTCTGCACAAAATGAATTTTAAGTGCATCATTTTGTACCACTGCAGTTAATGCTGTTTCGAGTTGATGGTGACTTTTGACTCTGCAAGGGCACTGTTAAATTGCTGCAGTCACACTGAGCTCTAAGCCTGTTAGTGTTTAGCAGGACGGGGCTTTCTTCCCTTAAGTTTTTGCTTTTCACAGTGGAAGGTGTGAGATTCTGTGGCTCTACTAAAGGTTGCTCCTCTTCCTTTTCCCCAGAGTATTTGTTCTCTGATTTTCAGTCTGGCAGTTTTGACTGAGGTTAGAAGAGTTCATCTTGCTTACAGCTCCTCTGGATGGGAGTAAAGCATGTGTATATTCACGTACCAGAGATGTAAAAGGTTTGTGTTCTGTGGATGGTTTGCTCACCCTCTCATGGAGACAGCTCTATCTGTTCACTGTCACAAGACACTGCGAAAAGGAGTAATGGTACTTTTATTTTTTTAATCCATCATTACCACAAGGCTAAGAGAAACCTCTCAGCTCTGCGAGACGAGTGACTTCTGTGACTCCAAAGAAGGGCAGGTGGGGAGCAGAGAAGCACTCAGGCTCATTGCTGAACGGTTTCAGCTCAGTGAACATGCAATCACAGGCCTAATTGTAATCAAATAAGTAATCCAGGCCCCAATCCATAAACCACATGAGGGTATAATTAACATTAAACAACTACCAAGTCTTATTAGGTTTAATAGAAGATAAGCATGGACTAATGTTAAGCATACACTTACCTACCCAATCTCCACACACTTCAGAGTAGCAGCCTTAAATCTCTCGTGTGAAAATTTGGTTGCTTGAGTGTGGATTCTAGCAGACAGCAAACCCCGGGGTGTATAAGAAGTGTAGGTGTTTAAAATGTACAGTTGTAGGCAGAAATATGAAAAATGAAGAAAAGCAGTGCACTTAAGCCAGCCTAAATTCCCCTGGGGACCGTGTATCTGTGCATAAGGCACCCCATGGTCTATTCTGTCCTACCTGAGGTGTGAGAGAGGATTAATGCACTGTTTCTGAACAATCCGTGTGGGAAGGTGTGCTCTGTGGAACAGGAGCTATTCACAACACTAGGGGCTGCTGTGGCTGAAGCCCTTGGTGACCAAGGGATGGCCCAAGGCCAGATTGGATGGGGTTTGCAGTAATCTGGTCTAGTGCAAGGTGTCCCCGCCCATGGCAGGGGTTAGAACTGGTTTTAAGGTCCCTCCTAACCCAAACCGTTCCATGACCCACAGAAGCAAATAAGCAAGTCATGCCCAGAGGTACCCAGACCATCTGATTCAAAAACAACTTGAGAACTCCAGCATTCAAAGAGGGGTCAGATATCCTGTGTCCTTCAGAATTTCAAATGCTGGCTTTCAAAATTACCTATTAATGAAAAATCAAGTGTTTTAAACCAGGGGAAATTAAGAGGGAAAAACCAGGACAAATAGAGTGGGAGAGAAGAGCAACTTGCCATCAGTACAGTGGAGAATAGAACAATATATGTTAACTACTGATTGCAAAAGACATAAACTATCAAACTGTTCTGCACAGCCAGGGTAAGGACTGCAGAATTAAACATTAATGCTAAGCTGCTTAAGATGAATGCTGTGACTCCAGATTGTGTACATTAGAGAGGCTGACAGAAGACTAATTTCTAAAGGAGAAAATATTTTAAAAATTAAGCACAGCCATCAATAAATCAGCCAAGCTTAAAATAAAAATGGGGGTTTGAATATATTCTGACATTTGAATATAATATAGCTGTAAGAATAAAGGTTTTAGAGAACCATGTTCTAAAGTAGTCAACTACTTCTTTCACTTAATGTCTTTATGCCGGCAACAGTGTTTGAAGAATTGTAACCAGTGGTATAGTTCATGGATTTATATCAAACTTCATATGGTACTAATGCTACAGCAATAATTTCTCGTGGAATATATATACCAGTGCAGATATTCAGAGTGCTTTACCAGCATTATTTAATGACAGGCACAATGGCCCTTTGAGGTACTTATTGTAGGCATGGAAAAGCTGAGGCATGGCGAGATATTCCTTAAAGCTATTTTGTGAATAAGCAGAAGGGTAAGAATTAGAATTTAAGAGGACTTAGTTCCTCAAAATGACTGGGGATCGTCTCTGCACAATGCTTTTCAAAAGTGATTAAATTCTTAAAATGCTTTCATTCCAAATGCAAATAACACATGTGGGCTCTGGCCCCTCTGATGTCTCTGGCCCAAACTGTTTCTTTTCACTGCTCAGGGCTGGATCCCCAAAGGAGCTTTGTAATCTGCCCCCTTTTATCCAAGTGCTTACATCAATAAGTCTCCACAGGAACAAACTTTAAATACCTGCACTAAAGCCTCTGGGGATTAAAGCCATGCAGTTCAGCACCTTAAAAGATTGAGCCGCAAATTTAAGTTTTAGTGTCATATACTGCTTGAGACAATTAATTTTTAATAGAAAAGGCATTGGTTTTGACACACTTCCTCCAGCACAAAAAAATTTTAAGTTCTCACTGGTCCAATACTTTTGGGTATGGACTCACTCAGTTCAACCAAGAGCATTCTGTGTCGGGTTTGGGTAAAGCTCAGGTATTTTGGGACATCACCCAAACAAAAGATGTCTGAGGATCTCTCTCCAGCTGGGCTGAGCCATGTCCTTAGGGACTGGGGAAATTCCAGAAGTTCCAAACTGCTGTTGGGCAGTTAGACCCAGGATGATGTGATTGTTCACTCAAAGCCTTAA
The DNA here is from genome assembly GCA_013400315.1 of Bombycilla garrulus. NCBI lineage: Eukaryota > Metazoa > Chordata > Aves > Passeriformes > Bombycillidae > Bombycilla > Bombycilla garrulus. The sequence continues at coordinate 25,558 of VXBU01005406.1, forward strand.
GGTGAATGTTTGGGCTCCCAAATGTTTAGAGAGAGCAATAAAAGAAGAAGGGTGAGATGGGAGTTTTCAGGTACAGCACAGCTTCCCTTTTATCTTGTTTATGGACCTCAACTCCAGACCACTCTTCACTCTAACCATGAAAAGTGTGTAAAATATATATATATATATATAAACAAAAAATGTCATTTATTTATCTGCTTTTACAAGTAAAATGTTTTTATTGCTCTTTTACACTTAGTCCACTAAAATATCCACTGAATATGTCTGTCAGTATTTCTTAAGCTGCTCTCAACGTGGTACCTAAGCAAACATATGGGTTTGAGCAGTCAGTGAGAGCTGCCTTGAAGGCACTCACTCCTGTGCCTTGAGTTTTAATTACAGCAAGCAGACATTATTTCTGATGTTTTGATTTAATTGTGGTTTTAATGATGAAATGTTGCATTTGGTTGTGACTTTTCTTCTGTTTTCCTTCTCTCTGAAAATTAAACAGCAGAGACGTATGCCTTTTCTTCTGACTTGCAACTTGAGCAATTAATTTCTTATTTCCTCTTTTGGTAAGATTTTTTTTCACAGGTTGTATCTTGCATTTGAGAAGACATTGCTTAAAAATTGATTACTCTTACCCTCCCACTGCAAGATGTCCCAAGAGTGACAGACCGGGCATACAAGATGACAGTAGCTGTCTTCAGCTCTCCATGGAGATAAAAACTAAGAAAACGCAGAGTTATTCTGCTCTTCAATCAGAGATGAAAAATGAAATTCAACAGTACATGAATTTGAGCGCTTGAGGGATGATTTTATACACTGACTTGGCTAGAGGATGATCAGCTGTGTTGGAATTTACAAGTTTCTTGTTTAATATTCAGCAATCTTAATATTCAGTAAACTCTAGTTTAATTTAGGGTTATTAGCATGGCTGCTTAGATCCTCTGAGTTCAGCAGGCTTCTCCAGTGCTCATGGAGATGGTGTTTGCAGTGATCCTTACACTAATCACTAATATTTGTTTAAAAAATAATTAATTTCTCTTTTGATGAGGGATTCACACTGTTGTGAGGAGCTGTGTTTCCATGTTAAATGCAAAGTGTTTGCCTTTGACCGAAGAGCAACTTCTTTTTCCTGTTCTGTGGCAAATTCTTTATACTTGAAATGAGTTTCAAATCAAAGTGAGGAAACAAAATCCAGACATTGAAGTGAAGCAAAACAAGAATATTCAATTGGAGACCATCAAACAGTTACTGCTGCATTTCAAGATACATTGATAATATTATTCCAATGTATTCTATTTTATTCATATTTCAATATTGCACTGAATTTCCTACATACAGAACACGTTAGTTCTTTTATAAACCTCTCTGTCGGTCTGATGGGGTGCCTGTGCCTTGCCTGTCGCAATCTGGAGGACAGTGATCAACAGACAAATTCTGAAGGTGGAAACTCCTCTCCTGGGAGCTCCGCCTGGCACGCGTGCTCTGCCATATGGCCGCGTGTCCAGATGATCACCGTGCTGCTCATGCATTTCAGCACATCAGTTCCTCAGTACAAAGAGCTCTCACGTGTCTTTTCCAGGGCAGGAATGTCAGCAGAAAAAGTGACCAGCAAGGCTCCCACTTTTCCTGTCCATTACACCTGTTTGCAGTGAGCCGTGGCCCTCATCTGCTCGTGGAGAGCGGGCTGTGCTGAACGATTCTGTGGGATGTTCCCACAACTGCCCTCACTGGGTCAGCTACAGCCATAGCTGAGCATTCCTCCAGTTAACCTACAAATTAAAGGAGATATTTCCAGGCTGCCATGCCCTACTTGTGCCCTGTAAATGACAGGACGAGGTTTAGATGCTCAGCTGCTCTCTGCCCCTTGAGCTCATTTCCATGGAGGGAAATCTGCACATGCACTTTGGAATGGAGTAAAAGAGAATCCCATTCTGCAGTTGGAATGATGGGGAAAAGCAGGTCCTGGGCACAGCAGCTTTCTTAGTCACCTTTTGCTAGTTCTGGGTTTCTGTGAGGCAATCCCAGAGCTCCCTGTGCTCCATAAGGGGGTGATCTGCTGGGACCATCCCAGGAAAGCAGCACGGTGAGCTTCGTCCTAGGGCAGGTCCAAAGTACAGGCCCACGTACACTCAAGTGCCAAGGACACCAGGAAACCTAGAGGCTGTCCCTGATGTTCTTGGCTGTCTCTGGTCAATCCCTGCTCTCTCAATCTGCTCAGGAGCGATGGTGCAGTGCCAGACACGAATCCAGCAAGTGAGATGTTGTCCCAGTGTGTCGCACTCTCTGCACAAGCCTCAGCCATCACCAAACAGAAGTGATTTCATAACATATGCAGAAACAGAAGGACTTAGGAGGAGGGCAAATAGGAATATTTCAAAGAACTATTCACATTTTCTCGTGTTTTTCTTTTCAGGCCTAAATCTTTCTGTAGGATCCACACCTGGCAGTGTAATTAGCCAAAGTCTGCAGCAGTAGCCACTTAAGCTACAGAGTTTCTGAGGGCTGAATGTTTCTCAGTCTCCTCAATCCATTTTTGCAAATGTGCAAAAATGGGATTACTGGGAGGCTTTGTATAGGTTGCTTTAGCTGTAATTCCTGAAGAGTTTTTAGAGCTGCTAATCTAAGAGCTTCTCTCCGAAGGCTGGTGACTCTTAAATCTATCTCGCAGATTTAAACACCTCACCCTTAATATCCAGCGCTGGGGTTAGAAATGCCACTTACCCTTTCCATCCCCTCTCTGCTCTCTGAGAAGGATGATAAAATTACCAGGAGAGACAGATAAAGATGAGCAGAAGGGTTAGGAGGAAGGAGACAGACATTTTTCCTTGCTCAGCTCAGCTTGCACTCTAACAGGTATTTACAGTCTCTGGCTCATGGTGCTTGTACTCAACTGTGTCAATCTGCTTCTATCCACAGGCTGACTGTAGCTAGGAGCAAGATAATTTATCTTTCTTGCTCTTACCCTTGTCTGTGTCCCCGCACATTAAGGATGTTTCTCAGGCAGCACAAATATGTGTGAAATCTCTTGATTGCCTTTGCCCCTTGTGAAAAGACATTGTGTGCTCTGTCCTTGACCAGCTATTGTTATGCCTTCAGAGCTGCCTGATGGATTCGCAGAGCACAAGCACAAATTCTGATGGACTGTAAAAAAAAAATAAAAAAAAAAAAGTATATAAATATATAAAAAATATATATGCTCTGTAGTGGAAGGGCACAGCTCCTGGTGACATTGACTGCCAGAGAGCTGCCACTGCTCCCTGAGCTGGGTTTTCATATTTATGGGCTGCTTTCTAAACAACTGGTTCCAAGTGTTTATGGACTCTGTGTGTCCCTCCTCTGTCTTCCTAAATTAGAATTTGTGGGTGCTGCTGCTCTTTGCAAAGGTCACTGCTCCCAAAAGGATCAGCAGCACTGGCACCATTACCCTTGGCCAAGGTGTTCCCAAATCTGCAAAACATACTGGCTCACAGTCATTTCTTCCTTGTCAGCTGCAAGGATAAAAATCTGTGATTTTTTTTTTTTCTCTTCCTTTCAGTGTGCAGAACTTCTGTGAGCATTTTTCACAATAGCTACTTATATCTTAGGAAAAGACTAAGTAGAAGCTGGGGGAGAGACACAAATTATTTTAAAGTGGTCATGTTCCTCATTCTCTACTTAATTCCTGATAAAAATGAAGACTTGCACAGATATTTTTCAGGCTGAAGAGAATTTTTGGTGCTGGTAGACCTCACACAAGGCTGAATAATGCAGGTTGCAATTTCATATTCAACATCTCTCAAGTGATAAATATAACATCTTCCACTTCCAGTACCAGAAAAATATTTAGCTATTACAAAGGAATAATCTGTAAACAAAACTACGACTGTAAATCACCTTTGGTACACCAATATATCTTCTGAATTGCCTCAAAATATTTGTGTTTAAGATTATTGGGGCAGTTTGTGCCATGGAGACTCCCCTTCTTCTGGCCCTCATGCATAACCTGTGGGATTGGCAGAAAGTCAGGTTTCTGATGCATCAGAAAAATTAACTGAAAATCAGAGTGAATCTATGATTATTTTAGCTCTTAAAAGTAGTTATTCAAAATGAAATGGGTCATGTACAACCAAAGCTAGGAGATAGAATGCCTTTTGTTTTTCCTCTATCAATGTCAGTGGAATAATGTCATTTCACATCAGGGGAACATCCATCTATGAGTGACTGGAGATTCAAAATCCAAGGTTTGATTAAATGAATCATTTTTATTTTGGGAAAAATGTCTGTGGAGTATCACATAGCACAGATATTAGCATGCTTTATGTTTCTGAAATCCTCACTTCTGCCTTTTTCAAATGTATTGGGAAGAGTGTTATAGATTAAATCCTAACACAGTCTTCAAGAAAGCTAATCTGTATTTTACAACTGTAATCAACAGATTTATAGAAATACAGAAGAAATATTGGGAAGCAGCAAAGAAATATCTTTGCAGATCGACAAAATGTGCAGGAAAATAATACTGAGGCTGAATAAACTCACCTCCTATTTCAAATGCTTAATAAAAATATTAAACATTTATTTAGGAGGAAGTCTTGTAAGTTCTGTGCAGCCCCCTTGAACTTTGCAGACTTTTTGTCTGGCATGGATCTTCTTTAGGAAGTAATTTTGGAGGGCAGCTGCTGACAAATAATGCTGCATGCATTCCCAGCAAATCATCTTTGCAAATGTACAGCCAGAATCCAAATTAAAGATGGAAACAGAGCATAATTAATGCTAAAGCAAAAGCAACAGGAATATTTGGAATGCCTTTTTTAGTTAAGGAGGAGATAATCAAATATATGGCAGCTGAAGCCAAAAAAAAATAAATAAAAAAAGACTGAGGATGAGAAGATGTATATTTAACAATATAAAAAAGGTAATAGGTATGGTGTAAGGTCTAAGAGAAAGGGCCAAACGGCTCAGGTTCACATCTGGGACCGTTAATCAGGGAAGGCAAGGCTCACAGCATGAAGGAAGTCTGTGAAATCTTTGGACAGGAACAAAATTCAGCAACGCAAGGAACACTGAATTTGAATCCAAACTCTCTGTGAGTGAGTATATAAAAATATACATACAACTTTTCCCCATCATAAATAGTAGAAGGTGAAAGTCTCACAGCTGGTGAGACATTCCAGTACTTTGTTTTTCCCCAGACCAGACCTGAAGGAAGGGAGACTCTATTTACAAAGCATCACCAAAGAGCGAACCACAAATTTCCACCCAAGCTTTTCATTGTTTTGGAAAAAGTTTGGCCTTGCTAAAAATATTTTAACTTCAGTTTGTGGTTTGTTTGTTTGTTTGCTTTCTTCCCAATTTTTATTGTAACCTAAAGCTTTTTTTCCTCTGTTGTTCAGAAATGCTCTGATTCCCCATCACTTTATCCGGTGTCTGTCAAAAGCCTGTGTTGGCTTCAGATGTATGTGCAGCTCCTATCGAACTCAATGGCACTTCTTAACCACGGGTATTCAATTATCTGCTGCTAATGGCCCATCCATTTTGAAAACACCTATTGCTTTCTCTAAGTATTCTCTTAACTCATCCTAATATTGACCAGATTCCCCTGGAAAAGGTAACTGCAGAGCGTGTGTCAGGACATCACTTAGCAGTGCAGCCTTTTCTTCACGGGATGTTCTCTAAGTCTTATTTCAACAATTTTTTCTCTGTTCTACAGTGGTGATTCTGCCTGTGCATGAATAGTACAAAAATGTGCAAAAATTGAACTTCAATGACAACCTTTACAGAATAGTGTTAAAATTTAAAGTTTATCTCTGGGAGAAGCCAGGAAGGTTGTGGTGAACTCCAGCTTGTAACCAAAGCACCACTGGATCTTAAATGGAACCAACAGGATTTTAACATTTCACCCCAAAGGGTGCCAGCACCTGTAGGACAGAGTGGGTAAGGATTTTCTGCTACAGAAAAATAAAGGATAGAGCAAATGCTCTTGGCTTCATAAACTTTTCTGTTCAGAGAGTCCAATCCTTTCATCACAGTGCTGGTGCCAGAGGTGTGGGTACCTGAGCATAGCCATGATTTTTGTCCCAAGTCCGGCCTTGCCAGCAGCCCCTCCACGGGGGCACCTGCAGACAGCCCCTCCCAGGGCACAGGAAGGTGAGTGAGTTGTGTGTTCAGACACAGGTGAGTGTTGCTGAAAGCCTCCTGCCAGGCTGCAGCTCAGCACGGACAGCACAGACTTCTCCTCCTCCACGCAGCCCGTGGAAAACCGAAGTCTCTCACATGTTCACCTTGACAGATCTGGGTTAGCAGCATCCCTGACAGCCCAGCTGTCTCGTGTCCCGATGTCTCTATTTGGACGCAGACAGCATATTTTAGGAGGGGCAGGAAGAAGAACAAGAGCAGCTAATTTGCCCTTCTGAAGGAGCTGTGGTTGGATGAAATCCTGCCAGCCGAGCCGTGCCACGCTTTCTGCTGTGCCTTGTCACTGTCAAGCAGGTTCTCACTCCTGATCCGTGGCTGACAGTCTGAGCTGCAGAACAGGAGTTGTCCCTTCTCTGTTTACGAGCTTCATGTACTTGCTAATTACTTCAGAGGATAGTTAAATTTTATTTTGCGAACCATATTATGCCAGGTATTGTTTTTGCCTTTGTTCCTGGTAAATACAGTGTGTTGTTTTCTTTGGCACATCACGATGACAGTAGTCTTGGTTCTGGCTGTTATTTATTTATCAGTTCAGTGACTGCACTGTGCTAAGGCAAATACAAGGTATTGTCTTTGGCCATAGGGGACAACATTGCATTTGGATGCTTTTATTTACTGATTGATCCTTATTAATATAAATTTCTAGGTTTTAGTCTGGTCATTCTCACATTCATTAAAAATGTATGGTTAAAAAAACCAAACTGCACGTGGTACTTCAAATCAGAGTTTTTCTGATTTACATTTATTTTCTGAGATACAAGGCAGGCAGAAGTTTTCATGGAATATTTGCTCACCTTGTGGATACCAAGCAGGCTTAGACCTCAGGCCACAGTACCCCTGTGTGACACATGAAGGTCTCCTTCTGGGCAAGTACAACTTCCACTGCGAGCAATGAGCAGTGTTAATGTAAATTAAATCTAATTTTGGCCTGCACAAGGTTTCCATAGTCAGATTAACCAGGGCTGTGAAATTCTCCATCTTTGGCACTGCTGGCACAGTCCCAGGGCGTTACACTCACACAGATATAAAAGTCCTGTATCACACAGTAGCACTTCCCACACAGGAATGAGCTCTTCCAGAACACGTATGTGGCAGCTTCTGTTTGTTTGTGCTTTCCCCACACTTGTTTTGCTTCCCTTTGAGAAGGTGTGACAGAGCCACGTGAGACCTGCTGCGGAGAGAGAGGGGACGCTGCCTTGTGTCTGCAGGGATGGACACTGGGAAGATTTAGGAAGTGCTGAGGGTGAATTTTGGGTAGAAACCATGGACACTAAGGATTGATATAGATGTATCTTTAGCTTAACCTCCATGGAAATATTTGCACGCCCCTTTTCCTTTTTTTTCCCTCTCTAATTGCTGTAATATATGGAAGTGAGTAAGTCTCCTTTGTTATTCTAGCGTGAAGTATATTTCACATAAATCATTGTGTCCCCGTGGCCCACTAAAGTCCCTATGCTAATTTGAATTAATCGCTCTGTTCTGGGCAGGTATCTCACTGCACAGTCTTTCATTATTCCTATAATTTGTTCTGTTGTTGTTTTTGGGTTTTTTTCCCCTTTAAATAGATGGGAGATGCCAAACAGAAGCTGGGGGTAAGCAGGAGCACACAGGCATTAGTCTCACAGCTCTGTTTATAAAATGCCAAATAACCATCTCACGCAAGTGAGAAGGTGCGCAGGTGTTTGGGCTCAAACAAGGGGATGATTTTCTGTCTGCTATTCCAGCAGGATGCTCCAGCTCTGTACCTGTTGGAGGAATGGCAACGGGTTGAAATAAACATGTTATTTATATTTTTGACAGTAACTTATCGGGGAGACAAAATGGCTGAGCTCAACCAGGCGTTGACTGGTTAGAAAGAATGATGGCACAGACTCTCCACTGGTGCTTGAAATTAGGTCTAAGAGGGTCTGTTTGCTTAAAAGACCTTTGCTGAGCTCATCTGTGTTTTGTAGCAGCAAAACATTGACCTAAGGCTTCGTGTCACATAAAGCAGGGATCTGCTTTTCATCTGAAAATGGGTTCTTGGCCGTGTTAGCAGGAAACTCTTGTGTTTAGAGATCCCAAATGGGTATAATTAGGTGAGAAACTCAGCAGCCTTCATTGATCTGTGGGTTGCAAGGTAGGAAATCCTGGTGGGAACATCAACTCAGCTGTGCAAGGAGCTGCTGTCGGTCTTGTGGCTGCACCCTTTCCCTGGAGAGAACCCACATGGAAATACAGACTGGCTCTGTCTGCAAGGCAAACCCCTCTGTGCCCAGGCTCTGGCTGTCATCCAGAACTCTGCCAAGCATCTTCGAAGCCCTGATGGCATTGAACACCACACTGAAGTATTCAGTGTTTTCAGAAGCCAACAGACCTTTCCAGCCATACTGCGAAGCTCTCTCCTTGAGCTGAACCTTGATGTCTGCTCTGAACAACCTTCCCATGGCCTTCCTGGGCTATTTCACTTTGTAAATTTACTGGCATAATGCTGAGTAAATTAGAAGCAGTTCCAGTGCATCTTTTCTGCCTCTTTATTCTCTTCACCTAAGGAGGGGCGTCTCTCCTGTGAGGTGTTTATTTGTAGAATGATGTAGCTGACAACCTGGAGGAAGATTTAGGCCGCTGTGCCGAGTGTGAGACCTGGAGAGGGGAAATGAGCAGGAGTAGCTGGGAAAACAGGAGGCAGCCCCATATCTGTGAGGGAACAAGGCAACCACATGGCAAATGAGGGGATTTCATGGGTATATTTAAATTCATGCCCTGGAAAAGGAGGAAATCAGATGTCACATATCTGGAAATGCGTGTCCACATGGATATTTTTGTACAGCATTTAAATTTGGTGAATCACACAGTTAATGACTGCGTGGGATATTTCTGGTATGGGCTTTGAAGACCCGAGCTTCTCCAAAATTTTACAGGAACAAATAGTTATGGTGAATTAACGCCTGATAACTATTGCATGGGAGGAAGCAGCCTGTCAGGGAACCATCCAGACAAGGGGATTCTCATACATTTCCTCATTTCTCCTTGCAGTGGTGGAAACTGGGACTAAGGACACTTCATGTGCATCACTGAGGCAGAAGGTGATCTGCAGAAATCATGGCTGAATAAAGCTGGTTTTGAGGATTCGGCCCTCGACTTGTGCTCTTCACCCTTTGCAGCACCACTCTTAAATCACATCGCATAAAACCATTCGGAGTGTCCTTGGAGAACTGGATGAACTTTTATATCTGTGTTATCCAAACCTTGCTCAGAAAGGTCTGGCAGTTGTGATTAGGCAGAGAACTTTTTAAAGACTTTCAGGTGACAAACTCCACGCTTTCCACCACGATCTCTTCACAAAGGTTTCTTAAATAGGGCACTGCACTTTCATAGCTTTTGTTGTTCTGACACTTCTGAGTAATTCAGATTGAGTTTCAGTCTACTGGACTTACTGATTTGCATTTCAAAGGCCCAGAAAGTGAGCTGCAGAGCCAGTCACTTTTTGAGTTTGGGGCTTAAAAAAAATACCCAAAAACTTTGGCAATTGTTAGCTGAAGTGCTGACTCATCAGTTGTGTCACTTTTTTTTTTAACCTGCCTCGGTGGCTAATTAAGGATTTCCAAAGTGAAACACGGAGCGAAATGGAGAAGAGCAAGGAGAATTTGGCTGACAGGAGATTAGCGAAGAACAGGGCTGGATCTAAAGGGAGCATTATCCTCTGAGCATCCCTGAATGGAGCTGCAGGGGTGTACCTGCTGGCTGGGACCGCTGATGAGTGCACAGGATTTATAACAAACTGCCAGGTCTACTCTGTCTTTCATGAGCTGACTGAATGCTTTTTTGGTCTCGAGTGAAGACGACACAGAGCTAATACCCTGCTAACCTGTATCCTGCCTTGGAGCCGCAGATAAGCTGCCAAGACTTGATGAAGGGCTACAAAAAAAAACCCCAGTTAAGCCTGTGTTCCAGTAGCAACAAAGAAAAATGAGGGCAAAAGACTAAAAGAACAGTTGTTCTTTTTTTTTTTTTTTTTTTAAATTTGCAAAACCGAACTCAACCCCTCACTGAGCCTGGGTTCATTTAGGTCTCTGGTCCCACACCTGTCTCTTGGAATGCACTGGCTTTATAGGAGTTCCCATAATTGCAGGGGAACATGCTGCCTCTGGAATTCTTAATGATTAAATAGTAAAGACACTCTTTTTTATGCATTTTATTATTTCAAATACCTTCATTGACCTTTCAGAGGAAATCAAGCATATTTGAATTTGTCAGTGTAGATATCTAAATGTGTCTGGCTATTGGATCTCAGTGCAGGGTTGAGCCCTCATCAATTTACTCACATTATCTTTGCCACAGAGGGGTGGGGATTGTGAGTCCAAGCCTCAATTTTGGTGTCATTAGAGAATAAAATTGAGCCTGGAATCAAAGGCTAAGGAATAGAATTACACAGATGTTCTTGTGCAATCTGTTAAAACATTGACAAGGATTTTTTTTTTCAGGTATCTTCTGATCATTTGGAACATCCCCAGATTATTCCAATATTAATTTAACAATGAATATTTACAAATAAAAGATATATTAGTGGTTATGACACCTGCTTTTCCAGACATTTAGAAATTCCAGTGTGGAACTAATGACCCCCCATTTTTTCTAATTATCTTGTGTACTACAGGAATTAAACAATTTGCAAATAATTTTCAGAAAAATCAAAGGACACCGAATCTTAGCAACAGTAGACAAAATTATAGCACTCAGAACAAAAGCTCTTTTCATGATCTTCAGAAAATGAAGTGACTTATTTTGGAAAAATAATGTTTACTAAAATTCACATTATATAGCTTGACTATCCGTGGAAGTTGTTCTTTCTACACGAACTATACTTTTTTCTAATGTCTTTTTGGCATGTAAATTAAAATTAACAAATGTCCCAAGAATATTTGCTTTATATTAACCTAAATATTTCACTTTCATGTTTTTAATACGTTTGTTTGGAGGTTTTTTTGTTTTGTTCTTTTTGTTTGCTTTTCACTTCTTAGAATCCTTTGTTACAGTATAAAGCTTAAGGTATTATGTAGAAAGATGAAAAAAAAAGTTAAAATACCTGCTTTTCCTTATTTCAAGCTTAAAACAAGTGTTAAGCTATTAATAATAAAATTGCTCAATTGAAAATGTTTGCATTTATTTTAAAATACCAATGATCTATGAAGAAAACCTTGACACATATTTATGTACCAATTTTCCTAAACCATATTCAGTATCTGCTTTCTTTTTTTTTATTGTTTCCTTGTTTGGTTGGTTGGGGTTTTTTTTTGTTGGTTTGTTTGTTTGTTTGTTTTTGTTTTGAGTTTTTGATGTTTCTTTTGCCACCTCTCTGACATCTGATAATGAGCGTGCAGACCCAGCACTCTGAGCATGACAGCTGGGAATAGATTGAGATATTCCAAGGGAGGAGACAGGCATAAAACTGCTGGGGCACTGCTTAAAGTTTAATTCAAGAACAAAACTTGAACCGGTGCTATAATTTTAAAGTGGCTTTTAGAGTTCACTAACTCAGGAAGTTCAACTAAATCCTTGCAGAAGGCAAGATAATCCAGCAATCAGTAACGAGACGTCTCTTCATGAACATGAAAACAATTGAGACAGTGACTTTGGTTAAAAAAAGTCACTATATATATATATATAAAAAGTCTGTATATATATATAAAAAGTCTGTATAAAAAAAAGAATATTCTTTTTGGCTCTGAACATCATACATTTATTTACAATATGTCATTATTATTTCACAGTCTCGTGTCCTTTATGATTTCACAGTCTCATGTACTAAACAGGAGCAGGAGCAAACTGAAGAGGAATCAAAGACATGAGGAGGTAAAATCATTAATATTTAGGATTTGAGAGGTCTGGCTGGGAAGTTTATCCTAACTAAAAGAACATTGGTGTTACTAAACTCTCTGATTGTTTCTGGCTCTCAGTTCTGAGCTCGATGGTACAGGCTCTGTCACTCCTGGGGGCTCCACCAGGAGCCACCTCTCTGTGTCACCACATTTCTGTCTGGTTCCATCTCAGACAACAAAATATTTAAGGATTCTGGTTTTATTAGCATTGAAATTATTGGTTTTTTTCTCCCCTCTATCTGACTTGTTTCCTGAAACAATAGTAGAGAGTATTTCCAGTCCCATTGACGTCTTCCACTTCCCATGAATTACCTGGAGAAAGCCAGTTTAATTATTTCTGTCTGCACATTTCTTGTCTAAAAGATGCAAATTTTTACCCAGAATCTCACCATTTCAGGAAGTCCTTTCCAGGACACATCAAGCACAAGTCACAGAATACACCTGATTTTCCATAGTGACTTTTATTTGGTTGTTTAACTTCTGGAATTCTTAAAAAAAAAAACCAACCTTTTTCAAGTATAAATGTGTTATTAATATTAAAGAAAAAAAAACATCCCTATTATGTTGACATAGGAAAGATGAGCATTATGAAGACGGTATTCATGAATTTGCTTAATGGTCTTGCTGCTCCAGCTCTTGGATTAGGTTGTTCTCATGGTGGGATTAAGAACATCCACAGAAATAAAGGGCAGGAGCACCTGATGAATATTAACAGCACCCCGACAGCTCCAGGTGTAAGCAATGATTAACCTGCCTGCTTTACCTGTGCCGAAGCCCCAGGAAGCTCAGCTTACTGCTCCTGCCACCCAGGTGTCAAGGTGTATGCAGTATAAATTACCAGTGAAATCGCACTCAGACTGCATAAAATACAGCATCAAATGAAACACAGCCAGAGCGCCTGCAGCACCGTGTGAGGGATGGCAGGAATTATTCATTCATGAGTTTCAATCATTAATCATGTTATTTTTTTAGCTATAGGTTAAATAAAAATTTGGAGAACAGGAACTGGTTTATCTGTAGCTCAAGTTCTTTAAAAGGAACTTTTTCCTTGGTCAAATCTATCTTTTTTTTATTTCCTTCATCAAATCAATTTTGTAATTGAAATCAATTTTTGTAATTGTAATCAATTTTTGAGACAAATAACTAATTTTTTGCTAACAAAATTAATTTCTTAGTGATCCATAGACACAATTCTTTCTGCATGGGGCGAATCGCTTTTCTGTTTTATGCACTGCATTACAACTTTAGCATAAAATTTTATTTACGTGTACAATGGTTCTCTGACCTAAATTAGAATTTTACACATTTTCTCAAAGAAGCAATGAGCTAAAAAAGGACCATTTTCTGAAGTTATCTGAAAATATCCCCAGCACCATTGAGAATTTGGCTTTGAGTTTTCGAGGTATGTAGAGTGAAACCCTGATTGCCAAAGGAGTTTTGGTATGGAATTCAAACTTTCTCCTCATACAGCTCTGCAAAGGGATGAGAGCTGGGGCTGTTCAGCCTTGAGAAGGCTCCAGGAAAATCTTAGAGCCCCTTCCAGTGTCTAAAGAGGTTCCAAGAGAGGTGGAGAAGGACTTTGGGCAAGAGCCTGGGGTGACAGGACAAGGGGGAATGGCTTCAAACTGACAGAGGGCAGGGATAGATGAGATTTTGGGAAGGAATCATTCCCTGGGAGGGCAGTGGGTGCCCAGAGAAGCTGTGTCTGCCCCAGGATCCCTGGAAGTGTCCAGAGCCAGGCTGGACAGGGCTCCGGGCACTCTGGGACAGTGGGAGGCGTCCTTGCCCATGGCAGGGATGTGGGATGAGATCTTTAAGATCCCCTCCAACCCAGCCCATCCTGTGACTCTGTGACAGCAATAACCCTGATCTGCACGGGGATGCCATGAGGGAAAGAGTAGAGAGGTGAATGTGCAGAGCATTTTCCCTCACGGGTGCTGAATTGCCCCACGCCACCTGCAGGAGGCCGTGCCTGAGCTGTGCTTTGTGCTCGGTGCCTCACCCCAGGTTTGGGGGATGCCCTCCCAGCCCCTCGCTGCACCCCATCCACGGTAACCATGGAAAAGCAGCCACTGCTCCTGCACAGAGAGCCAGGAAAAGTTGCAACTGCGCTTAAAATTCATAACAGAGCTTGTTCTGTGCTGACCTCCCCGTGTAGACAAGCCCTTTATGAGATCATCTGCAGTTTTGATGATAATGGCGGCTTTATTTTCTTCTATTAGGCCTTGGGGTGCAAGAGCTATTGTAAATCCTCTTGCACTTGTGCATGCTATTGCTCCTTATTTCCCTCCTAATTCACACTTCCTATCCCCTAGACCAAAATACTGATGTAAATAAGCTTTTTATTTTCATTTTTCAAAGTTATAGCTCTGCAGAGTATGAGACAAAAAATCTACACATTTTCTTTTTTTCGGGAAAAGCGTTTTTTTTTCAAGGAGGGGAGCTTTACATAAGAAAGGTCAAATGCTCCCTCTCACATTTGATTCATTTAATAGCAGGATGCTCTTTGTGGCCATCTGCTTATTGTTGAATTAATTGTCAATTAATTGTCTCTTAATTGAAGCATTTGTTTCCAATTTTCAATGATTAGCAGGGTATTAAACAAGAGAGGTCAACACAATTTAGGAGAATGTTTTAAATTTTGCATATAGAAGCTGGGAATTGTAGCTTTCATTAAACATCATTCTGGTATAATTTGTGTCATTAAAAGTGGCAATTTCAGCCAATTACCACAGCTGTTTTGAGTTTACTTGCTTGAACGATTCCTGATTCCAGGAGTCAAGAAACGCTGAACTCTCACTGTTCTTTCTGCTGCTACGTCTGTTTAAAAATAGAATTAGTCATATAAAGAATTATTCTGAAAGTTGTTATTTTTAACTGGAAAATATAACTCTTTAATAATGAAACCCACACAGATACCTGTTTATAAAGGCAGACACTCAGCTGTAAATAGGTGGCTTTTAAGCTAAGCCAGGCTAAAAGTGAAACGCTGATGGTGCTGGAAGCCAGAGCCAAGCCCTGACTGCACCGGGGAGGGTGAAAAGGTTCCAGGAGCCTTAAGGAGATCTGTGGGGTCCGAAGGTCAGCACAGAGAGACAGCCGGGGTGAGGGGGAGTGTGATTACACCGGGCAGGTCGGGAAAACGCGGAGCAACTGAGCGCTGAAGTCAGCGTGGGACCGCCAGGGCTGGGCTCTGAGCAGGCTCTGCCCCCAGCCCAGCCCTTCAGGAGCCCGGGATTTGAACCAGGCTGTGAGTGATGAATACGCAGAAAGAGGTCGATGAAGCCCACGGCAGCTCAGGGACATCAGTTTAAAAGTTTTGCTTCTGTTTTACATTCCATTAAGTAATTTAAAGGCTTAGATTGAATAAAGCTGTGGTCCCCTAATGCATCTCCTTTATTAAATGGAAATACAAGCTTAGGAAGATATGTTTTAAAAAAAACCCCAAACTATTGTGTTTTATTCCCTAGAAAGTCAGATACTAAAGAAAAAAAGTAATGCTTTAGTTTAATTAAATCTATAACTTTATTAATCAGAGATTCAGCAGGTTCTGGGGAGGATCTTTTCTTTCACAAGCGGGATTTGATATTGCATGTTTTTTTGTACTGAGACATTTAAGATAAATTTTGGTAAATTTAGAGCTGGGAAAGCAGAGTCTGTTTCCCCTAATTCAGTGTTGCTTTATTAACCCTGTGTTCACCCCAGATTTCAGGATGCCTGCCAGGAGGGATCTGTTTTCCCATTATCAGTGCTCAGACAGAGGCAGTTGTGTACCTGCTCTGATACAGCCATTCTTTTCTTTTGGCCACATTATCCCCACTCTCTAATCACAGTGAAAGATCTTCCAAGGGCCCAGCTAACAGAGTTTAGGAGATCAGAAATATCAGTGTCTGAGTAGATAACACTGATTACTCGAAGAATACAGCATGCTCTGTCTGATTTGATAGAGGAGAAATGCAATTTGATTTTGATGTTTGCACGCACTCGGGCTGTATGAGGTTGGATGTGCATCCATCTGTCACTGTGTGGGGACAATTCACAAACTGCCCATGCCCAGCCCAGTCTTGTTTGTCTCTTCTCAAAGTACAAAATATTATATTCAGAATAACCAATGTATGTATAGGGTAAATAAAACATCAAGAAATGTAAAGTGGTTTTTGACGCTGCCTCTTCTTGAACTCTGCCAGTTCCTGGCACAAGCTGGAAAAGGCAGCTCCGAGGCAGACGGTCGGATAACCCCAGTGGAAGAAAGAACCAGGCGATGCTCAGGGTTGGGAATTTCGGTTTAAATCCCAAGGAAATGAGTCCCAAACAGTGGTAAAAGGGGGATGCATTGTTTCACCCCGGCTCGGCGGTTTGTCAGTGAATTGCCGCTATTGTGTGCGGTAAGGATGAGGATAAGGATGCTCAGGGAGAATCGAGGTCTGAGTCAGAGCCGGGATGGGATCACAACTCCCACTCACAGTAATTGGCTCACTGGATGCATTTATGGAAGAACAAAGTGCTAAAGCCTGTCACAAACCCCCAAATTCCAGGCATGTCCTGGAAACCAGGAGCAGAGAGAAATCTGCTCTTTACTCGCATTTAGCTCCAACCACAGAATCCAACAAATCTTCCCTGACTGAGCCCATGCTGAACAGCTGGGAACCTGTTCTCACTGGGTCACGCCTGCTGGCTGCAAATGATTTATTTGTGATTTACATAGGCAAGAGTGGAAAATATGGCCTGATTGCTCTCACTGAGAACTGCTGAGGAGGTGAGTACAGTAAAGACAATTTAACAGTTCTACACCAAGGTCTTTAAAGGAAAAAAAAAAGACAAAAAGTTGTGTATTAATGACATCACAAAATCAGCAGGACTAAAGCACTGGAGGAGAGGATATTTATTTTTGAACAACATGCTTTGTGGAGGTCCTCAGCAAATGCTGTGGAGAATAATTTCGCTGAGAAGGAAGAACATTTAAAGCAACATTTAAAAGGAACAGGACCATGCAGCTGAAAAATAAACATTACTTGAACTGGAAAAGCATAAATTTTCTGTTTGGTTGAACAGTCATGAGAGTCTGTGATCATTTCTATATTTATTCATTTATTTAATTAACACAAAAAGTAGTTGTATATAATATGCACCAAAGTTCAGGATAAGCCTTCCACTGCAGAAAGTATGGTTAATTGAATTGTCTAAAAACCTAATTATCAATGTTGTATATTTGTCCCTGGAATAATTTCTCCCTGAATCATTTCATAGCTTAGAATGACCTTTTTTCCTAATGGTTTGAAAGTAACATTTTGTTGTATTTAAGAATTACACTAGAATCAATCTTTAACCCCAAAAATCTGACATTCTTCCCAAAACACCGGGTTCACTCTCTGGATTAGTTCAGATGAGAGAGACAGGCTTGACTGCCAGCATTTCATTGACTAGTTACAAAACTTTATAGGTTCACTATGAAAAAATCTAAATGATTTTTTGCACCCCATTTAATAAAACCCAAGCTGCTGTTTACATCAAGTCATTGTAGAAAGCAAACAAGATGAACTTCAGCTCTTTTCCTTTTGTTTCTTCTTTTAATTTTTACATCATAACGTGGTTGAGTACCCTGCGATGCTGTTCTGTCACTAGGAAAGGAAAGCTCCAAAGGACTGCTCTCTCTCAGGTGCTTTCATCTACTCCGCATTCTTGCAAACTCATCTTTGCCCAAATTACTCTTATATTTTGCTCCAACTGATATCAGCAATTTTCATTTTATTAGCAGAGCTGTAGCCTGCAGACAATGTCTAACAAAAGCAATTCCTGCAGGTACTCTCAAGTGTTCCAAATGCTCTAAAATATCATTGTTTTCCTTTAAAACTTATCAGGCAAGGTTATTAATAAAGTCCTTATAGACTTTGATTAATGAATCTCCACCACTCATTCCCTTATGTCAAGCAAATCTCTGATGCCCGGTTTTTTCTCCTTGCAATTTTGCAATACCTAATCTTTCAGAAAATCAATGCACAGTGCTGTTAGTTTAATGCTGCTTCTTCCTGACATCCCTTTGAACTGGCAAACTGTTCAGGAAGACACAGAGACACGTGGGGTAATTCACTTCAAATGTTTAGGATCTCATTGCATTTCTTGGTAAATTGAACACAAAAAAAAATTTGTGAGTTTTACCCTGGATGATATTAAATAGGTGTTTTGTTCCTGCTGTGAGTAAAACCCTTACAGAAGACAAAAAATGTGGGATGTGCTGCCACAGTGTAAAACTTGTCTGGCTTATGTAATAAAGGGCTTTATCTGTTTCAAAGCCATCGAGGAGAGAAATAATTTTCAATTATTGTGCAGTAAAATTCTAGCATATAAAATCAGAAAAGTGTCAGCTACAGAGCACTGGATGTAACAGGTGACTTGCTCTTCAGACATCTGTCAGTAATATCGGGGCTGTGTTGTCATAAAGTTTAAGTGACATAATAGCGGTGGCTTCCTGCTGAAGAGTTTGAAATGTCCTTGAAATTTATAAATCTTATCAATGGCAAATTCCTATTAAAAATTGTTAAACTGGGAGGCATTCTATAAGAAATCTCATTTTGAGAAAGAAATTGATACTCATAACAAATAAAAATTAGTTCTGGGATCGCTGAAAATAATCCTAGCTTCACTGCCTTGGGTATGAGCAAAAAAGTCAAATCCTGAATAATGTTAATATTTTCAAGCACAGAGTCAGTACAGACACTTTTCAAGGAGGCCCTTCCTGATTTGGAATCAGTCGTGAGCCTGATAAAAGCAGGACAAAGAAATAAAAAATAACCAAGGGGGATCATAAAAGTGAGATGAATAGCTGTACACATAGAGATTAAAAGATCCGCTGGCTTCATTTAATAATAGAAACAAATTAAAGTATTTTTGAGATGTTTACATTGATTTTAGTACCACTGCTCCATATATATTCATAAAGCATCTATTAGATACAAAATAACCTTATTGGCTAAGCAGTATTTTAATTGGGAAGGTAAACACTTCAGAATTAAGAAATGCTAAATGTGTAATTGTCTGCAATTTTATTTTTGTCCTTTTCATATCTGTTCTATAATAGCTCACTTCGGTGTTGCTGTGGGGCAGCAGCTGTGGTCAGAGTGTTTAAATTTCAATTTTGAGACTTTTTTTAAATTCTGACATCTCAAGTGGTGGTGTTGGGACTTCTTTAGAAGCCTCTTATGTTGATTTTTCAGCTTTCTGTTTTTATGTTCCTCCTGCTCAGGACGTGCTCGGTTTTGGGAAGGAGGCAGCAGCAGGATACCGAGAGCTACAGCTCCTCTGTGGATGCTCAGGTTCTGCTCTGCAAAGAAAACCAAAGTAGGTGAAGTTTCTGCGTTTTTTATCTTTTTTAACAAGTTTTCTTGCAGAGTTGTATGCCCAGTAAAGCTGCTGTGAGCCAGTCACTCTTCTCACTGTCTGAGATCCAGAGATTCACAGATTCTTTTAGGTTGGAAAAGACCCTTCAGATCATCGAGTCCAACCATTCCCAGCACTGCCAAGGCCACCAGTGCCCCTTGTCCCCAAGTGCCACACCCACACAGTTTTTAAATCCCTCCAGGGATGGGGACTCCACCACTGCTCTGGCCAGCTGTGCCAGAGCAACCGGGATTGGCAACTCTTTTGGTGAAGAAATTGTTCCTAAAATCCAACCTAAACCTTTCTTGGCACATTTAGATGGATAAGCCTATGTGGATATGGGGATAATATCGGAGTTGTTGCATAATTCCTCACAACAGCTCATCTTGGAAAGGGACCAGTGCTCCTGCTGGTTTAAGAAAGGCAGCAGAAGCATTTGGGGTTTCACTCCACAGCTCTTCAAATTCTCCTGACGGTCTGATGGGGTAGAACTGTCACTGTGACTTGTAGACGTGATTCAGCTGCAGGCTGTGTTATGTGTGCTGGCTAGGTGTGAGGATAATTTGCTCTACCCAACATGTATTGAACAGAAATTCTAATTTTTTCAGAGATAAAGGTGCTGTTGCAAGCCTCTAACTAACTCCCAATGGACTCACTGATATTATCACTGGGGTTTAACAAAAAATTTAAATAATACATACCTCTGATATTTTATTTGTTTAATAAGAAATTATATTGTTGTTACCAGTGCCACAGCAATAAAAGCATCACTTTGTAAAATAACTCACCATGAAGAAAAGCCACCTATGAAATAAAGGCCCCATGACAGCACAGCTCCTTCTCCCTGTCCTGAGTTGGATCACTCAAATTACACAGAAGGCTCTGATCTAAATGCATGTTTATTGTGTTTCTTTAATCTCATTATAAAGTTAAAGAAAAAATACTGGGAAATTCATTTGGACAGAGCCAAGAAGACCAAACCTGAGAAACTGATTCCTTTGTAGCTCTTGTGATTGGTTTTAAATTGTGCTGAAGGAAGCACCTCCAGTCCCTTCATTCAGAAGTGAAGGCCCATGTTTCCATCACAGATTTACCTCAGCAATGACTGAATTTTTAAATTCACATCCAGAGAAGGTGACAGGGAGGAGGAGGCTGAGATTTTTAGTGAAACCCTTTTTACCTCTACAGAGCACAAGACAAAGACATTTGTTGGAAGGATTTGGAGACTCTGAGAGGAGTGTGGTTATTAGAGCTGTTCAACAGCTGCTTTTGAAACTCCACAAAAGTTTCCTCTGAGAAGAGTGTGAGTCCCTCATGCCCACCATCCAAACTGGGGAGAAGTGGAGAATCCAATTAACAAACAGGTTCTTTGAAGGTTGTGTTAAAACCTCACTCTGTAGGATGATCAAAATAGACATCTATGGGTACACTACATTTGGAAACTTGCGGCAAAATATAGTCCTGTCAGCAGAGGGTTTTTAAATATGGAGCAGGAAATATTTAAAACTTTGCAGCTTTATTTAACAGATTTTAAAGAATGAATCCTAAAATGATTGAAAATATTTAAGGGTAAAATAAAGAATTTCTCGCTGCAGTGAATAATGGGGTATTTCCTCTGGGGCTGCCTGGCAGCTGGTGCAGCTGTTTTCTATTTTTTTGGTTAATGCTAAGCAAGCGAGTTCCCTTGTGTCAGTAAGATGGAGGGCAGAGAACGTGGCTGGGGGCTCCATCCAGCAATCTGTGTTATCCCTTGTCCAGCTGGCTGGAGCTTGGGAATGTTTTCTGCCCGTTTTGAGCGTGATTAAACCCAGATTTCTTGGTGCCAGTCAATGTGCACTTAATTTCACACACAGAGAGCAATATAAAACACAGAAAACACTTCATGTACCAACAGAGAAGTTGCATATGCATATGCAGAAGTAGCATTAAATATTTTGGCATGTTTAACTTTGTCTCCTACAAGTTTAGGAGACCATGATTTTCAGAATGTGGTTGCAGAGGCTCAACTCATTGCACTGGCCCTGTGAATACAGAAAACTGAGTTATTTGCTCTGAGTGTGGCTGTATGAATCCCAGAGATGAGGTGGAGCTGGGGGTTGTCCTCTGCATCATGGTTGCGCCTGATTTTTATGGATCAGTGGTTTAGTGGTGATATTATATAAAGGACTGACTTGGTCCTGCAATTTTGTAAAAAAATGTAAATAAAAGTGGCTGTGGTGGACAAAAAGTGATATAAAAAGTGATTTATCTCACCAGTTAGTAAGGAAAAGACACAGTTACCGTGATCTTTGATTTCACTGCTATTTGGAAGACTCACTTTTGGAAACACATGTTGGAGGAATGAGAGAATAAGTGTGCTTAAATGGCACATCAGGTAGTAGTAAATGCCATGCAGCATTTTGTCAAATCATTTGTGGTTTATTTTTCCTGTATTGCTTTCTCTCAATACACACTAAAAATTCTCTGATATTTTTTTGGGTCAGGGAAAGCACAACAGCATTTCTGGGAATATCAAAAGTTCTGTGCACTCTGGGATTGTGTTATAAAGCAAAGTGTGATATAAGAGGCCCATAAACATCCAGTTAAAATATCTGTATCTCACTTTTCTCCCACCTGTTGGACGTTTGCTTTTGTGTCCTGATAACACCAGGGTAGCCCGTACAGCCCCTATTTTATACCTTTGCAATTAATACCTTTTGATCACTAAAATCACCTCAGCAGAACATGTTACTCCTGAGGAAAATTAAATAACATTTTTACTCCATTTGAAAAAAACCCCAGCACGTGTCTCTGGTAGATCTATTTCTTCTTCCTCTTCTATAACAAACCCCAAAGCACCTCGTGAATAAGCTGCGTTGCAGATATATTATTGTTGCTCCTGCAGGATAGGGGATTGTAATCTTTTAGATAAATTAAAAAAAAAACCAAAATGAACTGCTGCAATAAATTTGGTGTTTTACAATGAGCACACTCAAAATGTTCATCTTTTATATGGTCATTGTTTAGAAAAAGCATCCGTGGTGGGTAGTTAAGCAACTCCTGAAAGGGACTAGAGCAATGTGCTTTCTATTTCAAATTAGGAGAGCCAAGCAGTTTTATTCGTTAAGGCTGATGTGAAAACTAAAAAGAAAAATAGAAAAAAAAAATCTAAATGAAAGGTATTAAATGGAGAAGTTACATAAAGGTTTGTTTCATTAAGATCTTACGGGAAGGTGATTCTGTTTTTTAACTCCTGGTGTATTGCTGAAGGTGTGGTATAAATCTGGGGAATTTCTGCTGGCACTGAACAAGCCTTGCACATTTATGGCTTAATTGAAGATAATTGGCCTGGCTGTAGAAGTGTACACCTGGCCATTCCAAGAGCACGACATCTAAAGGTTAAGTATCACTTCCAGTAAAATCCTCTCAGGGAATTCAGAAGTTGCACAGCAAAGTTTGGTAAGATATCCAATTTTCTTGCTGACTGTGATTTTTCTGTTTTTTTTTAAATTTAAGGTTAGTACAGTGTTTGAATTTATTTATAACGCATCTGCCCTGACCAAAAATGATTATTAAAGCTCTTAATGTCACTTTAATAACTGCATTCATTTTGGGCTTTTTTCTGAATGGCTTGTGAGTTGTTAAAGCTATCTCAGTATAACATAATTATTTGAAATAGAATAGGACAATATATTCTTCCATTAAAACAGAAATAATAGGAAAAAATCATAATGTTTCCAGCAGCAAATTAATCTTATTGTTGGACAAAACAAATTGTGAAATAACTACTATTCAAAATCGCTACACTAAGAAATTAATAAATATTTATTTAGCATTGCCACCTCAAAACTATCTACCGTAATTTTATGGCAATACAGACATGATATAATTTATTTTGTATGCTGCTGTAATAAACACTGTGACTGAGTTAACTCTCAGCTGGCACTAGATTGAGCTTGATTCCTGTCTGGGTAAACTGTATCAAAAAAATACACATTGCATCTTCCAGCTTGCCATGGGGACACGTTGGATTTTCTACTTCTCCATGTGCCACCCAAAAATGAAATATTTTAACTTGTATCACAGTCCTATTAGAAAGCAAGATTTGTTTGGTATTTATGGCTAAGCTGTAAAGCTTGTTTCTGAGTGAATGCAGAGATTTCCATCTCCTCTAACAAGTTTGTCTCTCCCATTTTCAGACAGAACCAATTTGTTATATGATATTGTGTGGTTTTGCACCGCAGTCAATGGGTACAAACACGCCATGAAAGATTGAAGGGGTCCTTGTGTAATATGGGCATCTCTGTTACCTCAGGTGAGGGCAAATCAGGCAATTTCTGGTTTGCAATTAGATTGAAAGGTCCAGGTTAGCAGTGAATATGTCATCCCTTCACCCCTCTTCTCTCTGTGCAAACATCCACACAAGCCAGCAGTCCGACTTTTGAGCGACCTTCTGGACAGCTGGATAATAAGCTGAAAGTTAAGGTAGATTAAATTTGAAAAAATAAAAAGTAGAAAATTAATTTTTAAACAATTTTTGAACAATTTGATAATCGGTGTTGGCACAAGAGAGGTGCTGGAAGTATGTGGCCAACGCAAGAGGAGATCTTAAACCTTCATAAAACCGTGTGTTCAATTTTATTTCTTTGCCATAGCAAGGCCAAAAGTTTCATTTCAAGGGAAATGGGGAAGGATTTGCTCTCTTTTCCCAGTGGCATGGACTGCTCATCTTCAGTTTTCATCATGTTACGAGATGCCAGGGATCATTTATAGCCACATGAATAATTAGAAAATGTTCCTGTGCAGGTGTGTGTGCTCTCTGCTAATCACATTTGTCCTTCTTTAGCCAGGAAAAAGAGAGAATTAGAGAATGTCATTTTCACAACACGCTGTTAATTGCTCCAGCATCTGATAGCAGACTTTTAAAACCAACCCCCCTTATTACTGAATTGATGTTAAAACACTGATATTTAAATTTAAAATTCCATTTGTATGCACATAAATGCGGGCTGTTTCCATCATTAATATTTTCCCAGAATATAAACTCCTTACTTATTAGTAGGATTTTAATTCAGAATTTATTATCCTGTGGACCCCATGACTCCATTTCTTTGTGCATGGGGTCACTGCTGCTTCTTGATGGGAACCTGCCCCAGTGCAGGGCAATATCTCCTGCAGGAGCAGGAAAACCTGGGTTTGTAGCTGTGCTGAGTGCTGAGCAGCCACTCCACAGCACAATCATGAATGGTATCACTGCAGCTCCCAGTGGTTTCTGACTGATTTCATGAGTAGTGCTTGCTGTGGCACTGAGGTTTTTTAGCTATATATTTTTTTTTTTCCCCATAAAAATAACCTTCTGGAGGAAGCAGGGTATTGCTCCAGCAGTGAAATCCCTAAGACTTACACTGGGAAGACATGAAAGAGGTTTTATTGGTGGTATTTATAGATCTTTTGCACTTGAGGAACTGTGGAAAAAGCCTGTGGTGAGGCTGAGAGCTTGGCTGGCAGGACTGGCTCTTACCTGGCAGATGCTGCATCTCAGCTCTGCTCTGTGAGGCTTGAAAATAGTAATACTTCTCTGTGATACAGAACAAGATTAGGTATTGATGAATAAGAGTTAGAGATAACCTGCAGGGATGTGTTTTTCCAATCACCCCTGAGACATCAAAATTATGGTGCTGTCTTTAGTAAAGCTGTAATAAACTCTGTTTTCAGGCTTTTGTCATGGAGTGCAGGGGAATATCCGAGGGCATTTTTTGGGTTAAGCCTGATATACTGTAGGCATACCTCAACATGAATGCAGCCAGTTTTCAAACAGCTGAACTGCTGGTTTTTGGTTTTGTCTTTTTTATTTTTTTTTTTTTCTTACATGGGAAATGCATTGAGAATTGCACCAGCCAGGTGTTTTATTTCCAAAGGTAGGTTAAAACATATACCAGAGTGGCACAACTTGAAATACTGATCAGAGCTTCAGTGTCTTTTATTAATGCAATCATTATGTTTTATTTTTTGTCAAAGCTCATAGAGGTTGTGGGGATATACTGGGATCTGAACTTCTGTAATGAAAAAATGCACCCTTTGCAAAAACTTTATCTTAAACTTCATTCTGCAACTGAATATCAAGTCATGGCCTCATTTTTTCAACACTTATATGGGAGAAGGATGGTGGAGAGCTTGCAGACAGGTAAAGCTGGTGGAAACACACACATGGATGAGCCCTTGCTGTTAAATTGCAGGAAACTCTTTCCTCCAAGGTCAAGTGAAACTTGTTTTCTCTCAGAAATGTGCAGCCTGTGCACATATGTCAGTAAACCATTTTTATGGGCTCTGTCCCTCCAAATTTCTGCCTGGTATAAACTTTTTCAGCTTGTGCCAGTAGGAAGCACGCTTTGCCTTTACCTCATTAAAGTAAGATTGCAAAATAACCTTTCTGAGGCAAAAACTAGGAGGGCAATGAAAGGGGCTTCTGTTTCTTCATGTTTTAGCAAAGAGTATCTTCCGCTACCTGTTGTGCAGATGTTGTGACTGCACAGAGAGCAGCACCTCCATTGGAGCTGGATTGGAGGGAGCTGGGAAGGGGCTCAGCTGGACAAAAGGAGGCTCAGGGGGACCCTGTGGCTCTGCACAGCTCCCTGCCAGAAGGAGACAGCCGGGGGGCCGGGCTCTGCTCCCAGGGAATGGGAACAGGAGGAGAGGAAACGGCCTCGAGTTCCACCAGGGAAGATTTATACTGGATTTTAGAGAACCTTTCTTCCCTGAAAGGGCCATCAAACACTGGAACAGGCTGCTCAGGGCAGTGCTCGAGTCACATCCCTGGAGGTGTTTGAGAGGTGTGGTCGTGGCACTTGGGGACATGGGTTAATTGTAGACTTGGCACTGCTGGGGGAACTGCTGGACTCGATGCTCTTAAGGTCTTCTCAACCTAAATGATTCAACGATTCTGAAAACCATGTTTGAATGATTCTGGACATGCCTGGGGTCATCCTGACCTGACCAGCAAAGGATGGGGCCTTGCAAGGAGAGAAGGTCGTCCAGAAGAAGAAAGTCTGTATCCAAGTTCAGGACACACCTCCCATAAAGATATAAAATAGCTTTATCATGTATGGGGTTGGCCAAGAGGAAAAAAGTGTTTGTGTAAGAAAATTATCTCATAAAAGGAACAGCTTGGGCCCCCAGCCTGCATCTACATCTGTGTCTGGCTGTCACTGAAGAGAAACTGCAGAGCCATCGTGCTGGGACTCGCTTGCTGAGAAGGTCCCTGAGCAGGAACGAGGTGGGCACAGCTCTCTGGACAGCTGGGGCTGTGGTCACCCAGCATTTCTCTCCCTCTCAGGAGATGAACAGCGAGTGGCAAGCACAGGCTGACCAGTCTGTCCCTCGGGACCGCCGGCAGATGGCATTCCCTCAGAGCCCCGGGATGGATGGACAGTGCTCCGTGGGGACAGGAGGTTTCAGGGATGTTTTAGCAGGGACCTGCTGTGCTCCCCCTCTTCTAACGAGTAGCATTAATTGCTCCTCCTGAGGCACTCTCACACCTGCCCGAGCTGCAGAGAGCTCTCAGCAAAGCTCTCTCTGCCCTGTGTTAGTCCAAAATCCCTGTTTGCAAAAGGCCTCTCCTGCTCTGCAGGTGAATCTCCTCCCCGCTCCCATCTCAGCTGTCAGGACCCACAAATGCCCGCGCTGATTTGGTCAGTGGTGGCTGCCAGCCCAGGGAAGGCAAATCTGGACCAACCTCCAGCAGGTTTGGTCCCTCCCTCCCATTTGGAGGCTTGCCCAGCATTTTCTGCCCACCAGCTGCTCTGATCGCCCTTTCTGTGCCTGTTTGTGATGCTGCCTCCCACTCGAGGTTTTGGATTCAATTGTTTGAGAATCTAAAACTCAGCCTTCTTCAAACTCAATGTAAATCTAACATCAAACCCTTGGATCCTGCCACAGGTCACTACAGAGTGTAGGATACTCGCATCTTTTCCTTTATTACCATTTGTATTAAAATAATTTTTCCAGGTATCTGGACATCCAAATAGTCAACCCAACAGATTTAGCACATAAAAATCATGAGTTGTGCATCTTCAATGTAATCTCCTGAGTTATGCAATTTCACTGTTACCTATTTTTTAACATATTTGGTGTTTTAGGATTCAAATCAGGTTAAAATTGAATGTTCAGAACCTAGCAGCTTTCAAAAAGCCCCTGCCTTTTCTTTTCCTTTCTTTTTTTTCTTTCCTTTTTTGTGCAGAAGAAAATACAAGGAACTGTGGCAAATAATTAAACATTCTAATTTGAGATAATCTTTGATTAATGAAGAAGCTGCTTTCAAATGCTCTTCTCTGGCTCTAATAATTGATCTCTAATTGTCCCATCTAAAGGTTATATATTGCCTTTCCTCCTGCTTGTGTCCTCCTAATGCCTTATAACTCGGATCAAGCTATTAGCAATGTTCATTAATTCCTCTGGAAAATGTTGTGAACTTTCCAAACTGATAAAAAAAATAGTTCTTCCTAAAACCAAGTTTACTTTTGTGCCAGTTTTGAGGCTCTTGAGAAAACCACACCAAATGATGTCACAAATATGATGTGTAATTTTTCAGTTCTAAATTATTTAAGAATTTACACCTAAACTATTTGAGGATGTTGGACAGAGGAGGTGTAGGAGGCTAACCTAATTAAAAATAACAGAACAGATGCTTTTTGTTCTCTTGCTGCACGCAAACAGGTGGTGGATTTGCAATAATTCCCTTAATGCAAAAATTGAAACACAGTGGAATTTAGGATCTGGTGAAGTGTTGGTGATGGTAGAAAAACTCTGGGTTGTTACAAAGGAATTTTACTTGGATCTCTAACAAGTTGGGACAGCTAAATATTTATTTCATTGTTTACCTGAGAGATGAGGCTTTTCATAAACTGGAATAAACTGCATTTTAACCTTATTCTACTTTAGTTAGACAAACCCTTTTAACCTGTTGCTTAGCAGAGTTCCTTTTGTAAAGCCAAAGGAATATGGTTAAACTTCTTTGTTGTTCCTTCTAGATACTGAATTATGTTCCCTAAATATTTGTGTGTGTCTGGTGCTTGACCAGAGCAAGACAGCACCAAAGGTTTGTGATTATCCAGCACATCTTCTTGATAGTTTGATATTAAAATATGCATAAGGTACTTGCATGAGCACAGGCTTTTACAAATATGTCTAATTAATACAATTTGAAAATGCTGTTGCTTTCTTTGCTCCTGATGTTTTAGGTCTAATTTCATTGGAAAGTGAAATACTTATTCATGTGCTGCTTTCCCCAATTTTGGCTTAATTGTTTCCAGTCTGTACAGCCCGGCTGTCTGGAGATGTTTATTACCAAGTAAATGTATTCTGCAAGGAGAGAGCCTGGCTAAATTGCTGGAAAGAAAAATTCTACAGTCTGACCTTATCAAGGCAGGATCCAGAAGGTTCTTATTTTTCATTTTGACTGCGGACCGTTAGTGAGGTGAAAAACAATCCAAAGAAGTTAACTAAAGTCTATCACAACAGTCAGTGGTTCTGGGGAAAAGGAAAAAAAGAAGGAATAAAAAAAATTAAAAAATAAAAAAAGCACTGTCAAACATACATAATCCATTCTGTAGGATAGCAGAAAAAGCATTACAAATCCTGGAATGATACAAAGATATTTTATTCCTGCTTTGGAAAACACAAATCTCTTCCAGGCTAATGCACTTTGTATTAGGGAATCTTTTAATATACTTTAAGTATATGATAACACAAAATGAAAGTGCACCATCAAAGTGTTCAATAATCTATTTTGAGTGATCTTTAGCAACTCTCCTAAGCATTTATAGCTTGCTAGAGGGAAATGCATTTTTCAAAGATCATGAGCAGTCCCTATGGAGACCTGTAACCTTCCTCAGAGCAATTCACCACATCCTGATAGGTCTGATCACAGCACAAGGGAGACAGCAGTGGAAAAGAAACGCTCTGGGAATGCTAATGGAGCCCTGTGCCTGCTGAGTCACCGCCTGGAACCAGGGAGGGGACACACAAAGGGTTATTTGGGGATTATAAATATCAATATGGAGCTAAGTATTGGCTAAAGCTTCCTTTAGACTTGGCTGGTTTGTGGTCTGTTTTGCTGCCTAATCAGTTTATTAGTGAATCAAACAACGATAAAATCTGTGCTCAGGGAGGGCTGGGAGGTTGACTCTGGGGCTGAGGAAAGGAGGAGTGAGTGTGTGGGTAGCAAAAACCTCCTCGGAGCAGCACGAGAACCCACCTCTGTTCCTCTAGACACTTTGGTACTGCTGTGTCGTTCCCGTGCAACCTGCTGGGCTTTGAATAAAGCTCAAGGCTTTCTCCTCAGCCCCGGCCCCTCACAGGAGCCGTGCTGTGCCCTGATGGCCTTAAAGCTCGTTGCTTTCCTGGTGTTATTTGGCATTAGAGTGTTTTCCAGGATTTTCAGCTTTGCCAAGGAGAATGTCCCTGTTTCTGTGCGTGCTGTTAAACCCGCTCGGAGAGAAAGCTGCAGAATGAGTTCCTTATCACAGGATATGTGTGACTACATCCCCTTGCTAAGCCCCTGCTGGCCTCCCTCGGCTGCCACACACCACTTTGCTGCCTGTCACTGTCACCATCCTCTGTGCTGTTGGCTCCTCTGCTCATTCCAGGCCATCCAGAACAGCAGCGCGCTACTTAAATCAGGCAGAGCCCAGCCTTGCAATTCCAGCTTCTGGAGGGTCCAGATCCACATGATGCTTCATTAACCCGTACCATGCTACGTGTGGCCTTTGGATTTTATTTTATTTTATTTTATTTTATTTTATTTTATTTTATTTTATTTTATTTTATTTTATTTTATTTTATTATTTTATTTTACTTCATTTTATTTTACTTTCTTTCATGTCATTTCATTTCACGTTTCATACAGCCCACGTGTAGTACAAGCTCAGCTTGTTATTTTCTGTCCTGTCTTTTCTGCCTTCTCCCCTCCCTGAGCCTTGTTCCAGGCGGTAACTGCTGCAAGAGGTTAAAAACGAGTGAAAAGTGAGAAGTACATTCACTTTTATGGAGCTGCAAACAAGGGACTGGGAAAGGAGGGGAAAGGCACCAGGATCGTTTGTCTGCCTCAGCTCAGTTCGTGTCCTCAGCTATTTGTCAGCCTGCAGTGGTGTGAAGAGCATCATAAAAGATGCCACACAAACATTTAGGAGAAAAGGAAAGTTCTGGTGTTGTGGGAAGCCTCTCAGTGAGGTGGTGTTGTTATCCCATTGCATCTGGCTCGTAGCCGGTGTCTGATTTCCTCTTTCTCAGAAGCTCGGTGACCACAGGCAGGAAATGTGCCACAGGCAGATGGAGGAGTTGGCCGTTGTGCTGTCCTGTGAGATCTGGACACACAGCTGGTCACCTGGGGGTCAGGAACCCGTGGCTAAGGAGGAGGAGGCTACATCTGATACAGAAACACCTTTGAAAGCACCTTGCAGGAAGAGCAGTGAGGAGGTTTGCTGGAAATCAATCCCCAGGGTGCTCAGTTTGATTTACAGGATTTTATAACACATAGCAAGCAGCTGCCTTGAGAAAAGGGGGTGCCATGAGAAAAGGGGGTCCCATGAGAAAAGGGGGTGCCATGAGAAAAGGGGGTCCCATGAGAAAAGGGGGTCCCATGTCCCCATTTTTCTGTCAGTCTCTCAAGTGCCGCCCTGGCCATCACGCCACTGCTCCCTCAGGAAGGGACAGGCACGTCCCCCCTCCTGTCCCTGCCTTTGGTAAAAAACACTCGAAATATCCTTGCTTGTCCTTGTCTGGAGCAAATATTGAGACCAAATATTTGACCAGAAGTGGAGGAAATCTCTTATTCTCTTATTCTTTGCAAAACATATCACAACAGTGATAACCCATTCCTTATAGCAAGAGGCTTACAAAAAAAAATAAATTAAAAAAGTGTGTGCATCCAGCCTGGAAATGCAGGTGAGGGCACCTGAGGTACAGTCATCTTTTATTAGTAGCAGCTTACTTGGAGAGACACAAGGAAATTTCATTTATTCAAAATGTGTTCTCCTGCTGTTGCAGCTACCATGGAGTTATCAGAGCCGTGGGGAGTTACTGCTCTTGTTCCCTTTACGTGGAAATCACTTGGCTCTCATTCCCTTATTGTCCCTCTCTGGGTATTACTATTATCAGTGCAGCAGTGCAATAGTTCTCCTTAAATGCTGCTGCAGAAAAGTAAATAATTTCTTATTCCTGTGATTTTTTCTTTATTTCATAGAGGTGCTGCTTCGAGAAAAGATTTTAAAGGACAAATATTATGTTTAATGACTCAGAAAAAAGTGAAAATTATTACTGATACAAAGCCTGAAGAAAAAGAGTATTAGGAGCAGGTCACATAACAGGAAAAACCCATATCTATTTAGATAAGATGTGCCTAACACCCTGACTGAAAATAGGGAAAATCCATTCAGACAAGGAGAAAGGTTTCAGGAGCTCATTTTGGCTACTCAAAGGGCAATTAATTATTTAGCAGGAGCTACTAATGACTGCTTCATAAATAAATAAAAAAAATAAACAGTGCATCATCATTATAGGGAGTTAAGTCTCTATAAAGTTTAATGGACTGAGTGAGGGCTTCTCAGTCTTAATCAGAAGATCAAAAGTTAAAATCAGACAGTCAGAGCAATCCACTCCTTCAAAAAGGCCAAGTGGACATGTTCCCTTCAAATAACTTCAGAAGGAAAAAGCAACTCACTGGGGTTTGAGGGGGAGGGAGCAGAACCAGTTAAGTGAGGGCAGGTGTAGGGCAACCTCATCACATCGGGTTTAAATTTGACCTGAGGTAAGAGAGGAGTTTTTGGGCAGAGCAGGGGTGTTGATGGAGTAGGCAGAAAACAAAGTGATAAGAAAGTTGTTATAGCAAGCCCAGCAGGGAGGAGACCAAAGGTTTTACGCTGTTGTTTACTGAGTGATTCCTGTGAGGCCTGAGGTGAAATGCTTTGTGCCATCACAAGGTGCAGATGGCATGCTTTTAAAAAATAGCTGTGGGGCTTGCCTTGTGAACACAGACAATGCTGAGCATCTGTGCCCGGGCAGAGCTCTGTGCTGCAGGTGCAGCGTCTGCCCTGCTTTGCTGCTCCTCTCCTGACTGTAATAACCATGGAGTTTTCCTGCCTGAGGGTCTCCCAGGCCGTCTCGTTGTGGGTAAGACCTGCCTGTTCCTGTTACAGACAATCCTTTGCTGGATCATTTTACCCTCTTGACAGCAAGAAGGCTCAGGACTAGCAGTGACAAGGCAAGCTTTCATGACCTGATGGACCCAGTGTCCTGGCATCCCATCTGGCATGGGCTGAGGTTGCTCTAGGGTGTCCTTGGTTATTTGCTGTTGTCACACCTTCAGAAGAAGGCACATGTTTTGTCAAATTATTTTGTTACAACTTTTACTGGCTCTCCTGTGGAAAAGCCTATACAGCTCCTTCTAGTCAAGGGACAAGGCTGCGTGGCTGGAGCGGTCCCTGGTCAGTGTGGGAGGGCAGTGGGTACGGCAGATGGACACAGCAAATGACCGTGGGGAGGCTGAGATGAAGCAGGGTCAGCAGGGTCAGCACGCTCGAGCTGTGGCTGGCAGTGGGTGCCTCGCTGTGGTTACGAGGCAGGGAAGCCGTTGTATGGGAAATGTGTTTTCCTGCCCACCCCTCTGCCCCACGTACCTCGCACAGCCCTTAGCTGCAGGCACACAGAGCTCCTTTTATTCTTCTTTTTCCTTCTCTAAGCTGTCTGACAGATGTCCCTGCGTTCCCAAAACGCTCCTAACAGCTCCTTTGAGAGGGTGAGGGCTGAGCTGCCCTGAGCTGCGTTCTCTGCTGCACAGACCTGGGCCTGCTGGGACTTTGGCCATCTCGTGCGCCCTCACTCCCTCGTACATTGGTCTTGCTGCAGCTTGGAGCAGCTCCTTCTCCTCTTCCTGTCCTCTGGCTGCTTCACAGCAACACACAGAAAAACCCCAAACCAAAACAGCCAACAAAAATCCCCAGACCGTTTTACTTGCTCTGCAGCTGAAAAAAAAATGTATCCAGGCTGTACATTTGCTGATGATTGAGCCTTGAATTTAGGGGCAAAGGATTTTGTCTCTGTTTTCCTTTCATTCCAGAAGAAGGGTTGAGAAGAATAGCTGGGAAGAAGGGGTCAATATTCCAATTCTCATAAAAGTCTGCAAACATATGGCCTTTGCCAGCACAGCTGCTTTCCTGCCACCACGGACAATCAAGGTTAAAATGCATGATGCTCGTTCAAAGGGAAATGCAGTGGGAAAAATTTCATTCCACTGTTTGTGTAGTTTTATGTCCAAAGGCAAATTGAAAAGTTGCAGTGTATTTCAGCTTCGTTTGACCTAAATGGCCAACCAAACAAGAAATAAATACCCTTTTGGGCTGAGTTTGACTTTGAATCCCTTTTGCTTCAATAGCTGAAGTGCCCCAACCTCCTGCCTCTTTCTCAGACCAGATTCCTGGTAGGATAAAGTTTCTTGAGCAGCAATCCCATTGTCTTGCTGGTGGAGTAAACAGAGTTAGTGGGAAGCCCCTGAAAAAGTCATTTGACAGTGCAAAAGAGGGCAGTGATACCGCAGGAACTGATGGATAGAGGTCAGCTCTATTTTGGGTCAATATTAAGTGCTCTGTGTGGTTGTTATGTTGGGGTTTTTTCTAGCAAAGAAGATGAAATGTTACAGTTCAAGAGTGTCACATCTATTGGTGCTTACTGAAAATGGAAATTGAGATAATAAACAAGCATTACTGCAGGGGTCTGGGCACACAGAATTCCAGGATGGAGATGTATCTCTGAATTACATTGTTAGTCCACAACTCTGACCCTCCTGCCCCTATATCTCTCCTCACTGTTCCGTTACATATTTTTGTGGTTTTTTTCTTTTTATTTTTTTTAAACCTCTGAAGCTTCACAGAGGCTGGATAGAAACAATTTTCTTGCTCCACGTTCCTGTGTTCTAGCTGTGTGTAGGAAGGAGTGTCACTCAAGCTTGAATGGAGGGGATTGAGCAAACACGTGGCTGGTTTGAGATAATATTTATGGACAGGAAAGAGAGATATCAACTCTGTTCATTCCTAATTTCACCTTTAATTCTTCTTCTGTTTTCCACCCTGGCAAAACTGAATTCTGTGTAAATTCCCACATTTGCCATGCGGTTGCAAACACTTCTGGCTGCTCTGCTATTGATTGTCTCCTTCACAAAAGTGAAAGAGTTTGGTCTAAAACCACTTTCATTACCATCATGTTTATTTTCCCATGCCCATATGGAAGAGGAATGCCTTCTTAATTTAATCAGAACTTCAAATCTGTGCCTTGGTGACAAAGGAAAAGATAATAACAGAAGCAATTATTAAATATACACCTGGTTTTTGGTTAACTCAGAGTTATGTGGCTGGTGGGGTCAGAGTCTGGGGAACGAGGCATGTGACTGGAACTGTTTCTCCATGCAGCAATGAGTATTTGCACAGGAGTTTCATCATCCCTTCCCAGGAACTGCTGCCGACCACAGGGCAACGTGGTTTCACTGTAGAGGAGAAAAGATGAGTTTTCTATGTAAAATTACTTTTAGCACCACAGCGCTTCTTGACATGAAGGTCAATAAGTGCCTAAATTACTCTAAGTAACTGAGTTTATTATAATTCCTCTCTGTCACATTCCCTCGCTGCAGCTGTGACACTGTGCTGTATAACTTATTTAATTATACAGTGGTGGTTGCTGCTGCGTGTCTGTTGTTGGGGATGTTATGAATATTTAGATTTTTCTTTCTCTGCAGTTCCATAATTTAAACAAATGCGCTGAAGTGTATTTAACCTGAAGTAATCTAGGCCGCATGCTGCTCTGGGCTGTGCTGTTTTAGAAACTTCCTCCTGCAAAATCCTATTCAAGCAAAGCAATTTCTTTGGTGTAAAGATGGGAAGAGAATCAGCCCTTACTCAGTGCGCAGTTCTGGAGTTCCTCTCTTGTTTGTTTTCTAAACCAGCCTCAGTGGCGGTGCCATTGGTGCTCTCAGTGGGTGTATTTTGACAGCCTGGACTCGTGCTGCAAACTCCCCCACTCACACGTGTGCACGCCCCCAGTTTTCCTCCCCGAAGGAAGGGGAGGTTTGGACACCAGCCTCAACATATCAAAGGTCTGTGGGCTGAGCTGGGTTTAGCAACCTGGAGAGCAGCAATTGGAGCGAGGGCAGAGTGCGCAGGACAGGACAGGCGCTTCCCAAGGCGAACCCTTCCCCTGAGGACACTGACACAGCAAAGTAGGGACTCAGTGTGTGCCTGTCAGCACTGTGCTGGGTAGGAAGACTGTGAGTAGCATTGCAAATATTTAAAGAAAATGTTTAAGGGGAGGGTTAAGGGAACTTCACTTCCTTTTTTTTTCTTATTTTCTTATTTTTTTTATAAAGACATCAAGGCAGGAGGGAAATCCATCAAGATATAAGCGAATCTAAAACAGGACAAATGATCATCTTTATAATTAAGCCTAATGGACCTTCCTGAGGAGGTTTGATATGATGACTTGCTAATATTCACCTTTTTTTTATTATTTAGTCAGTAAATTATGCATAAAGGACAAATCTGAAATAATCACCCAGACTTTCATGTCACTTGTGCCTGACTAATTCTCATCCATTGTCTTTCACAGCTTTAAAATGAGAACTAAGTAGTAGGGGCCAAAGTTTGATAGGGGCTTATAAATGATGAAAAAATAACTGGTTTTCCTAATTTAAGTTTCATATGATCTTTTCTGAATATGAAAGAGTCATAGTTGAGTATTTACAGTGAATCAGGGTGTGGTACAAGCAAGTCCTGTGGAAGAGCAAAGAAAGAAGAGAAAAGTGAAAAATACTGACTTCATGTCATCTGTTAAATCAAAAAACTGTAGTAAAGATTCAAGGAAAGAAAGAAGAAAACTTGGTCTAGAGGAAAGTGCCTCTGCCCATGGCAGGGATTGGAAGAAAGTGGTGTTTAAAAACCCTTCCAAGGCAAACCATTCTGAAATTACATGAAAACACCTCAATGCCATTTCTTGGAGTAGGTGGTGGAGAAAAACGCTTTCTCTTAAAATATTCATTTTTTTCTCCAAGCTTTATGAAAAAAAAATGCAGTGAAGAGCCATGTTTATGAAAGTGGGAAATGCATTTTCCACTGATGGGTCTGAATCTTAGTTTGAAGAGGCTACTGAATAATTTTTCAGTTACAAGGAGATAATGGGCTGTTCTTATACAAATGTGTTTCTCTACATGTAGAAAACAACAGATGACTCGTGAATTATAGTAAAATATTCTGAAAAGAAAAAAGTACAATTATGCCAGTCAGACTTAAGGGGGGTGGGAAAAGCCAGACCCAAGCAATTCTGGGATTGTTCTCTATGAAGCCTAATTCCCACTCAAAGGACAAAAGTACTTTCTTATGCTGTTCTCAGAATTGGATCTCCGGGATTTCATTCCCCAAACAGATTTTGATTGATTTTATTTTAGTACAGTTTTTATCTTATTTCATAATGCTTGTATTAAATCAGATACCCCTGAGCACTTAATGTTTTGGTTTTTTTAACTTCTAGATCTTTATATTTTATATCATATTTGCTGTCAAAATCTAATGTCAATAAGAATCACAATAAATGTAAGTCACTGATCAGATGCAGCAATGGCAGGGAACCAAAAGCCTGATCCAGGAATTGCTGTCTGTACTAAAGACACCTGTGGACTTCAGTGAGGTTTGGGTCAGGCCTCAAATGAAACAAAACCCATCTGTGCCTGCCAGGTCGGTCAGCGGGTGAGCTGGGATATGTGGCCATTAATCCACTGTAATAACGGGGTGTCCTTGCTAAAAATGGTGACTGGGGAGATAAATGAGATAAATAACAGGGAGCTGTGCTGTGTCCACGGGGTGTAGAGCAGGGAATCCACAGGCTGGATGAGAAGAATGTGATTGTAATGCCAGATAATCCTTCAGGCACCCTTATCATCCACGTCCTGATGACAGATTTCAGGGCAATTACCTCAGGGGTCCCAGGGGATGAAGGCTGGAGGCTCTCAACTCCCTTAGGCTGTTTTCAGAAGAGGACAGAGGTGATGGCAAAAGTAAAGCTCCACACTCCCCTTCCTAAGGATCGTGGGGACTGAGCAAATATTCTTAACTCAAGATTCATCTGTTTAGAGAGCTGAAAAGGCTCCTTACCTCCAGGAGGTATGTCACCAGGGAGTAAAATAAAAAGAAAAATAATTAAAAATGCAGGCATTAACTTGAGTAAGGAGATTTTACAGAAAATACTACACTGGCAGCTCTTTTACCTAGAAAGAGACAGTCAGGGAGACATGATTTTTAACCCCTCATCTAAAGACTTCTCTACATAATTTGCATTATTACTTATTATTAAAAATAGGGGGCTCTATCTTTATTATGTATGTGCTGGACGTGCTTTGATAATGGGATCAGAACAACCATGCTGGGGTTGTAAATCAAATAAACAAGCTTTGGAAACAAAACCTAGTTCTGCTTTCCAAATGGTGATCCAAGTATTGCTTGGAAATAAACTCTCATTTGCTGGCCAATCCTGTAATTTGGAGAAGTGAGATTGAAGTTATTTTACAGTACCTGTAGATTGTAATGAGGTGACTGTGTTAGTGATGGCCATGGTGTCTGTGACCATAACTCGCTCTTCTTGTTGGTTCACAACATCTGGAGGAAATAAAGATCCCTAAGCCATCCTCCCTGGTGTCTGCCAAATCAGGTGCAGAAGGCTGATGTGACTGATGTGACAGCTGTGACTGACATCCCAGCAGGGATCAGAGGCCTTGGATCTGCTGCTCAGCTCTGGGGGAACTGAGGAGCAGCTCCCTGGGGCACAGGGAGCCTGGTCCCACCTTCTGCAGGTCTTTCACTGGGGCGGCAGCTCCTTGGGACTCGGGCTGTGCTGACCCAGTCATTTTGGCCACTTGAGCATCACACCCAACTCCCAGTCTGGTGTAACCCTCTGCCTCCTCGAAACCTTGAACAGCACTCTGAAAACCAAGATGCTGAAGTATCTTTTTTTTTTCTTTCCCAAACATTTTTGCTATTTTATTTTCCTTTTTACCACCTAAAGGATGATTAAGGTGAATGACTGGGAATGATAAATTTGGCGACAATGAGGAGGTGTGAACAACCTGTGTGGAGACAGCACAAAAATAAGATGTCTCCAATAACTCTCAGGGAGGGTGAACATTAGCTAAATGAAAACTGTTGTTTTAAAGAACTCTGCTGGTAATTTCTTCCTTTTTTTTTTTTAATTCTGCATGCTGGCGGGAGGGGGAAAATTGTTACTGTGTAAGATATTAGGTCTGGAGGGGAAAAAGATTGTTCTCATCATAAACCAAATGATAGCAGATTAAAACAGGTAAGTAGCATCATGATGGCCATTTGGCTGGATCACAAACAGGTCTGGTTTAATTGGCACTAAGGAGCCTGTGCTGTTTGGGGTTTATATTTAAATACCAACCGTTGTCCTTCCCATATGTGTTGACAAAGCTCTTCCCCAGTCATCTGCTGTTCAATCCACAGCTTGTTTCTGATAGCTATATGTAGGATATTCTGGCTTTAAGAAATGAGAGCTTATGGAAGATATGTGCTTCAAGAGTTTTCTTTCTCAGACTGAGAGAAAAAGTGATATTCTCTCTGTGTTCCTTGTTATGTGCTAATCTATCCTAATCCATTTCAGCCGATCCCCCTGAGTGTCCCTCTGCATCGAGACTCTTGGGGATGTTAAAAAGGCAGAGAATGTTGTGTGGTGTAACCACACATTTCCCTACACTGGGGCGGCCACTGAGCACCTCCCTGAGCCTCTTGGCTGCCTGCTGCCACAGAACACAGCAGGGAAGTCTTGCCCTGAGGTGCAGAGAATGTGCTGCAAACCTCCTTTGCCAGTTGTAAAGAAAAGTGCACAAGTGCTGTCTGGAACACGTGGTGTGTCTGAGAAAAAAAAAAAAGCCTCCGTTTTCATATCAAGATCAACGAGCTTGTAAATTTTGCAGTTAGTTTTGGGCGTTCTCTTAGAATTCATGGTCTGTCATATTTCTGATTTCAGTTGGGTTTGTCTCCTCTCCCAGGAGAAACAGATCTAAACCAGTAGGATATTTGGTGTAGCTGAAAGGAAATATTAATTCAAGGCCCTGATCTTGAGAGCTATGTCTGCCTGCCACCTGCATCCTGCCTGCTCTGCCCTTGCACACGAGCACGGCCGTGTACAAACACCCCCTCCAATTTCTGAGGCAAAAAAATACTGAAAGGGGCTGAACATTGCACAGCCTGGGAACAACTTCAGTGTGTCTGTGCACCTGCTATTCTTAGGAGCTCAGACTGCAGAAACAATCATGCTGCCTCTGGCTTTGACGGCTCCAGACTGTGAGTGACACTCCAGCACTCGGAGCTGCTGTCAGTCTGGTGGGAGAACTTAGAATAGGCTGATAAAGTTTAAAAAGGGAAGAGCTTTGTGTCTACAGAAGGGAAAGGGAAAAAAAAAAAAGCCTTTGGGGGTTACAGCAATATGTTGCCTTGGAAATATTTGATCAGGTTTACCATTCTGTCCAGACACTTCACTTTTTAAAAGCTGTAAATCAAGTAAGTTTGGGTCCAGAATGATGCAGCTTTAGTGGCTGCTTATCAGCCATTTTTTTTTTTGCAAACTGCCGAAGCTAAACTGGCATTTCTGATTTTCAGGTGAAATTGGATGCCCTGAAAATGGATCCATCTTCTCCTGTGCTCCCAGCAAGCATTTTGGAACAAACTGCCTTGCAGCTCAGATGCAGTCCCACGGACAAAAAATTTGCTTTTCACTTAGATGAAAAAGATGAGCTAAAGCATCTTCGGGAATGTTTCTATATCCCCAAAGTCAAGGATCTGCCTCCAAGTGAGAGTTATAATTGCTGTGAGGGAGAGGGAGGTGGAGAGGGCTGGGCTTCACATCTACTGCATGTGTTTATCACAAGTCTTTGGAAATCATCGTCACTTATGGGATAATTGAGCAATTGTAGTCATATCTGAGCACAGAATGTCCCTGCTGTTGCTAAATCAATCCATCAGCTTATTCTAGCACCAAAAGCTCTGTGTTCTCATTGCCATCCTGAATCAAATGTGAGGATACAGTACTTATGTGGTGCTTATGCTGTCAGTCAGCAGCTTTGAACAATGTAGTGACTGATTGAAAATTACAGGCAGGAGCTTTTCAGTCTAATGGCTGGAAACAGCAGCATTGCTTGGGTAGTTCAGAGCAGTTACTTCCTTGGTGTGATTCAGTTTGGTGTTATCTGTCTGGTTACAATTATTTTAGTTAATGAAAGAGGCAGTATATATATAATGTGAACATTTATGTCTTATGGCTGGTGCTAGAGCTATTTTCTCGCTGAGGCCAAGTGGAAGACTGTGCCTCAGAACAAATAATTGATCTGAGCAAATAATTCATAATGAAGCCTTTTATTTGAAGATATTTTCCACTCTCCTCATGAATTGCCTAAAAATAGATAGCACCTGACTGCAGTGAAGCTATGTAAAACTGCTCTGGACATTTTTGTCCTTTGCTGTTCCACAGGTTGTTTTGAGGAGCCTGTGGCATGTCTGGGCGTGGAGAGGGCTTGGTGTGGAGTCAGGAGGGGTGGAAAGGGGGGTGGCAGGCTGAGAGGGAAGCATTTGCTTTGCGTTAGCACTCCCAGACCACCAAAACTAAAACTCAGCTCCAACTTTGGTTTCTACTTGCAATATCCACCATGTTTAGCCAAATTCATGCAGGGAAACCTGGTGGGAGCAGCCACCAATGGAGACAGCAAGGTCCTGGTCTCTTCTCCTGCTTCCTAAGTCTTCCCTGGGTTTATTTTTATCCCAGTTACATGGAGAGCAAAATCTGTGCTGGCTTTGCAGGCCCTGGACACTGGAGAGGTGATACATTATTTCCTTAGATGGTGAACACATACAGAAAAATATGATAAAACCTTTTTGATGCCATTTTTTTTCTTTTTATTTTTTCTTTTTTTTTTTCATTTTCCAGTAAATGCAGACAATTTTCTGCAGATTTTCTTTTTCTGAAAGGAACAGTACCAATGGTAAATGAGAAATTACAGGTGCATCCACCAAACTGCATTCAGTAAGGGACTATGATAGAAAATGGGGTCAATAGTCTGAATTCCTGGACATCTTTTGAAACTGTCTCTGTCTTCAGTATCTTTCTGCTGAGCAATGATGAGTGTTGGGAATGCAGTCTGCTCCTGCCCTTGGGACACAGGGATGATAAATTTATGAAGATATGTTCTAGTGGCATTGGCTTATCTTTCCCACATTTAAATCCTTGAGTTGTGCTGTTTCTATTATGCAGAGCAGG
The DNA here is from genome assembly GCA_013400315.1 of Bombycilla garrulus. Classification (NCBI taxonomy): domain Eukaryota; kingdom Metazoa; phylum Chordata; class Aves; order Passeriformes; family Bombycillidae; genus Bombycilla; species Bombycilla garrulus. The sequence continues at coordinate 67,278 of VXBU01005406.1, forward strand.
ACGGGACACTTTGCAAATATTTAAACTTTGCTTCCTCCATGCCTCTGAAATTTTTCTTTTTCATTTTTTTTACTCTGGTTGCTTAAGAGAGTTTCCTAAAGCCCTTCAGTTTGTTTGGATATTTGACTGTTCCGTACTCAGAGCTCCTTCAGCTGCCACCACGGTGCTGCAAATGTGCCGCTAGAGCTGGGGAGATGCTGGAACACAGTTCCCAGGGCAGTGGTGCTGCTGGAAGCCGGCCCAGGTAGGAGCAGCTGGATCTCTGACTGTAGAATGTCAAATGTCTCTCCAGGATACCAAAGGTCACTTTTCAGTGCGGTGTTGTAGCAGCTTCAGATTGAAGAATCCTCTGAGAAGTTGGCAGAGGTTTTTCGATACCCATGTGACAGTTTTGGTTTCTTCCCTTCCAACATCCATTATTGTTTGGTTTTCAACGGCCACAGTATTTAGACCCAATGACTGCTGCTGTGGGGTTTTCCCCCTGAAGTTACAATAATATTTAGTGCTGAAACTGTGGGTAGATATGTTTTAGTGAAGATAAACAATGCACAAAGTAGTACCAGTCAAAAAGCACAGAGAACGCGTCATTCTGGTATTCCTAAATTAAGGGGTTTTTTCCCTCCATTTTTTTTTCCTGTCCTTCTTTTGTGTGCTTCAGCTGTCACCAGGAACAGCTTCCCTGCTGAAGAACAGCAGGGGTGTAAATATATATATATTTACATTGTGTGACTGTACCACAGAGACAGATCTGCCATGACATTTATCTGCACCCAGGAGCGGGTGCCAGATAACGCGTTCCTGAAGATAAATGTCATTACAGATATTAGCCATCAAATATTCTTTATATATTTACATAAAACATTACAATGAGGCTTTAAAATGAAACCTTACAAGAAGCAGATGAGAACATCCATAGGAGACAAGAGTAAGATGACGTACAGGAAAATATTTAGGAAGTCATTATAATAGTTTAATTTTGTTATCAAGTTATAAACTGTCAGGGCTGTTTATTTGCTGTATCAATCAAGAGGAAACCAGCAGCAGCCTAACTCCCTGCAAATCCCTGAGGTTTTATGTGCAAGCATGAGGGGCGAGGCTCAGGTGAGCAGATGAGGAAAAGATGACAACAGAGGATTGAGGGAAATGTTTGGATCCCGTTGCTCTTCTCCAAGCTGAGAACAAAGGAGGAGGCAGGAATGCCTGGATTGCAGCTGGGCACTAAATCACCCATCTGGTTAAAGCCACGGCTTGTGCTTGGTCACCTTGTAGAGGAGCAGGGCATCATTTGGGTGCCTTGGGAATAAAAAGATGCCCCAGCTGAAAGTGCTGAGCTGTGTTTCCCAGGAGAAATTGTTAAAGGTAGTGGTTAATCATAAAAATCTGGCTTTTTGGAGGGCTGCTGGGAGGGGTGCAGGCAGGTATGCAAGAGCAGATCTTTTATCCTTCAGCTAAGGACAGAGCTCAGACAAGTATCAGCAGATTTAGTCCCTCCTTTCCGGTTAATAAACTCATTACATTTTTCCTTTTTGTTTGGACTGAATATTTCCGACAATAAATTTGCTTTTCCTTTTAGATTTAAAAGGTACAGAAATGCATCTTTAATGTAGATGAATGGATATAATTAGTATGCAAAATAATGTATGTAATTAGATTTAACCAGTTTGCAGGAATCTGAGTAGGTGTGTGAATATATAATAAATTTAATTAATCTTAATGTAAATTTATTTTTTGATCCAGGCTCCTCTAAGAACACTTTTTTTATTTTTTCCTTTGCCTTTATTTCCTCAATTGTGTTTTTTTTCCTGTTGGAATATTTCAATATAAATTTCAAATCAACCACAGCGCCTCCAGAAATTAAAAGGGCCAATACAGTGAGAAATAAAGGCAATTTGGGGAAAGACAAGTGCTAGGCTTGGAAAAAAACAATGTATTACTCTTAAGAACATCACAGTGGATGTGGAGTTGTTGGAGCACGAGGAGGTGCTGATCAGGAGAAATTACAAAGATGGTGAAAAAACAAGCAGCAATGGTCCAAAATGAGTCTTTTAGTGATGTCAGAGAGGGGGAAGTAAAGAGCTTTTTGACAAAAGGAAAGAAAGTTCATCCAGATTTAGGGTTGATAAGACACCAAGAAAAGAATACTCGAAGGAACAGGTATAAACGTTTTAAAATACACTTTATCAAAAAGACAGTGCTCTGTCTCTCCAACAGTGAACAAGAGGTGTTTTTATTTAAAAATGACTGTGCTGTAAGTAAAGCTTGTTTTTAATTCCTCACCTGTTTCACTGCTTGGTGAGTTTTAGTGAGATGGAGCTCCAAATTCTTGAGCAAGGATCCTTCTCTCTAGCCCCAGTGGGACAGTGTTATTGTGTTTCTTGGGAGGAAAAGAACTGTTAATAGAATCAATTTGGGGGCATGGATGATATTTATGACTCTCTGCTTTCATTCATATTACAATGGAGATGAAAAACAGACATAGTATCTGCAAAACAAATTAGGCTGAGGTTGCTCTCTGACTTATGCTTTTTAAAGGCCTCTAAAACTTTAATTAAGAAATTACCCAAGTTGTCTATACTCCTGAAAAATGTGTTTCTGGGGAAGTCAAATGAAATTGTTAACTGTTAGTGCAAAAAGTAGTAAGAAACCTTTTCCAAGCTGTTTTTCTACAGGCCTTACAAAATTTTCACAGACTAATTGCAATCTTAGTTCATTTTTAGCATGTACCTTAACATGCACATTTATTTGATCTTTATTCTGAGGGATATCAATTATTTTTACCAAATTATATGTGATATTAGCTTTCAGGGATATTGTAAGTACAGGTATAGACAAATGCAAATTTGCACTTCTAGAAGGTCACCATCACTTGTCCCCTCCAAGAATCTCTAACATGAGCAGTAACAGAAGAAGGCTGTTTGGATTGATAGATGATGACACAGGGTAATTAGATTGCTCAGAACCTCACTAGAGCTATTATTTATAAATTTCTACCGCTTTGCTTTTCTCCTGATCATTGAAAGGATTTGTCAACATGGATTTCCTCCTCTTCCTCAGACAATGACATGAAGTGCAGCCCACAGTATTTGCTGACAAGTCAAGAACTTTTGAGACTGACTTAAAATATTCTCCTCAAGAATTACATTTTTCTAAATACAGATTTAATAGTGCAGGGACAGCTTACCTGAAAGCACAGATTTACCTAGTCCTAACTTCCATTAAATGCATGATTCCAGTATCTTCACGACCCAGAGTAGGCAAATATTAGTGGTGGAAGAAAACTGGATAGCCTGGTTGGGGAAATGCTCCCTGTTTGTTGCAGACCTGATAAAATCAGTGCCAGCAGCTGCTTCTCACACAGCCCCTGAGAGCTGAGGGTTTAGTGGTGCCCAAACTCACATCTCCAAAAACTGTAGGAGGAAAAGGTGAATAATTGCTTGCAAATTGCCTGCTGTCCTCCTCAGATCCTTTGCAGGGTTACCTGGGCGATGCTCTGGGAGAGAGGTCAGGATGTGACACCTCTGCTCACATGTGGGGACCGTGATGTCCCAGGGGGTGGGGATGGACAGAACTTGGGGTGGCACGTGCGTTTGGGGGGACATGCACATGTGCTGACCCTCGTGTGCCCAGTCCCAGGTGCATTTTGTTTCTCTGGTTTCCCTCCACAGCTGACCTGACCCTGGTGAACGGAGAGGAGAGCTGTGTGTATTTTGCTGGGAATTCTCTCGGGCTCCAGCCAAAAAAAGTTAAAACTTACTTGGATGAAGAACTGGACAAGTGGGCTCGAACGTGAGTACCCTGTGGGGTGTGCCGGGCGCTGATCTGTGCTTCAGAGGAGCGCTTTATTTTGGGATCTTCCCTGGAAGTGCTTGAGCAGCAGAACAGCGTGTTAAAAGTGCTGCAGCCTGAGCCAAAGATGTTGTGCTTCCCTAGTGCTGTCATATCCCTTTTAAAGGCAGTAAAACAGGCAAACAGGCCCTTTGAGCCGTGACAGCCCCTGCTGTGTGTGCGGGCTCTGCCTGGCTCACCTGGAGGACCTGTGCAGTTTAACCCTCCCCACCCAGCAGTGTTTATAAACAGTGCTCCTACACAAGGCACTCAAACCTCGCTGGTTGCTGCTGCTTGTTGGTGAATGGGGTTCCAGGCCTGTGATTTTCTAATTAATGTTTTAACTGTGTGTGATTCACCCTGAGGCCTTGCAACAAGCCGTTCCCTTGGAACAGCAGCGAATGCAGGTGATGCTGCTGCCCATGCTGGCAGGTTTTTGGCTCCTCTGAAACCACGTCTCTGCCTGACAAGTTCATTTTATTTACAAAGAAACATTCCTGTCTTCTCAGTACTATCTCAGCCAGGAGCTGAGTGCGAATTGCAACAAGCTTTGCTGAATCAACCTGGTGTAAAAGAGGCAGGATAAAAGAACAACACATTGCAGGAAAGGGGCACTCATCATAACAAATGCGTAAATTTTTAATATACATAGGGGAAAGAAAATGCTTTTTTTGCTCTTTATTTAGTTTTTTAAATATTATGTTCTGTTTCCATTAAGAGTCTGTGCTTTGGGATCTCCAGCACCTGCCTGAGCAGCTGGAACAGGGATGAGTAAGGAAAATGATGAGTGAAAAACAGAGAACTGAAGGTGGGAAAGGAAAATAACATCCAGATGAGTGAGTGAGCAGGGCGAGAGATGAACTCTGTTATAGGGTGCTGGATATGAGTGGAACAGATGTGATTTCATGGTGAGAGAGCAGGGGAAATATGGAGAGGCAGAAGAGGAAAAATGAATTCTGCTTAGTGGGCAGCCTTGTTTCAGCAGGAATGGTATGGAGGATTCTCAGTGCAAATGTGAGAAATTTGTAGCTGCTCTTGCACTTGTAAATGTATGAATGCTGGGAGCTCATCAATACGGTTTATTGATTCCTATTTTTCACCTGTATTCTGATAGGTGAGAAGGCTGGGAACGAGTGGAATTTTGGGAAGAGCTCGTTCCTTCTGGTTATTCAGTCAGCACAGCAATGCAGTTTCTCCAGTAGTTTGAAAAAAATTGCAACCCCGTCCATTTCTGTGCTGTTATCCCCCTTTGTCAGGGAAACAGCTGAGCTCCTTCAAAAGGCAGAGCTCAGATAACATTCTTAGAGTGATGCACTGGGACTGCAAACATATTTCAGCTCCTCCACTGTATCTTTTCAGTGCCTCACTTCTGTTCTTGTGTTTGTCTTTGCTGCAGTGAAGGATGAGTTTTCCTCAGTGACTGTAAAAACTTGGAAGAAAAAGGTAGGCAGTATGTTCCTTCAGATCAAAAGTGCCTTCAGGAGCTGTGTCTAGGGGGGAAATATGGCTGAACATTGATTTCAAGCCACTGTAAGAGAGGGAGCAAGACTAGAAAGGCTGTTTGCCAAAAACACAGCTTGGCCTTAAAAGCCTTATACAGAATAAATCAGAAAGTAAAAAAAAAAATTAAAACTAAAGAATCAACCAAGCAAAATCCCTCAAATTAAGATCAACAAAGAAATAGAATAAAATCTGTAACTAAAGCACTGAGACAGCCAGGGTATGACCAAGCTAATTTTGAGAACGGTGTATGCTTAAAGAATGTGGTGAATGGAATGCAAAGGAATAGGTGGCTGAAGATACAGAAATGAGTATTTCTATTCCAGTCACCAAGGACAGCTCAGCAAAGCCCAGTCTAAGGTGGTGGCTGCTCCCAGCTGAAGGCTGTTCAGTGGCTGTTGTGTCTGCAGTGTGGGGTGTAGTGGCTCTGGCTTAGATAAATAAGTAGCAAGAATCTAAGAAATGGCATGCAAATTAGCTACATCCATCAAGTCAGCAATGTATAGATTCTGGCTTTCTTATAAATTGGTTTTATTGCATTTTCTGTTTGTTGTGTCTTGGGACCCATCTCAAAGAGCTGTGAGTCTATTTGAACGGCTTTCACTGCTTGTACTTAAGGGCAAGAGTGAAAAGGGAGATATTCAAGTGCTGGTCAAGGACAGGGAGGTTGTAGCTTTATCTCCAAGTAGTGATGGCGACTCATTAGGCAAACAGCTGGGAGAGAAAAGCAGGAAAAGCCTCTTTCTTGTTGGGTTTCCTCTAAGTGCTCAGTTCCTATCCCCCACTCCACTTCAACTGGTGGGTTACAGCTCTTATCCTATATCTGCCCCGCACAAACCTTCTCTGGTTTTATATTCTTCCTCTCCTCATTCCTCTGTTTCGTATGCTAATGTAGCAAGGTTACAAATCCAAGCCACTGGCATTCTTAGTGTGGATTTAAAAGCAGCCTCTGAGGCTTCATCTTTCAGTTAGGATTTCAGTTAATCCAAGATTTACTGAATGAGGGGTGAAATTGATGAAGGGTTGTTCCCTCATATTTAGCCTAGAGTAGTCAATAATCCAATGTTTTTAAAGTCCGAACTTCAAGAGACTTTTTTGGTTGGAGGAAGGTCAAGAGGTGCTTTGCAGTGCCTTGTTTTCCCCTTTGCTCTGCCAGAACCAGTTAAGTAATTAAAATATTTTATAGAATTATTACTGTGTGTGAGCATACTCACTGCAGCAGGCAACGTCTCTCGTCTGAGCAACTCATTAAAGTGGGAAAATTAAAACAGAAGGGAGCCTGCTGCAGCCAGTTGTGCTCCTCTGAAGGGCTGGCAGGGCGATGGGAGTGGGGAACCTGCTGCACGCAAGGCTTGAGGGCTGGAGCTGTTGGCAAAATTAAGACTGAAAGGAAAAATGCTTGTTCTCTATGGATGTATCAGGGTAGGGGAGGAGCCACTTATGTGAAAAGCATGTTAGCAAAGTAAATATAAACAGGGAGTTGATAAATAGAGGCGAGAAATAAAACACATAGATATATATATGTATATATACACTTCTGAGCATTGAAGCAGTCTGGCGAGAGGCTGACGTGGACACAGTAGATTAACAACCTCCTAGTTTGAGGAAGGCTTTACAATGCAAAGCCTGCAGTAGCAAAGACTGTTTTCAGCAAGTGAGGAAGTGTCTTTGGTTCTGTGTGCTGAACTAATCCTGCAGGATATGAGAACCCTGCAAACAGGAGTGCGGCTGGGCCAACCCTGTTTGACAGCCCCTCCTCTCCTGCCATGCTCAGGACTCCTCAGCACTCTGCCTCTCAGCAGGTTGTTTGGTAGAGCTGCAACTGCCTCTTTTAATGCCCTGGGTTTTGTCTTTCGTCTGCTGGTCCAGACAGTTCTTTTTCTTTTGATAGGTCTTCCTTTTTTTCAAAGTTTCTTTGCTTGAAATCATGGTCCAACTTATTCCAAGAGTCTGTACTGGCTCATCAAACACCTTGCAACATTTTTGGCAAAGGAGCAGGAAGGAAATTTGCACTTGAACAAGATCTGGATGAGCGCAGAAGATTCCTGAAGATGGCAATTAATTTAAATTCCTTTTCTCACTGCCTTTGAAACCCTGGGATCATCTCAGAAAATGTGTTTCTAGCTCCCCTAGCAAGCTTTAAATCAACCAGACCTCAGCGAATAAAACGTGGCATTGTGATTTCCTGCCAAATTGAAAATAAAATGGTAACCGACTGAAAATTAATTTGCACAATGAGAAACTCTCATAGAAGTTGAAGAAATATCTGTTTGTCTGATGCTCTGTGATTTGAGGGGTGAAGTTTTGTATTCATTAATTTGGATCCCTCAATTTAAATCTTTGTTGCTACCTAGGGTGCAGTGGGGGGGAAAAGGAATGTAAGCTCTCCATGTACGAATGCCAGGAGCACTGCACTTGTGTCCTTAAAGATTATTACCCCCAGTGCCTACCAGAGCTCAGAGAGGGGTGGCATAATATACAGAGATATAAATTCTCTGAGGCAGAGCATAGAATTTTACAACCTAAGTGTAATAGGATGTATTGTGCCATCAGCAAAGTCTACAGAGTTTCATGTGATTAAAATAAAAAAAAAAGGGTCCAAGAATATGCTTTTAACTACCATTTTAGAGGCAATAATTTTTGTCTTTTGGCATTTATATTGGCCATCAAGAGGGAGGCAAGCTGTAAGCTGTGCCGTAATAATAATAATAAGAATAATAATAAATGCTGCCTCTCCCTTCTTTCAATATGGTTAAATGTCCATATTTTCCTCTCAAAATAAAACATTCTCATGACCAAAATCTCACAACCGTTTTCACGATAACTCGGAAATTTATTCTGAAATTTTGGTAGTCTTGTGTGCTGATAGAGAGAACTTTCATTAGTAAATTCCCATTAGGATGACACTAATGGCTATAAAATCAGTGAAAGCTAATGAAAGAGAATCCCATAGGTAGTTAGGACTTATTTTTCCCATCTTATTACGTTTGCTATCCTCTTTCAGAAATACAGATTCCCTCAGGCTGGGAGCCACTGAAAATCTTTGGGGGTTTTATTTTAGCAGTCTGTGTTGTCCTAAAGTCCCTTGATTGCTATATTACAGTTAAGAGTAAGACAGGAAATTACCAATAAATGTTTTGCTGTTTGTGAAACATAGACCTGTGTCTTCAGGGAATGCAGCTGCGTTGTGGGCTGATAGAAAGGAGGCAATTTTAGCACTAATCCTGCCCCTCACAGCATTTTCTCCCCTCCCCACCCACTGCCTTTATTACTCATCTATGAAATGCTCTTGTAAATGAGGGTTATTTCACACTGCCTGCTCTCTGCTGTCGAGGACTCATCAGAGAGCAATTCTAAAATGGAGGAAAGCAGTCAGCTGCTGTTCCAGGATCTTGTCCAAACTGAGGAGCAGAGGCCTCCTTGTCTGTGTGGTTTGTTAAGCGTGGGGATGTTATTTTATCTGTAAGAGATGTTCAGTTGTACCTGTGCACTCCTCCAGCTGTTGACCTAATCTAGCCCAAGATTAAATGGTGTTTTACAAGGATGAGAGGTTTGAGATGGTTCATACAGCTGTGCTTTTTAAAAGCAGCAGCTCCCCTATTCTTTAGGATTGTGGTTCTTTTTTGGAAACATCTCTAGGAGGCATGAGTTATACCCAAGTCAATCAAAAAGGGACTAACTGTAAAACGCCCAGGTGATTTTTGTGGGAGACAAAATGAAACTACCTGAGAAGGGAAAGTATGAGGTGGATAGGGAAAACCAATCTTTTAAATAGCCTTGAGGATGAGGTAGTGTCTCCTACACCCTCCTTTCTCGTGTCTTAATCTGCCAGCTGTCCTCCTGTGATTTTTGAGTGAATGTTGTGGGCCAGCTCTTCTTTGAAAGGTTTACTACATTTTTTCCCCCCTTTTTTCTCACATCGAAGCTTTTAGGGTGTCTTTTGCTCTCCCCAGAGTCCTACTGGCTTTGTCCTTATTTTGAAACAGCTTTATATTCAGCCTCATGTAGCCTGGTGTTTCCAACTCCACAAGTACCCCGTGGTGCTCAGCAAATATGAAAATCATCCAGTGTGAGATGGGAGCCCAGAGCAATGTTTCCCTGGATTAGCACCATTATTACTTTTCTCAATCTGCCTCCATTTGCATTTAAATCTGTACTCTACACCCTGCATGTTTAAGAGACTAGGCAACTTTTTATTTATATATGCATAGTAGCTACCTTAGAAGTTTTCTTCTCTGTCATAACTGAAGGGAAATTTAGTTCAGAGCACTCAATCCAGAACTGAATTTATATATTTGTCACTTCAGAGTAGCAACACACTGGGGTTTAAGGAGACCATATATCCCCTGCCAGCAGGAGCAGTTTGCAATATAAAGTTTTAAAATAGCCTTTGTGAACCCAAAAAGCTTTATGTTCACTGAGATCTAGAACAAATTTTCAGGGAGAAGAGAAGCAATAAAAATTAGCAATCAGCTCTGTTGATGCAGAGCTCCTGCCCCTGCGTGAAGTGCCCTCTGGTTTACGCAGAAGGGTGAGCTCAGACAGGAGATGCAGGAGGACGAAAATTGTTTCTGACACGAAATATTCCTGTCTGGGAGCAGGGCAGTATTTAAATCTACCATCCTCTGCACCATGCAATGCCCAGCCAGAAATGCAGGTTGGGGAATTCTGTGGGGTGATCTCTGCTGTCTGTGCAGCGACAGGAGCCTGGGTTAGCAGGTGCCATCCCACACTGGGGTGCCATCTCCCAGATTTCCGGTCCCCAGAGTCTTCCAGAACCCATGCAGCCGCTTCCAGGGAGCTTGTGAAAAAGCTATCATCTTTAATTCTGAGGAATTTCTGGAGGAATTTTGTAGGCCTAAATAAATCATTTTCAAGGAGCTGAAATCCTGTTGAAAAACAATCAATTGCCTTTGCTCCAAGGTTTAATGATATGAGAAAAGTGCTCAAAATTTAGGCCAGTCTCATCCTCCTTATTCATCCTCTAAATGTGGAGTCTCCAGATCAGATATGATTGTTAGAACTGATCCAAGGAGAGTACCACACATTTTCATCATTTTCCCATTCCTTTTCAGGGGTGTCCATGGCCATTTCAACGGCCGGCGCCCGTGGGCTTTGGCAGACGAGTGCATCCTGGACCTGATGGCTGAGCTGGTTGGTAGGTGTGACATGCAGGGGAAAACCTTTCTCCAGAAATAAAACCAAATTTGGTTTCTTTTAAGACTCAAAAAACCTGAAACTCTGTAGGCAGAACTGAGTTCCTTTTTTCCTTGTGTTTGAAAGCATGTTTTCTTGTGCGTGGACTAACATTTTATTTTAAGGCAGCGAGTGATTTAGGGGATAAATGCATGTGATAATGTATGACCATATGCATATCACAGAACTAATTGCAGCAGAGGGTTTCTTGGAGCATCATAAACCACTTGGAATAGCACAAGAAGCCCTTTTAAAGGGCACTTGGTATTACAGAATCTCAGTCATTCTTCCAGAACTAAAATGATGAACTTTCCCCTTTGATAAATTATTCCTATCTAGACATTTCCTGCTTTTCCTCTTTTCCCTGCTGCTAAATCCAGACTCATATTTGAGAGCTGCTTATGCCAATGGAGCCAATAATTGGGGCAGGAGCTGCTATTGGTGAGCTCCCATCACACTGCTGTCCCCCGCGGGGAGCCTGCAGTGCTGCAGGACTTTGGCAGGAAGTGCTTCTGGGTATTCCAGAGACTGAGGAGCCCTGGAGACTCCTCCTGGTGACTCTGCCATGAAAGCAGTTGGCTGAGTGGGAATGTGAATTTCCTCTATCACTTCTTACTCGGTGTAGTTGCTGAAATTATCTTTCACTGGGATTTCCTTCAGAATTGTCTCTGAAGGGGAAGAGAAATTATCTTGGCAGGGTCTTTTTCTCCCCAACTCTCCCAGCTGTTGTCAAGGCTAGGTTAGTAGATTTTGGGGAGATCTGGCCCATATTTCAATGCAGGCGTTGAAGGCAACTCTCAATAGTGACTGCCAGAACTGAATTATCAGGCATTCATTTGTGCCATCACTAAAGAAAAATATCACCCTTATGTTGACCTGCTGTGTTCTAGATATTGTATCGTAATTTCTCCTCCAACTGCAGACAAGCGTTCAATGAGAAAATTATGGTCTTTCTCCTTCAAGAAAAGCAAATGGACTTGGAACAATTGGGAGCAGAGACATTAAAGAATGTTTCATGACAAGTTTATTTATAAACTTATAAATAAAATCCCTCTCTGAATTCTTTATGAAGTTCCCAAATAGCTAAAATAGTGGGTGTTATTATTGGAGCAGAACAAATGCAATAAATTATTGTTGTAGTCGGTCTATCCATGATGTAAACACCGAGACAATATAAATATGAGTGTGGCTACATTGGGCTTCACTGGGCTATGCAGAAAAATCTCATTTGCATAATGAAATAAAAATCCCAAAATGCAGATCAGGGGTTCTGATTTTGAGAGTTGCTGTTGTTTTACCTGGTGTTGCTCAGGAGGTTAAGAAGTTATTTCTCTTGCTTTCATTACATTCAAGGGCAAGCTCAGCGCCCTCATACGTTAAGCATCATAGGACACAAAAATATGGAAATATGAAGGGGTGGAGGGTGTTGAAATGCTGAACAGAGCTGATTTAGGGGTTTCTCCGGTACGACCCATCTCCCTTGGCCAGTGGATTTTCTTGTTCTTCTAGGGTACAACGAGGGAGCTGTAGACAGGTGAGGAAAGGTGACTAGGAATTTTCAATTGGAAACCTTGAATTTCTCTTACATCATACTCCCAGTTACCCAAATCAGTAATCAAGGCAAGACCACTGATGTTCCTCACGTAACCAGGAGAGAGAGAGCCGAGATTCCCCAAAGAACAGCTGGAAGCTTCTGAGTTATCATCTTTCTCTGCATCACTTTGTGTGACTGTTTGCTGTGCTTTGCTTGCAGAACGTGGAGCCTGTGTCAGGCTGAGCTCTGACCTCCTGCCACTGCCAGAGCCCCTCTGGCCTCAGATCTGGGTTAAGAGTCGCTGCAGAAAGCAGAGAACGAGGCTGGCACCCTTTTACCCTCAACCATCTGTCTTGTAGAGGCTGCCAACTAAGTTTCTATTTTAATATTAATTTAACTACAAGATGTGCTGTAGGTGTTAGGAGATGGAAATGAGAGCTTGGTTTAAATTTCTTTTAATTGCTCGTCCATCTCCTTACTTTCCTTTTATTTACCAAGCTCCATGTGACCCTGGTGCTTTTACATCACCACGGCTTTAACCACAATGAACTTCTTATAATTTTCTTCATGGTAAGCAAATATTCCAAAATTTTCAATGATAATTATGACTTTAGTCACGCTAACACTAACCTAATTTTTTGTTTTTAAAAATTATCTCCTGGGAAGTGTTTCCTGTTGTTTTCCTCAAAGATAAAAGGCATGGTTTGGATTCTGTTCTCCAGAATTTTTGGGGCTTTGCTTGATTAAATTATAAAATGTGATATAGGCTCACATCTGACCCTCAATTTTATGTGCAAGGTTTTGTTTAGAAAATATCCTCACGACTTTTTTTTCAGAACACAAATGAGCGATTCTTAGAATGCTGGTGAATTAATATTTCCCAATAATGGAGGTATCATAGTAAATTCCAATTTTTAAAATTGCAGACAATATTGAAGAGTCTAAAATGACAAATGGAGGAAAGAAAAGCTATGTTAAAATGCTCTTTTCAATGTGGTATTCCAGAGATTCATGAAGTGGTTTGGCTTGGAAGGGATCTTAAGTACTGTTTTCCAACAAAAAATAATATTGATTATGTATGAATATATAGCTGAATGAATTCTGAATTTACTTTCTTATTGACTTTAATGTAAAAAAAATTACATAACTTTACTGTGTTTTTTATTCAGTATTGAAGGTGTCACAGAGGGAGGGAGGAGGAGGAGGAAGAATTGTCATTTCTCACCTTAAGTAGTGGTAGCAAATAAAACTCTTTGGTGAGATTTATTCAGGAATGGACCACGGATTGTAAAACACCTTTGTCTGCTTAATGGTTTATAGTGCACGAACACCTTGCTTATTAAACGCAGTCACATTTTCTTGTTCAATGAAAGTTACAGTAGTAAATACGTTGTGAAATGAGGAGTCAAGGTCAGTGGAGGCCAAAGCTTTTTTTCTGCACTCACACCAAGTGGCAGAACGCAGTGAAGGCAATCTCTGCTTCTCCTACCAGACTTTATTAAAACATTACAACCTTGGCAGGATCACCTTCTGATGGAACAAGATTAACTGTGTGGCTGCTGCTGCACGGTGTGCTCGGGCAGGTCTCTGTTCAAGGAAGACTGAACGCTGAGCAGATTTGGAGTGACTTTGAGTGATAAGGATTATTTGAAATAACCAAAATGTTTTCGAAATTGGGGCCCTTAGCCTTTTTTCCAATCATTTTACAAAATGGTTTTTACTTACTCCACCGAGGATCTGACTTTCCCAGCAGTCGGAGAGGAGAAGGATGGCAGTGTCTGCCTAACGCAATCATAATTGTCTCTGAAGTTGTACTTTGCAAACGCTGCTTCCTTTTATTAAAGAGGAGATTTATCACCCAGAACATACAGGTTTTAGCCTGTCCCGGAGATACGGTATAAAGTTAGGAAATAAGGAAGGCAAACATAATTTTGTCTCCCGTGTGCTGGGTCTTTGAATATTGTAATAGGTTAATTGGATCACGGAAAGGTTGTTTTCGAAAATGCAGTGCAGGTTATAAAGGATAACAGTTTTCCAATGACATGGATGAGGTTTGTTTTGTGGGCATGAAATTCAATAATGGAAGGCTTTTAATAAATATATAATTTACGGAAGACCAAGACTTACATGACAAATGTAGTGTCATATTTAATTTGGGATGCTAGCATGCAGTTAAAAGTGATCTACAGATTAACCATTTGTTTTATACGGAATCAGTACAGCAGACAGAGGATTGCTCGTGCAGAATTTGCTGTGAAAGCCACAGATTTCACAGAAGGAGCAGAGGGACAAATAAGAACAATACCATTTCTCGATCCAGTCCCTTTTTTCAGCCTCAAGAGTTCCATAGAAATATTAAGACTGCAAATAATACTGTTTGGAGCTGCAATCACTCTCTCTGGCTGTCTCCTGGATCTGCAATAGAACAACCCCAAGGTGACCTCTTCAGCAGCACGGAGCCTGCAGATGCAGTGCTATCAGAGGCAAGAAAAGACAGCCAAGGCGAGGAGTTTTAAGTGGAAAAAAAAAAACAACTTATTTTTCCCCATGAAGAACTAGTCCTTCATATATTTCTTTCCACAAACTTGATGATGTTCCTGGTGTCTGAAGGAGGAGGGAGTTTATTCCTTATCACATTTTTGTTGTTGCTGATCCCCTGGACTGATCATTCCCAGCCACTGACACCTGTTTTCCAGATGTCCAGAACCTGGAGATTTCAGCAACTCGTGGAAATGTCCTTGAACATCACATTGAGAACGATGCTCAGCTTTTCCTGTGCTGGCAGAAGCTGGGGCCCTCTTGGGAGGAATGTATTAATTATTTATAATTATAGATTTCCATGTTCTTTGGCTATATTTTCCTGCATTGGGTTGAACCCATGGTTATCTCTTTTTTCCTACTCTGACAAAGCACTCTGTGAATTTTAACTGTTTAGAATATGGGGCAGTGTGTCAGGTGTCCCCCAAGGCAGGGACAGGAGAAATTCAGGATTCAGCTTTCCTTCTCTTGTGGCTCCCCAGCCCTTCTGTATCCCCAAATCATCTTTCCCTTCCTCTCCATTGTTTCCAGGAGTGGCTGTTGCCCTCCCTGCCCGCTTACACTTCTCTCCATCCCTCCCTCTTTGCAGCCTCTCTCCTCCTTTGGTGAATCTGTGGCTGGGTGGGAATCAGAGCAAGGTGCACGAGCACATCTCCCATCTGAAGAAGACTCTCAAGATACTGATTTGTCTCAAGGATGAATTTCTGCTTTTCAACACCAGACACCAAGCAATCCAGAAGGAAACAGGAATTTATTTTCTCCATATCTTGGAGCCACCCTACCCACAATTCCCTGTCCTGCCTGAAACCTTTCACAAGGATTTGACAAATGCTGGAGAATTTGTTACTAAATACTTGCTAACAACAATTAGTTGTTACTAATTAGCTCTGCCTGTGATTAGCTGTAGTCCAAAGGCATCTGTTATTATTCTCCTTGGAGCAATGTGGGTATGGCTTCTTGTGAAGCTGCTACATTAGTAATGGTCTGTTATAGCCAATAGGTCAATTTTGCTTATTTCATTTTTTTAATTAGGGATGAGATTTATCTTGACATTACAGTAACCACTTACAACAGATGATTATCTCAATGTTTTCTCACTTGTGCTACATAGGAACTTCTGGCAAAAATAAGTCTTCAGGTCTTGCTTTACACATAGTCTTTGTGACCTCACTTGTCTGAGGTATTCAAGTTAATAAATCCACTGGTGGTTTGCTGGGAAATGAAGATATTTTGGGGTTTTTTTTGTTTTCTGTGTCTGACCTGGAAAAATAAATATTTTCCTGCTAGTGCATGTAGAGGGTCAGACAAGAAATCTTTTTATTTCACTCTGGTGACACCTCAAATGTTTGTTTCCTTTCCAGGCTTTGGAGAAACACTGAATTCCTGTTTTTGCTTCCTCACCACTGTTCTATATTTCTCTGAAAGTTTAAAGAAGAGCTCCAACCATTTCTCAAACTTTTTATCTTTTTATTATTTCAGGGGCCAAAAGACATGAAATAGCCTTAATGAATGGGCTGACTGTTAACTTGCACCTTCAGATGGTATGTCTTTATGATGTATATTTGATCTTGTGTCGACAAGTACTTTTCTCCTTCATGTGTATGTAAGCAAAGTGTTTTCTGAGGACCTCCCAGAGACAGCACTGGGTGACAGATTAAGTTTTTAAGCCTTGGGAGTTGTATCTTGAATAATGTATGTGCAAGACCTGGCCTGACTCAATTCTAAGCAGGAAAGCTGGACAGAGAAATATTTTCAAGGACTCTGGAGGGGAAGCTTGAGCTGTTCTCACGTGTTGTACGTCAGTTGCCAGAGGGAAACTTTATTATTTAAGAAACATTTACAAGTAACTTCTCCAATTTCAATTCCACACCAAATTTCAAAGTTAAGGGAACGGGAGATCAGCTGTGAGCAAGACAAAGCTGTAATATCAGTCAAGCTTCAAATGCAGCTGCATACAAGAGATGACACTCAGCATTATGCTATTTTAAATGTGCCTAAAATGTGCCAAAGCATTTTGAGCTGCATGCCATAGCAACCATAAATATGCCTTATTTATGCTCAGGTGTCCCTGTGGCTACAATAAAGCCTGTCTCTGGCTCTCCAGTATTTCCAAAGATTTGGTTCAACTGAGTGCAGATGTGAAGCTTCGCTCTGCGTGGTTCTCACATGAAGGTTTTTTATCGCTTGGACCCGTTCCTCTGGCTCTGAGCTTTTCAAATTAATCACCCTGGAGCAGGGCAGGGTGGGGCTCGGTATGAGCCGGGTTCATGAGGCCGCTCTGCCCTGAATTCGGTGTGAATTTCCAGAGTCCACAGACCGTGCAGAGGGCTCTGTAACCCCAGCTAACTGGGCAAGAGGGCTTCTAAGGCTTCCCAGTCCTCCTGGCACCGTGGCCAGCCCAGCTTGCCAGAAACAGAGAAGGAAAGAACACCCACCTGTGGTGCTGAGATCAGGTCTTTGGCCAGCCTTGTTTTGGAGTAAGGCATGATTCCATAACTAAAGTTTTAGGGCAGGGATGTAAATCTAATTATTTTTCACTGCCTGCTACTCCTCAGCTGCTGCTTTTAGCTGGTGAAATCCCAGCTTCCCCGGTTGCCCTCAAAGCTTTGCCATTGATTCCTGAAAGTGCAAGTTTCCACTGCTGGGTTTTGGTGGCCTTTGTTATGGATATGTGTAATACAGTATTGTAACACTTTCCTGCTTTGATGAATGTTATATGGACAAAGAAATATCTGTAATTTCTGGGGGATTCTCTGTAGCCTGCATGAAAGTAAAGCAGTCTTTATTAAGTTATATGCTGGGAGCATCTTTCACATCCCTGCTTAGATAAATTTCAATATTTCTTTCTTTTTTTTCCTTAACAGCTATCTTTCTTTAAGCCTACTCCAAGACGCTATAAAATTCTTCTAGAAGCAAAAGCCTTTCCATCTGACCATGTAAGAAATTAATTTTTTACCATATTTGTATTATTAATCATATTTTTTTCCAAAGAATATCAGTAGTACAATTTGAATATTTATTAGCTCATCTTGTCCGAGTAACATTACAATAAAAAAATCTGTCAGAAACTTTTGAGCTTAGCATATTTTACAGATTGTAGCTTCATTCCTTTTGTTCAAATAAGAAGCGTTGCACGAGGAAAAGAATGAATGGGTACATTGATTTATTAGTCTTTTTAAAGACATTGAGCAAACTACTGGCCTAAATCAACTAAAGTTGTAAATGTTTTATTAATTCTTGTTGCTGTTTTAGTTTATGAAACCAAATCAATACAAACTCACAACATTAACACTTATATATGCCCAGACAGAGATGGAAATGTTTGTTCTTAGCACTTTGGATTACTAGTTCAAACATAATTTTTCTGCTATAAAATAAGAGACAATAGCCTGTGCATCAGAGCTTCGAGCAAATTAATCTTTAGGTTTGTGGGCCACTGCTACTTTATCATCAGCACCATAAACTCCTGGAAATTGATAACAAATTTGATCTCTAAGGTGCAATAAAAGTGACTCGAGCTACTAACAGGTTTATTTGTAATGAAGATGCTGGCATAGATGTATACAACTCAAATTGCTTTTATTCTAAGTAATGTTCAGATTAATCCCACATTTGTTCCACGTGCACTTGTACATTTACACTCCAGCCTCTTAAATTTCTATGGCACTTCAATGATAATCTCTGCAACTGCCATTGCTTCAGTTCCTGTCGTGAAATTTTAAACTCTTTTATACTGTTATTTGATGATTTTTATTTGATCTCCAGGACCATTATTTATCGATAAAATCGGCAGATAGGATTTTTTAAACAGCTCGAGAGTTTAAAGCTCTCATTTCGCTCCAGCTGTGCAGCAAATAGAAGAGGTGAGAATGTCACAGGGCACGGTGTCTGTGCTGGCCACACGTCGTTTGTGTTGGCAGCAGGACACGTGGGTGCCCAGGGCTCCCAGAAAAGGGGTGCTCAGTCCTCCTGGGCTGTTGTCCCTGCAGGTTTGGCTCTCTGGCCTCTGGGGATGTGCATCCATCACATCACAGAACCATGGAAGGGTTTGGAATGGAGAGGACTTCAACATCAGCAGGGATGCCACCCCCTGAATGTCTCAGGGCCCCATCTCCACCCTCATTCTGCTCCTTGCATTTATCCTGTGGGATTCAGGCTTTAACTTTATATTTGCAGTCTCTCTCCAGAATTAAATTCAGATCTTTTTCAGTCCAAAGGAAATCTGTGACTTTCTCAGTGGTGCTGGATTATGCTTTCAAGCATTACTTTTAGTGAGAGGCAAAGTGTCTGAACATCTCTCTCAAATTCTGATGTGTTTGTCCTTTTTCTCCTTGTAGTTGTTTATCATGTATTTGTGTTAATGTTGTCTGCATGGAATTCTCTTCCAGTACGCTGTGGAGTCCCAGCTGCGCCTGCACGGGCTGGATGTGGAGAAAAGCATGGTCCTGCTGCAGCCTCGGCAGGTTGGTGAGGAATCTGTCACTTCTATTTGCTGCCACCAAGGGCAGGAACACATTTCATGTGAAAGCAGGCAAATATTCTAGTGTAGAAGTTGTGATCTGTGTTTATTAAAATGTAGATAAAATTTATGAATCATAGACAAATGTGTCTAAGTGTATATTTTTGACATTAGACCCCATTTTATAATTGCTGATTCAATAGTTAGTTTTCCCAGAAGAACAACAACAAAAAAAAGCTATTTTCTCTATTTTTCCTGTTTCCAAAAACAACTGGCAGCATCCTGAGTCACCTGCAAAATGCAGTAACTCACTGAGAATGCCCAATGTCCTTTGAGTGTCCTGAGGTGAGAGATTGCCACACCACGAGCACCTCTGTGTCTGCATCAGCACGGGCTGAGGGAAAGGTCTGCTCTCGGTAATATGCAATTCAGATTAATTTGAAAGGCTGCCTCGCTTCACTTCTGCAGCATTTAGAACTTTGTCACCTAACTATAAACCGAGGGTGACCTTTTGCTTCTGAAATCTGAGTCATCTTGTGAGTAAAGAGCCCACTCCTGAACGCTTGATAGATTTGCTGAGATTGTTGAGATAATAACAGTCCCTTGCAATTCAACCATCTTGTCCAAGCTTTTTTCAGTAACAAGTCTAATTTAATTCTAGGTTTTTGCTGCCTAATTGATCCCTAGGTGGTGGTATGTTGTACAAGATCCCTTGCTAGGAAGACAGGAGGAGGATGGGGCAGTAATTTTCCTGTAAAGAATCAAAAATGAGGTTGATTTTTTTTTTTTCTTGTGGTTGAAACTCTTCTATATTTAATGACCACAGGTTTGGGGATTTTTGTACTTTTGATGATGAGAGACATTGTTTTTGAAATATGAATATGGCAGATTTATAATAGCTTCCTGTGGGATACCAAGTTTATCAGAAAAGTACAGAGTGAAACTGATAGACAACTTTCAAATCTTGTGGGTGTCACAAATTTCAGATGCCACTTAAAAATCATTAGATATTCTGTCTGCACCAGGAATTTTTTGACTGTAAATTAAAACTGTCAGAAACATTAAAGAGTATGAAGCATGTTAGAGTATGAAGTGAATAGACTTTTTATATCAGGCACCTCCAAGATTCACTTGCTAATGATTTTTTTTTTTGAGGTTACTTGCTCACAGGCTACTTCATAGCACCACCTTTGTATATCTTTACCAAGGTAAGAGTTTGCTTTAGATCTCCTTATGCAAGCAGCCTGGCTCATGGTAAAATGTAGATTGTGAAATAAGGAATGGCCACGTCATTACTGCCAGAGTTGATGTAAAATGTATGTTCTAACTTTGTTTTAGGGGGAGGAGACCTTGAGGACTGAAGATATCCTGGCTGCAATTGAGAGGGAAGGGGACTCTGTTGCTGTCATTCTGTTCTGTGGGGTGCAGTACTACACGGGACAGTTGTTTGACATACCCAGAATAACAAAGGCTGGCCAAAGAAAGGTAGGACTGCACCAGATGCGTCCCTTTCATACCAATTTTGGATCAGTTTTCTCTGTGAAATGTTTTAATGTCAGTTGTTCTGGGTTTTTCTTGTGGAACAAAACACAGAAATCTGTAGGTCTCTGGTAAAATACAAAAGCAGTCTGTGTCCAGACCCTTTGGGGACTGTGTGCTGCATGAAGAAATGGCCCTGTGGGAGCAATCCTTCAGGCAGATGAATGTTAAACTATTGGAAAAGGTAATTCATGACTATTAACTTTGACATGGCTTTTCTTGAAGGGTAGAATACCAAGAGCCTCAGTGAAGAAGGAGGAGGAGGCAATCACAGCTCTGATCTGCGCTTTGAAAGTTAGTTTGTGTAAGATTTATGAGCTTTTTCGACAGACTTTCATGATTTTCCTCCTTTCCTCTAGCCGTGCTGTGGCAGATTTTGCCCCCACTGAGCAGGGAGGTGAGCTCCCCACAGAGCCAGCACTGCTCAGACTCCACTGATGAGTTTTCCAGAGACAGGCACAATGTGGAGCGCATCAACATCACAAAATCAGTGTGCTTTAGTGATGACTCAGCCTTCAGAGCTGGCAGGCAGTGTGTTCTGTGGACATAGCTGTAAAACCCTTTAACCATCTCAATTGCCTTAGGAATCCAGGAGAAAATAGTTTTTAATTAAGTTGTCTTATCAACAGGAGGTCACCAGACTTTCCACGGTGGCAGCCTTTTACTGGATGCACCTTATCTCATACAAGATTAAACCACTGAAGGGTAAACTTATTTAGTATATCACTGGATTTTTGGCAAACCAGCTAACTCTTTATATTTAATGGTTTAACTCCCTGGAGAGATTCCTGCCTCACAGCACGCTATACATCTTCTGTAGCTGTGGGTTTGGCAGTGGAATTTTTTCTGGGCGTCACAGCGTAAGTTATGCTGATGGCAAGCGATGGTAAAGTCCCCCCTGGGAGAGCAGAGCAGGTGTGAGAGCTGGTGCAGGGCCCGTGGGATGTAAAAAGGGAATGTTCTCACAGAGCAGCACCTGGTGTTAAATTAAAACCCAGTGTTAAAAACGGTTCAAAACAAAACCAACTTCTGACACGTACGTAGAAAAGCAGGGTGGAAGGAAACGTGGGGGGTCAGCTGCAGGAGAAGTGGGTTTGTGTAGGAGCTCCAAAAGCAACACCCTCGTGGTGCTTTCCTGGAGTGTCTGCCAGCACTGTGCTGACCACAAAAAATTCACAATTCCACTGTGCTGGAATGTTAGAAAGGGAAGACAGGTTATTATCAGGATGATGCTACCCACTGCTCCACTCTCTCTCTCTCCTGGTGGCAGCAGAGCTTTCGTTCAGCTGCCAACACCTACATGTGCTGCTTCCCAGAAAGCCTCTCCGTGATGTGTCTGAAAGGTGTCTGAGAAAGAGAGAGAGAAATATTTCTGCCTCTTCATAAAGATGAACAACCTGGGAAAAAACCTTTTGCTTTACCATCTCTCCAAAGATGCTCTCTGGACTGGGGGCTGCAGACTGGGTGCGTGGAAGAGATGCAGTTTCACTGATAGCTCTAAACTGCCCCAAAGTGGTGTTCTGAGAGAGAGAGTAGTCACTCACAGCTTATTACATAGAGGGAAAATGGATTTGATTTTATAAAATTATGTTTATAAAATCTGAGGAGATAACCAGGACTGGCTGGAGAAAGATTAAAATTTCTGTAAGGCAGTGAAAATAATAATAACATTAACTCAGGGGTATGGACTGCCACAGGGATGCACACAAAAACACCACACACTTACCCAGAGACTGTATCATGTTCCTGAAGGGGAGAGCAATTTGTGACAGCAATTCAGCATCCCAGCAGGAACAGGTAGATGTCAAAGGCCTGTTTCCATCTGAATGCCTGTTAGAAATGCCACAATGTAGACATGAATCTCCTCTTCCACAGATTTTTCAAGCAGGATAAAAAAAACCCAACAAAACAAACAAACTGAATTTCTAGCATCTTTGTGGTTCAAGCCTGCAGGATTGAGATCCAGGTAGATTCATGAACCAAAATATCATTAGTATACTGAAAAAGCAGAATTAATTCAACCTGAAGAACTGTTTGAGTACCCTTAAGGGTTGAAAAGCATGAGCCAGCCGTGTTTTTATTTCCCTCCTGTCAGATACACTCAGCTCAATGTCCTTACAGATTCTGCCCCGGGGTTAAGTGATGTTTATATGTTTATCCAAACCCTCTATGTAACAAACTGTTACACCACTTCAACATCTGTTTATGACAAATATTTACTTGAACAGCCACAAAGTGGTTGATTCACGAGGAGTTTCTGTTGGTAAGAAGCATTTCTGCTCCCTGCTGCTTATCTTGGACTCAGGGCTTCTGGTTATCAAAACGCCTGAAATGGGGGGTTTTCAAAAGAACTGGCTGCTCTCCTCTTTTCCAGAGCTGAGTTGGGAGCTGCTGTTGGATTAGGGGAAAACAAACCAGCTGCTGAAGCAGAGTCATTAGTGTTTGTGTCTGTACATAGACCTGTGGGTTTAACTGGCCTTACAGACCATACCTCCTGCAAGAGCTTCTGGACCTGATGAATCCAGCATTGTCTTTAGCCAACATATTGTCACAGGCAGGTTGAAAGTCCTTTTAAAAGAAGATAAGACTGAAAAGTCATGTTTTTAGCAAAAATGCAAGGTTCCCCTTCCCAGGGATGAAGGGTGGTGAATGACCCTGCACTCCTGAAGGGAAACTGCACTGGGGAGAGCTGACAAGCAAATGAGTCAGAAGGGGAAAATACAAGGTGAAAATGCCATTTGAGAAAAAGAGAGGGAAAAAAAAAAAATCACTTGTCAGCCAGTATGTCAGAGAGAAAAGTCCTACACAGATGGTCTTAATAATTCTTTTAATGTACAGTTGAAATAAAGTCCCACAGTGTTGTGCCCTATCAGGGCTTGGCTAGAGATTTGAGCTGTGAGCTCTGGAGGCCTGGAAAATGTCCTAGGATTCTTGAGGTCAATCATTTATGAATTAAGTTACTGATTTCCTTCTACATTTTTTAAGCCAATTTCCTAAGTTCTCTGTGTGCATTAAGATTCCTCCCAGAGTGAAAGCTCTGCACATAGACAGCTTCATTAAGTCATTAAATATTAAATGAACTAAATTAAGCTTGAAAAATTACCTCAGGCTATTTTTCCATCTAAGGTCTCTCAGATAAATCGAAATTACTACGTATTGTGCAAGAGACTCATCAGCAGGCTGAGGAGGATGTAACAGTTTTCCTTGTTTCATACTTTCAAGCTTGCTCTAGAGGATGGAGGAGGCTGAGTTGTTTTATTCTTCCACAAGTGAAGAAATGGCTGACTTTTAGGAGACTGTACCTTTCAAATACAATTTTAATTTCATAAGTTATATTGTACTTTCCACCGACTCTGTACCGTTATGTAAAATATTTTAATCTCTTGAGTCCCAGTAGGAAGAGCTTTAAGATCCTTCATCTTCATTTCTTTTCCTGTCTCTCTTTCTAAATGTCCCAGCTTTGCTGGCGTGAAGCTGTCATTTCTCTCCCTCTCTCCAAATGTCATTGTCCATGCTGAGTCGTTACCTGCTGGTTATCAGCAGCTACCCAGGCACTTTGCAGAAACGACTTTTAGATGTTAGAATAAAACGGAAGAGGCAGAGGGGAGCACACGTCCTCTCCTTTGCCCGGAGCAGATGGAGAGCTCTGTTTCCCCCCCAGTCTCGGGAAGCGCCGTTCCCACACAGCCCTGGTTCTGCGTGGCTTGTGCAGGGAGAGCTGCTTCAGTTTGTTTTTACTTTTTCCATGCAATCTGTGTGGCTAAACATTTGCTGTTTGTGTGACTCAAGTGCCAGACACCTCCCAGGGAAAGCAAACCAGCACAACCCATCTTGCAGATGACGACTCCAACAAACTGGTGCGAGTGGGCGTTTCTGAGAGGATGCAGGAACCCTGCCAGCACCGAACCCGAATTTCCAGCCTGTGCCTCAGTATTGGCAAACAGTGCCCAGTGGGATCTGCCAACAGGTTTCCAAGTGGTGGAGAGCAGCTAAGGGAGTTCAGGAGGATGAGCCATGGGTGTTGTGTCAGTGACCTTCTTTTCTGTGGGCTCTGAGCCTCCGTGGGCTCGAGCTGATCTGTTCCAGCCACTGTCAGTGCACAAGAAAGTTTGTCCGTGTCAAGGCCACACGTGTGGATGGGGTCATGGAGCCTCATTACTGTGAGAGCATCCAACCTGCCACTGTCCCAAGGTGTCTCCTCCTACCTCCCATCTACAAATTTTCATAATTTGATCTTTAGTGGTTGAGCATAATTTTTTTATAGAGTATACAATGTACTGATGGGGAAAGGACAACTGGTTTTGGCACATGATTTATAGAATGAAATTTATTACATGCTTTTTTCTTTATGAGCAACTTCCTTTTTTTGTTTTATTTGTTTCAGTTTTGTTAATGTACAGCCAGACACACACATTCTGCAAGACTTTTGTCATGTTATTCCTGGTTTCCACTGAAACCAGTGAATCTGTCATAGAATTTCTTCCAAAAGTTTGTGTGGGATGTATGTACCTGTTAAGGTTTAAATCCAGTCAACCGAAGTTTTGAAGTTAATGCCTTAAAACCCTATGAGAACCTCCTCATTCACTGGCAATGTACTTTAGTTTGCTGTAGGTTATTTCTCTGATCCAAAGCCATTTTATCCCTGAATGAGAGCATTCCCGTTGGAATTCAGTGTGCCCCAGCCTCTTTGCATTAGCGTCACCATTTCAGTTCATTTGGCTTACCTCAGTTCTGTGTGTCCCTGTGAAATCAAGCCACCACGGCTATTTATTGGGACTCTAGTTCCAGCATTTAGATCATGCAAATGCTGCAGCAGCGAGTTTTCTTCCCTTCATTTTGGAGCAACTTTTCAAGCTGATAACTTCACAAACATCTCTATTAGAATTAACATGTCACATCTTCTTAAAATGCTGCTCTGTATACGAATTGTTATCTAGTTTATACAGGAGATTAAATATACCAAAGTACTGCTTAAATAATTTAGCTAAGGCTCCCTCCATGCAAAAAAACAGCAGGAGATTCTTAAAAAAACCCCTTTGTTTTATTATTGGACGTTGATTTTTCTGAAGCCTGTGCTCTCACTCTTATTCCTACCCTGCTGCTTGCAAGCAAGCTGTTTGTGTTTTAAAAGCAAAATGTAAAATAGCATTTAATTTGTAGTCCAGGCACAAAAAACAGTTTTATTTCTCTGCTCTTAAATAAATAGCAAAGCTTAGAATAACTCTTTAGTTTAAAAATGCTGCCATCCAGTGGTTATTTCATGTGTAAAACTCATGCTTTTGGATCTAGAAATCTCTCGTCCTTAGATGTTGGGTGTTTCTCCCCCTTTTTCCCAGTGTCCTGTGCAAATTGTGGATATGGCAAACCTGACTTCACAGAGAAATGACAGAATCCTTCTTTCTGGATTCCCAAAGAGCAATTTTTCCCCTTTAAATACCTTTGAGCATGAATATATATTGGAGTGTAACTGTTCATGGATAACTGGCATCATGATGGCCGTTACTGCTTTTTCTCTGCCTGGGGTTTGTGGTGCCACACAAGTGTTTGTATTTATACATTTGTTCTCAATGTTTGTTCCAAGTGATTCCACTTCACTGCACAACCAAAACCTCAGCAGTCTGAACCCTATCCAAGCATCCTTGAAGACAAATCACAAACAATTGGTGATTTCTGTGTGTATCTGTGGCGTAGAAAACTTGTTTCCAGTCATGTCTCAGAACAGAAGGGAGTTGATAGATTAGACAGAGAAGGGTTTGGTTGGAAGGGACCCTAAGAATTGTCTCATCCATGGGCAGGGACACCTTCCACTGTCTCATGTTGCTCCAAGCCCCACCCAACCTTCCCTTGAACACTTCCAGGGATGGGGCAGCCACACTTTCTCTGAGTAACTCATTCCAGTGTCTCACCACACTCACAGAAAATATTTCTTCCTATCATCTAACCTAAATCTCTCCTCTTTGATTTTAAATCCATTCCCACGTATCCTATCACTCTCTGCTTCTGTAAAAAGTCTCTAGGCAGCCTGCACATACCGAGAGCAAGGTAAGCTCTGAAGGAGTTCTTTTCAAAATCATTTCACAGTGATTATTATCTTAATAAGTAACCTAATAATCATCTCTTTCCTGCAGGGATGCCTTGTTGGATTCCAGCTGGCTCACGCTGTTGGGAATGTAGAGCTTCATTTGCATGACTGGGGAGTAGATTTTGCCTGCTGGTGCTCCTACAAGGTAGAACACATTCATTGCTGGAAACATTTTCCATAATGTCACTTATCTCATGGGTCAGCAAACAGGCCGGGTGAAAAAGAGCTGCACCTGAACTGTTGAGCAAGACTGGGCTGAATCTTTGAATTCACCACACAAAGAGATGGACACTGACCTTAGTGGTGCCTTTGTTGTGAGTGGTTCCAAAAAGTGATGGTGGCAATGACCTACGAGGTCTGTGGATGTGAGATGGATGCTGGTGGTGGTTGAACATCGGCTGTGTGGACACGGGATCAGGGGCTCCTCTCTTCTTTCTCACACCAAGGAGGTCTCACAGCTGTAATATTTTATGAAGTGGCCCCTAAATAAGAGAATATTCTTTTCTAACCTTTAATAATTTGAGATCACAGTGCAAGGTATCTTTAGTTCCTTTGACTCCTAGTGAAATGAAGACTCGACAGACATAGTCAGATGAATTGTTTGATGACTTTGCTATATATATATTATATATATAGCAAATATATATGCAAGTGTTTCAGATGTATTTCAATTTTCTGGCCTTTTAGACTTCAAATACCATACGTAAGCCAAGAGAGATACTTCTAAAACTAATCTGAAAAAATAAATCTGCTTTTACCTCCATCAGCACTTTGTGACAAATGCTAAGATCTCTGTCTAGAAACCACTAGAAGTGTTAAAATTGGTTTGTTTTATAGCTCAGGATGAGAGAAGGAAAGTGATACTTTACAGATAATGAGAACGACATGTACATGTTGATTTATTCTTTGCAGTATTTAAATTCTGGAGCAGGAGGCCTTGCTGGTGCCTACATTCATGAAAAGCATTCCAAGACTGTTAAGCCAGCGTAAGTATTTTTATAATAATAAATTCCTAAATAAAAGGTGCCATGAAGTGCAAATGGGAAAGAACCTTCCCTTTGAATTGAGATCTGAAAGTGAAGTTGTGTCAATTCCTAGCCATAGAATATGGGCATGTGCATCTATGCATACATTTATAGAAACAGAAGAAAATTCCTGTTTCAAGAAAAGGTCATTGGGCTAATATTTGTTACTGATTTATTGCTTCAATGAAAAAAGGGTAATAAACATTTAGACAATTTGGTTATCTGACTTTGTTACTTCAGATGGGTTGTTTTACGCTAACTTTAGTAAACTTTGAAATTGCTAATGCACGTGCTCACATCTAAAATTAATTTCCTCCTTTAAGTTTTCTATCAGTTCTTATCTAAATAGAACCATAAAAGAGAGTGTTGATAATATTAAAAACAAGCATCCTAAATCATATCTATGAGGCTGCTTAATATAAAGAGAATATTTAACAGCTTCCTTTAAAAATGGATTTTAAATAATCATTGAAGTCTTTGGTTGGTGAACAAAATCAAAGACAGTTTCAACTCTGTGCCTAATAGCTCTTTAGTAGGTGCATGTTTTCATTAAAATTATATCCACTGGTAAAGCTTGGAAGTATTACATGGAGATCTGTTCTGAAAGACTGTATAATCCATGGAAAGCTGAGCTATCAGCTGAGGTTAGCTGCATTAACAAAAATACCTGTTATTTAAGCCATTTTATGGCTATACTCTATGTATATTAAGAACAGTTGGATAAATACTTTTAATGCACTGACAAATGTAAACATTTCTGGCTGTAATGCTTGGAGAAATTGCTGGCACTTCCTTTCATTTTAGCTTGAAGAGCACAAATTAAATCCAGTTTCAGAGACAAATAATATTATAATAAGCAGCTTTGCTGCACTATGTGCTGGTTTCAGACTGTCTAGACTCCCAGGAGATAACAAAATAACACTGATAAGTTCTTCTCAGTCACCCATAGCAGAAAACTCATTAGGATGACATATGACCTGTTGTGAGCTGATTCCAACCTTATATGTGAAAACAGGTAAAACAGACTGGGTATTTCAGACATATTCCAGATATTTCTTCTGGAAAGATTTTTTCCTGCTCCTGTTTTGGCATTGCTCCCATGGCCACACCTGGTCGTGTGGCTCCCATGGATCCTGGTTGTGGGGAAGATGCCGAACAGTGGGAAAAATGTGGAAAATTACAGAATAGCTATAGGTGGAATGAATAAAATATCAAGGATCTTCAGTATTTTTTTTCCTCCTTGATGATATTTTGGAACTTTTTTGAGGGTACAAGCTTGGTATTTCAGGAAAGAGTTTAGATTAGTTTTTCCTGAACCAGCTCCTTTATACATGGTCATTAATTTGTGTCCTGAATCTGGATACTGAATATCTCAAATGAAATTACCTATATGGAATAGGCTTTTCCAGCCTGGGCACCAATTAAGGATATAATTCCAAACTTCCTGCATCGACCCTCTGCATTATTTAATCATAGTTATTTCATATTTCCTGAGATTTGATAATCCCTCATCAAATTGTAGTTCCTATGCCCTGGTTGCGCTACTTTTCTTTCTTTCCTGCATCAACCAGCCATTTCAGGTCTTCAAATAAGGCACTGAGACAAAGGAGAATTTGTCTATGTCAAAGTATTCAATTGTATCGCTGATTTAAATGCAGAGCAGTTTGCTGTATGTTGTACAATCAAATAGAGTGGGATTTAACTGCTCGGGAACTTGCGGGCTTTGCGCTGGAGCTGCAGCGTCCCTGGCTGTCATCTGAATCAAGGATGACACCCAGTGGCCGCACGACTTCAGTCAGGAGCAGAGGCACCAGCCGCTTGTTTCTTTGCACCTCAGCCCACACATCAACAGGGAATTAAATTCTAATCCAGTTGACACCCTTTTGTTGTTTGGGCTGTCTGAAACACTCTTCTAAGCCGTGGCCGGTTTTAGGTGAGTCACTTTTTACCCACCTGTATAAATCTCTCTAATTCGTCTCATCCTTCATAGTTCCTGCAAGTTATCGACTAGGCAGTTATTTTTATATGGAAATAATCTATTGTGTCTTAGTTGGAAAATGCATGTACTGACTGTAATTCAGAGAGGCAGAACATTTGTCTTTTACTGTCTGAGGCTGGCATAAAAAGGACTTATTGGAAATAAAACAGCTCGGTCCAAAATTTCATTTTTAACCCCCCAAACCCAGCTACTGCACATTACCAAAGAATTTAGGCATTTTGGTTTTACTTCTCTCACTTTTTTGAGTATACTTTGTCTTATGCTCAATTGAAGAAACTGGGTTCCTTTCCAGCTGCTCCCTCCGACAACAAAACATTTATTTGCTGCTTTCTTTTAAATTGCAATTTCAGAAAGAGTTGTTTGAAGTATTTAACAGCCTTACCATCACTGCATGAGGCCCTGCCAGAGCTGTTTTCTGCTTTGGGGCTGCCTCGCTGCAAACCTCCACCACCCAAACCTGATGGAAATCAGTAATACCTTGGCACGTCCCAGCAGACAAAAGGCAAACCTGTCCCACTCCTCATGGAAGTGCGAGCTTCCCACAGGAGTATAAAGTTGGTAATTCCGTATTTTGGGAAAGCATTTATGCCTGAGGGCAGGGCTCAATTTAGATCAGATGGAAGCCGAGGGTGATGCAGTCTGCTACTTTCTGCTGTTGTTTTGTGTCATTGCAAACACCATCAGCACCATCCTGCAGTCCTGCAAACACCCTGGCTTAGCCTGGGATGGTTCTGTAACTCACTGCAGGGGCCGTGGGTCTGAAAGAGACACGTTGTAACCAGCCCAGTGAACATCTCTGCCCAAGATGTGCACCAGTCCTTTGCTAGCCCCTGCCTTTCTCCCTGGAGCAGTAAAACTGAATCAGTCTGACATATATGGGTCTGATCTATCCCCATTCTCCCATGATCTCACCTCCCTTGAAGTCTTTCTTAATACTGAAACAGCTTTTTTAATACGTGATCTATATATCACAATGCAATGTATTCCTGGCTAATTGTGTGAGAGTGATTTCTTTATGGGAAGGTTTCAAATAAAAAAATAAAATGGAGCTGGAGAGAGCAGAGCTATGAAATACTACTGAAACCATCAGGTCAGTGCAGGCTGAGCCTGTGCCATCAAGTTTCCATGTCAGGATTGCAGAGGGGAGGTTTCCAACACACACAGAGCACTGAAGTGACCTACTAATACTAAAATTTTGCTTGTCTTGCTGTTTAGGCTCCAGAAGAATTCCCATTTTAATATTTGATTTTTTTTTCTCCCTCCCTAATTCTCCATTTATAAAAAGGATAACTTGAATTACCAAGTAATTTAGCTGTAATGAAATGTGAATGTTTGTGAGTGCCTGGGGGAGAACATGCTTGAGGCAGGTGTTTCCAGCAGCGTGTTTGCAGCTGTAGATGGGCAGCAGGCTCAGCTCTGCTGTCAGGTGGTGAAAGGGACAGGAGGAGACAAATTTGCAAAGCCCTGAGACAGTAAAGTAAGTAAAAGTAAGTCACAATTTAAACAGATGAAAAGGAAATAAATGTACGTAAAGCAGTCAGGAAAATAATAGATAAACCCTGGCAGAGGATTAAATGAAAAGTGTATAGTGTTTAAAATGAAGGGATTTATCAGGACTTTAGCCCACACTAGCAGCAGGTAATGTTTAAAAGTGAAAAGTTTCTGTGATGTGAAGAAATGCTGCATGTGCAGTAAGCAGCTGATGTTCAAAGAATATGTTGGCTTTTACCGCAGGATAAAAAATAAAGTTTAAAAGAGCAAGAAGCATAAAGGTTTCATATTAGCTTTGAGGAAAAAAAGGCATCTTCAGCCAATTTCTTCAGAGACAGAGGTGAGATATCAGTTCTTTTTCTTAGACCACTTCCCCTTTTGGTATTTTGATGCCAATGAAAATGCCAGAGAACAAATAGCTTCCTGCTCCCTCTTTATAGAGACCTGCACAGCTTTTTTGGTATGTGAACTCTAACCCTGGTGTCACATAAATAGAAATATGCTACTCCATCTCCTTATACTTTCCCCTTCCCATTTTTCCCAGGTGCTCTGGATCCCCATCCTGCTCCAGTGCAAACCTTCTCTTTCCAGTAGCTGTTTTGCAAGAGGTTACTCTGCACTTTCTAGGACTGGTAGCTCCCACTGAGTTTTTCTTTGCTCATTTTCTTGATTTATGAGGAGATATCAAATGAGTCCTTTTTTTTTTTTTTTTGTATTAGAGTCACATAATCCCCAAAATAAAGAGCTGAATCTTCTGTAAAACTGCTGAAAATAATGTAACCTTGGAGGAACGTGAGCTGGAAGCAAAGGACAGTCATAAAAGGATTTAGAAGGTTGTTTTATATCTACTGTCCTGGAAAGAGCTAATGCTGATCTTGTTTAGAATGCTTCTAGGAATCCTGGGACTATAGAATGATTTTGTTTTAAGGGACCTTAAAGCCCATCCCATTCCCCCTCCTGCCATGGGCAGGGACACCTCCCACTGTCCCAGGCTGCTCCAAGCCCCTCCAGCCTGGCCTTGGACACTTCCAGGGATCCAGGGACAGCCACAGCTGCTCTGGGCACCTGTGCCAGGGCCTGCCACCCTCACAGGGAAGAATTTCTTTACTCAGACTGAGTCTTCTGCTCAGGCTTTAGTCAGATTTTGGGCTAGGATGGTCCGTTTCTGACTGGCCCCTTGAATTTGTCCCCTCTGAGTATCTCAGCACTACTGGAAGCTTTATCAGAACAAAGCACCTTGTCCTGGCCAAGGAGAGGATGTGGAGAAGCAACGCAGAGCCTGGTAGGGAAGCTGTGCTGAGTGCAGCCATGTGGGGAAGTCGGTGGTGACAGATGGAGGGAACATGCTGCTGTTTCCAGAAGGGTTCTCACTGGTCCTGCTGGACTCAGACTGTGGGCTAATGTAAATAAACTACTCGTGCAGTGAACGCGTGTCCCCCGAGTGCATGGAGATCCTGTGCTAAGGTAGAAATGAACTGTTGCTTTGCCAAGGAGATGAGAGCAATTTAGCTCCTTGAGCTAATTTAGAAACCAAAAGTTAAAACCTCCCTTGGGAAGAGACTGTTTAGGAATAAAGCTATCGGCTAATTAGGCTTAATTGCATTGTCTTGGGACAAGTGATTTATTAGGCCAATCTAGACCCACGATGGGCCTGCAGGGGTGTGTTCTCGGATTCACCAACTGCATGGCAAATATCCAAGAGCATTTTTTAACTTTGGAGTGAGTCTCTGGGAGAAAAAAAATGAGAGAGGTTAATGTGCACTCACATCATCTATTCCCATTCTTATTTCTTTGGCTCCTTTAATGTGGCTCCCATGATTGTCTCCTTGTTCTCTGTCAAACATTTTCTCTCTCTCTTCCTTCAAATCCTTCCTTGTAATTAAGCTGTATCTTCAAGCAATCTCATGCCTTTTCTCATGATAAATATCCTTCCTGTTCTTTCCTTCCTGAAGGTCTTCCCCGTTGTTTTATCATCTTTGCCCTGGCTGGATTTTAAGGCGATTGTAAAGATGCTGTGTGTGAACTCAGGGATAGTTGGTGTGAGTGTGGAAGAAATGTGTTGTTCTCATTCCCTGAGTGCAGTCCCACGCATTTCTCCTCCTGGATCACACTGATGGGACGTCACTTGGTGTGCTGTGCTGTGGTCCTGGCCCACTCCCAGCCTTGGGAACGAGAGGGAGGTGGCTCTGTTCCTTCCACATTTGCTTTTTTTTGCCTTTCTCATCCATGGTGTGAGACACAACTGCTGGAACACATGAAAGGAGCCAGCAGGCTTAGCCTGATGGAAAGGTGAATGTAGCCTGGGGGCGACTCTTGCATCCTGCTAACTAGCAAGGAAGGGATCCTGGGGCTCTCCTTGGAGTCTGGATGGTTGCTGTGATTTTCCCTTGCACTTCAAAGGCCGTGTGTTGTTATCTGCCTGCTCTGTGTGCCTCAGTTCTCCACTTCCAGGCAGGTAGTTTTGAAAGCACTTTGCTGTGTCTTGATTTTTCCCAGTAAGACAAAGCAGCGAGCTTCCTTCCTGCTGAATGAATTTACAGAAATGCAACATGTACTGGTGCTACACACCTCTGAGAAAATGGAAAGAAAATTTTCTTCACCTGTGCTTTTAATAAGTCACAAAAAGAGGTGTTATTTCCCCTCTTATCTATTCATCTCTGTGTTTCTGTAGCCACCTCACAGAACCTTTCCATATTAGGGAGGGAAGAGTTTATTTTTAACAAAAAAATATCTAGTAAATCTTCTGCCATTTCCACTAAGAGCTCGCTTACCTCTGTGCAGAAATGTGCTGGAACTAATGCAATTTTGCATCTGGGATTTCCTACTAGATGTTGACTCACTTTCAGTGTTTGATCATTTTTCACTTTCTCTGCTTCAGAAATTTTGGAACTTTGTATGAAGCTTTCCTCCTAAGATTCTCAGTTAAACCTGCAGTCTGCATGTGCCCCTTAAAAACGAGATTTGCTCATGCTTTTTTATTGGCTCATTAGAACACAGTGGGGAATTGTGTCTAATTTCTCCTTACAGAATGTGCTTTGAGGTCATGGTATGTCTTGAAATTGCTCTAAGCTGAAAGCACCAGCAAGACTCTTTATGCTTTTGTACCATGAAGAGTCACCAGTTTTCTCCCCATTTATGTCCCTGGACTATATCCCTGGAATTGTCAGCTGTGGGTTCAAGATGGGGTTTTGTGCCCGGGATGTTTCCCAGAGCTGTTTGTGTTCCTGACCTGGCTGAGCACCTCTCTGGCTTTACTGCAGCTCTGGGGTCACGCACACAGCTCCTGTTGTGATTCGTGTCTCAGCCAGCACCTGACCCAAACCACAGACATTTTCAAAGGTCTTTGGAAGGTCATTGCTCAGGTTAAGGAAATAATTCAGTCTTGTTACTTTTTGCTAAGTTGGCATTCTGGGTTTGTGCACAGGGGGATTATTGAAAGAGCTTTCCTTCTTCTTTTTTTTTTTTTTTTTTTTTTGGTTTACCACTTGTGCCTGTTTGTTTCTACATGTTCGTGGGGTTTCTAGTCCTCATACCCCCTCTTTCTCCTGGTTAAAACTTCTTTCCAACACTCAACCAAGACAAGGTCTCACCAGGTCAGAAAACTTCAAATTTTTCTTTTTGTCTCCCTTAATTAAATCTATTTTATCTTAAAATCCAGCAAAAGACATCCACAGCCTGCTGTCTTTTATTTCTTACCCATCTTCTCATGTCTTTGAATCAGGAGCTTCCTAGAGGCCTTCATGACATATCCTGTCTATTCTTGCCCCCTCTCTGTAAGCCATCCTTCCTCTCACTTTCCATTGCTGAAATACTTACTTTCACGCCTCTTTGTCGCTGCTGGTAAATTTTTACTGTCACAGTGACTACTGCTCATTTTTCACCAGAGTAGTTTTCAGTGCTTGCTGGCAGCTGCCTCTTGCTGCCTTCCACTGTGTGGAAACTGCAGGGCAGCTCCAGCCGTAGAGAGCTCACTCAAGTGTCTGAACAGGAGCTTCCAGTGAGATGCTGGGAGAAACACAGACTCTTCCCTTTCCTTTTCCTTTCCCTAATTTCTCAGTCAGCATGACATCAATTCATGGATAAAATCATGCCAGTGCTGCTGTTTTGGGAAAATGTCAGGTTCTTTCTGTGCCATGCCACGAAAAACAGCTGCTCCATGTGAAAAATTCTTTATTATTTTCTTTAGCTGTGTACAGATTATTGAGCAAAAATGGAATAGTCTCCTACTGAAATCTAGTTTTTCAGCATCCCTTTGTTTTCACTGACAGTTTTCTGAGATGACTTTTGAGCAACCCATTGTGAGCTAGTGCAGGGAAATTTTGGCAGTTTGTGTTGAAGGTCAGCGCTGCAAGTACAATTATTTTTGATAGGAGAATAACTCCATATAAATGTCTTTATTTGATGCTCCTCACCTGCTTCTGCAGTGAGAAGAGCCTGGAGCTCCTGGAACCAGTGCTGGACCTCATGTCAAACAAGAGATGCTTACATTGGACCTCTTGGCAAATCTATTTTAGACCCCATAAGACTGTTGGTTTACGTGCCACTGAAAATTTGGGCAACCCCAGCCCAATAAAGAAGGCCCTCTAAGTCACATTTTTCTTGGTTTCTATTATAAATTATGAAATCCAATATTTTTTTAAGAGAAACTCTTTAAAACCACTATGAAAAATGCCCATTTCTGTTCTCCCTTAATTATTTCATGTCTTAGGTTCAGCTGAAAAGACTTCGTCTGAGTGTTCCTCCTGCAGTATCACTCAGTAAATGTTTTGTAACACAACTACTGTAGTCTGTGGCAAATTTGCTGGCACTTGAAACTACGAATTCAATTCATTCTAGCCACTGCCATAAAAAAAAATATTCTCATCTAACGTGGGTTGCTTTTTGTTTCAGGCAAAGAGCAGAGGTGATAACTTAAATTTTAGCTAATAAGGATTCTGGTATGATAAAGGTCTTGCATTAATATTGTGATTACTCTATTCAAAAACAACAAAGACCCAAGGAAGCGCGACTTCCCAGATCTTAAACATTTTATATTATGTTTCAGTCAGATATATTTATTATTTAGAAATCTATCTAGATATTCTCCCCTGAAAGATTTATTCAAGGGATTGCAGAGACTGTGTAGTTCAGTAAATGCATCATAGTAATCAAAACTATCTAAGTCTCCTTTAAGTCAGAATTCACATTTAAAAGTAGCTCTAGGAGGGATTGCTGCTTTCACTTGTTTAATTTAATCTATTTGAAACACCCTAGAAAAAAATTATGAAATTCTTAAAGAATATAATATGCTTTTTTATCAATATACAATAATGGAGAGCTATTCAGTACTTTATAAAAATCACTGAGAACTGTATTAATATCTCTATGAGTAAATTGGCTCCCTGCTTGATTTTTAATTTCTGGTGTTAGGCAGAATATTCAATTTCCCCCTTACTAAATGTGTGAACATACTGTTGGCTGTATTCCCCCTTTTCATATATCTGATATTTGGCCAGTGAAAGTGTTATATGAGCACTTTGTGATAATAGTTGTTCGTAAGCTGATTTAACAGTTTTTAATTCAACTTCATTAGCCTTAGGGGGTTTGTTTTTTGTGAAATCTTCTCCTGGGATTTAATTTAGCCTCCCATTTTGTCTGCTGTTGGATCATACCTTTCTTTTGCCTGATCATGGCGAATGAAATTATTGTCCCTTTTCGCAGGCGCCTCCGAGGTTTGGTGGGGAGCTCTGTGAGGCTCCAGAGGGCCCTGATTGGATTGGCAGCATTGCAGCCATTCCTCTTCCTCATGCCCTGGCCACAGCAACTTGTTTCCTGCTGCAAAAGTGAACTCAATCTCCTTTTGTTTTGACCTGGAGGGGTAATATGGGTGGACCTGTCGAAATTGGTGCATTCCCACTTGTGTCGAGCCTAAAAGACTAACAAGGTAAAAATCAATCCAGGAAGAGTTTGTGCTCCCTCTGTCTTCGAGCAGCCACGAGCTGTAAATCACCCCGTACTCGACTGACCAAACAGCGCAGGTTTTTCACCCAAGAGCCTCTCTAATTGTGGCAGCAGTTTTGCTAAATCACCCACCTCGAAGAACAGCAAAGCTGAGAGCTGCCCAGCTACTTTTGGAAAGAGGGTGATTACTCAAATCTAGAAGTTTCTTAATTCCATCCACTGCAGTTGCATAGTTAAGTGTCATTGTTTAAATTATGAGACTGTATTTCAGGATTTGGGTCTTTGCTGTTAAAACTTGCTGCTAGGCAGAAAGTGAGTTTAGCTATTTTTTAACCAAGACAAGCCTCAAAATAGAGGAGAAAAATTGTCTCCCTTTAGATGGTACTGAAAATGCAAGCCTCTTAACAGAAGAAAAATGTCATGCTATTAGCCTCTAATACAATCACATTACTTTGGTCCTTTGACAAAGTAAAGCCTCATTGATATTAAATATGAAAAGTTACGACTTTCACAGTAGCAACTTTTCATAAAGAATTTTGATTTTTTTTCCGCTGAGTTCTAAGAGACTGGCCCATTAATAATATATGGTGCCGCTCACGAGTCACATATGCTTAATAATTAGGAAACATTTGTAATGAGTTGAAAAGGATAAGGAAAGCAGCAGAGTGTGTGCAAGTCCTAAACTACAGAAGTCTGAGGCTAATAATTACCTGGGCTTCAAAAGCTTTTCAAATCCTAACAACAGATCCTACTTAAAATTAACAGGCGCTGCACAGAAAAGAATAATGAAACAAGTCCAAGCTTACCATTTGGGATAAAGGATAGCTAAAAAGATATAAGGATGGGAAAAAAAAAAAAAAGGCTTTAAATATAGCTTCTGGCAATCTTGGCAAGGTTTTCTGAAGGAGACTGTGAGAGGTTCGAAATATTGCTGAAGTCTAACAGGGGTAGCTGCCATAACTCCCTTAATCCCCCATGAAAATCCTAGCCCTTATGGATATATACTGTGGGGTACCCCGTAACTGACAGCTTCTCAGTATGGGAAAGGTTTCACCTACACAAGGGGGTTAAAATCGTTGAATTCTTGATGTCAGTGATGAAGCCAGCAGTTACTTTTCCATTATTCTTTGTTTTGATTAAACAGAGCCCTCATCATTTCGAACATCATTTGAAATGTCTTTTCTCCCTTTCAGTGAGCTGTCAGCAGGGAGGCTCTGGGTCAGAGCAGGACTCTGCTGGGATGCTCAGTATGGAGAGGGTGGGTGGAGTGGAATGTGATTGTCTGTCCACTTGGGCTTGTTTTGTTTCAGCATAGCTGTAAAATACCATGGGGCATTAAGCAATAGAAATATTGATTATTTATTAGTTTATATATTTTTTATTTATTTATTTATTTTTACCATAAATGCCACTTAAGTGATCGAGATCAAGAAAATACTCGATTCTGAAATGAATAGAAACCTAACACTGGCAACTAACTGGGTGAGGTGATAATTTGGGGAAAGGCTGACAGGAGGGAAAAGAACCAAGTGACATCAGCTTTACCTCCACACACCCTTTCCTCATCTGCATATAAAAAAATCCTTCATAAGGTGCTCCAAATAAATCTACCTCTTCACCCTTACGTGGTCCTCATTGCTAACTATATGAGCACATTTTTACAAATACATTCTCATCCCTCACTGCAGAATTACGGCAGTCCTGAGCAGAATTCCTAGAGATGAGGGCTTGAGGCATGGAGAGACCAAATGACTCATCAGTGATCAGACAAGTCTGTGATAGCAAAGAAAATTGAAACTCCTTCTAAAACTCCAGCCAGTGAGCCAAAAATATGCCACGCAAAGCAACGAGCAGGTTTTTCTGTTTTCTTAGTCGGTGTGTGTATGTGTCATTCTATTTATTCTGAATTCTGGCATTGAATCCAAAGAAACACAGTCATGCTCGTGTGCTTGCAATAAAATTAATGCCATAGAAATTAAATTAAAACATATAAAAATACAATTAGAAAGCTGCAATAAAATTAATGCAGAGTGGAGTGCAAAGAGTTGAGCCCAGCTGTTGAGCCTGGAGACCAGGTCTGTGCTCAGAGTTTGTGCAGAGCTGCTTGAAGATCTGGGTGAGAGTCAGGGAGATTTGAGGGGGTGAGAGAACTGATTCTGTGAGTTTGGTTTCTGGGATCGACCCTTGACTGAGTGCAGCAGCATTAGGAGATGCTCCTGCTGAAGACCTGAGTCCTGGCTGCTTTTTCTGTCTGTTTTGCATTGCATGGAGCCCAGGAAAATGGAGGAATGCACCTCAAAATAAGGAATTAAACTTTCAGTTGAGCTAGAGGTTCATGTATGGATGTAAGGCATGCTTGGAAATGTTTTTGGGTTTGAGGAGCTGATTGTACCATTTTCTGGTTTGGGGGTTGTTTGGTTTGGTTTGGGTTTTTTTTATCCTGGAATTTGAAATATGAAGCTGTGGATGTGGTACCACCACATTCTCCCAGGCAGAAGGATGGTGGTCAGACGTGGTCAGATGTGGATTGTTCCTAGCTCCAGGCTGCCTGCAGGCTTTCTATGTCCTTCTGTATTTTAATTTCTAAGATTTCATGGGTGTTTTTGTCACACATTTCCTGTTAAGAGAGTGATATTTAAGTCCCAATTAACCTTTTTTTCTCTAAACTTGTGTCACACTGCACTTGTGCCTGTTGCTTGCTCACCTTGGGTCTTTAGGGTGTCTTAGGGAGTCATGGATGTGCTCTTCAGCCAGCCAGCTGAGCCACAGACACACAGGACTGCAAGGAACTGAACCTCATGATTATTTTTGGCCCTTTCATTTTTTTCCCTGCACAAGGCTGCCTTTGCAGACACAGCATAAGGTCTGCCTAGCTCTGTGTAATGAACTTTGGGAGCAGTGACAAGTCTCATTAACTCCTCAGAGCTGATTCTCTCTCATGGCTGGAACAGCAGCATGAAAAAAAATCAAACAAATCTTTGCCAACACCTGGATGCTTTTGCAAAATTAAAGCAATGTGTGAATGAAGAGCTTAGCTGCCACCCAGCAGTTACATCAGCTCCTTTGTGGACACAGCCTGGCCCCAGACTGCCTGTTTATGGTTTGGCTTAATCCATCCTTTCACAAACATAACGTGCTTTGCTGGTATATGCTCCTAATATAATCTAAATAATGACTATGAAATTTCCAACTCGCTTTGTGACCCGATAAGGGAGAGGAGACAAACTGCTCCGTGCCCAGGGAAGCTGGAAGATGTAAAATCAAGAATTACAAATTTCACACTGTATTCCTGTAGCTTTTCAACTTGCCTTCCCCTGGATGTGAAATGATTACCTCACACAATATAATGACAGGATACTTCCAACACATTGTCATGGACTGTAAAAGCTGGGCCACATTAATGGTATTTCCCTGTTTTCTGTACCACTGCTCAAGAGTTTCTGTCTCTTTTTCTTGCTGAGAAGGGAAATGAGACCCGTGTTGCTCCAGGCTGTAAATTATAAATGAGTAGCATGATCGTCTGTGATGCTGAAGCAAAGGTCAGAGGAGTGGTTTTTTTTTGTATTGTTCTGTGTTCTTTAACTGGATCTTCTTTGATGTTTACACTGCACATGCATCATGATCATTATATCCCACACTCCTGCATCATTAATGCAGCTACAAACGAGGTGACTCAAATTATGAACAACCAGTGCTTCAGTCTAATGCAGACAGATTTGAAGGAGGAAAATGGGCTAAATAAAAATACTTACTGAAGGGATTGTTCCCTGGTGTAAATGTCCTTAAAGAGAATATGACCAAATAAGAGGATGCTGTTCCAGTCATTTTCCAGCCCAGTAAACCTCTGTTCATTGATTTGTAAAACAAGAGAACGTTTTGGAGTCAAAATGAAAAAAAGGAATTTGAAAACCTTTTAGCAATATTTAATTATATTCTTATTTGTTTCATGAAACCAAGCTAATAACAGTTTGCTTGAAATTTTATGTGGCACATGTAAAATTTCTGTGCAAAGACTGAAGTGTCAGAATTCTCTGGGAAAGTCTCAGTGTTATCAAACTGTGAGGACATGGACAATGTTGGATAGATCCTTCAGCAGCCTGGTCCAGTGGAAAGTGTCCCTGCCCATGGCAGGGGCTGGAAATGGTTTTATTTGAGGCATAGAATGGAATAATCTATTTTAAGTGTTATTTTCTAACAGGAGTGGTCTTGTAAGAACATGCTCACCTCGCAGAAGTGAGAGTAATTTACTCTCATTTTTGGCATGATTTCTCAGTGGATTTCAAATGTGCTTTTTCTCCAGGATGGAGAGATGTTGTCTGTGGAGGTGTTCCAGGAGCAGCTCTGCTGAGCACTCTTGTGGAGGCTGCTGGGGATACCTGGGACTGGCAGCAGGATGCTGCAACCAAAACCTACCCATCACTGACATAATTTTGATTAGTGATGCGTTAAAACAAGGGCTCAGTTTGGATAAATTTGCTTTTTTTTTTTAATTTATAGAGGAACATTTGCTAAATTAGACCTTTTTCTCCTTAGACACTGATTTTTAACACACTTCCCATGATGGGTTTTATCTGCCATGGGAAGTGTGTAACTTGACAATCCCATTGCTAACGTGTTTAAGGTGTTTTTAATCACAAGCACATCATATATGGCTTTTCAGAGCCTTCCAATTTATGCATTTTGCCAAAAGTTAGGGGTTGGAATTCAGAATCTATTTAGTCTTGGTGCCTTTGTTTTTGAGGCTGGAACAGTTGAAATGGCGACTGCGGTTCAAAATGCTCACTTTGCATGCAGAGTAACAACACTTTAATAGGAATTTTACTGCAGTAAGTTAATGTGCAGTTTTATTGCCTATTATTTTTAGTGAGCATTTATAAAGCGTTATGTCTGGGGTTTAACACCTTAGCTCTCTCGCATCACAACAGGTTGAAATTTGGCATAGCGGTGGCAACCTTCATTTCAGAATTTTCACAGAAAATTGTAAACAGCAAATCGCTATAATTTGTGAAGATTTTTGTTAATTTCCACACTTTGAAGCCTGTCAACTTAAATGTCAAATAACGTGACATCCATATGGACCATTAGATCAATGAGAGTGTAGGACCAGAGCTGCCTCTAAGTGCACATCCTGCAGTGACACCTCTGAAGTTCTAGAACAGCCAAAAGAGAAAAAAAAATAGTAAAAAGGAAAAGCAAATTGTCAGATTATGGTAGGAAAGGGCAAGACAGCTAAAACTGTCTTTAGAAAAAAAATCCTTCATTCTGTCATTTTGGAAAAGTTTTGAAATTTCACTTTCCAAGTTGCCTCCGTGGTGCTGCAGCTGAGATCTGGGTTGAAGCCAACTTCAGAATTAGCGAGTTTTGAGCATTCAAAGTGCAACCAGAGAGCTTTTCATCAGCCCTGGTTTGGGTAATGGTCTGATTGATCTGTATTTTGTCTTTGCTTTCTGGGTGTGGTCCAAATGGAACAGAGTGTTGTTTTCTCCTTCTCACAGACTATTAGTCCAGATGTTTTGGTTTTTTTCCCCATGGATTTCTTTTCTGCTTAAAACTTTTGAAATTCATAGAATGTGTGTGCCATTGATATCAGTAGATTTTTGCAGGGACATGCAATATTCGGGGTTTTCAGTAAAATGTTGTCTATGTATTGCAGAGTTCCTACAAAATAACTGAAATATCTTTTATGATTCAAAGCCTCAGTAACAGAATCACTCGGGCAGAGGCTCCGCTGTACTTTGTTTGGGGTGTATTCATTTTGGCACTCTAATATCTCATTTAAAATGGATGTATATTGCTCTATTAATTTTCATGGCTCTCAGAATTATAAAAACATCATGCAGCAATAAAGAAAATAACCATGCCTTTTCTGTAGACTCTCTGTTTAGATGCAGCTCACAGAGGTAAACATAAAACCTGTGTTGTTATACAGAAATATGAACTACTTTATTTTACACTGCAGTATTCATATAACAAGTTTCCAACTCAAATGTGGCCTTAACTCTGCAGAGCTTAGCTCTTTCATGCAAACTGCAAAATGCTCCTTTAGGGAGGGGCCATGACTTTCTTTTCCCTGTTTGCTTCCAGGAAGGCTGATCTACTGTGACCTTTACATATAGATTTTTATTTTATTTTATCATTACATGTTTTTCCAGGCTTCCCTCCTAAAATTTTTCTATCTGGCATAGGGAAAACTGAGCAAAGCCTTGGCAGAAATGGTGTCCAATATGTCCAGTCCCACAGAGTTGAGAAGATCAGGAGGAAGTCTGTGATGGTGACCTCTTGATATTGTAGAAGCGTTGGTACAGGGGAATCTCGAGGAGTACTGGCATTGTCGGTCACTGACATCACTGTGTGCTGAGTTAAGAAGTGAAGAACCCAAGGGAGGTGGGGAAAAATTCCATGACTTTGCAATATTGGTTTTATCTGCAATGCCCTGGCAGGAGGTGATGCAGTGCATCCAGCTGCTTTAGAAAACTGTTCATAGCAATGCCCTCAAACATATTTTCCATTAAATTTGGATTCATCATAGTAGTAGTGTCATTTTAATGTCCAAGCTCAGACATATTATTTTTTAAATAATGTTTTTTTCAGGAGGCGATCTTAAAAAAAAGGAATATTGCATTAAACTGGTTTGGGCCTTATTTTA
Source organism: Bombycilla garrulus (assembly GCA_013400315.1). NCBI lineage: Eukaryota > Metazoa > Chordata > Aves > Passeriformes > Bombycillidae > Bombycilla > Bombycilla garrulus. The sequence goes on from VXBU01005406.1 coordinate 111,052, forward strand.
AAGAAAGTTTTTGAAGAATCAGTTTAGTGCAGGAAAATAAAAGTGTGTGCAGAATTCATACTGGTCTCACAGTAAGTACAAGGCAATGCTCACACTTTCCAAAGTCTTGTTTTCGACCAGAAAGTCTCCTTTTCTTGGTGAAACTAAGTCAGATTTTATAACTCCTTTTAGTTTTCAATATTCATTAAACTGAGTTTAAGAGCAGGAGAAAAATGGTTTGAATTTAATGCCTTGGAACCAAGTGGAAATATTCCTGTACTATTTTTTGTTTTGTGAAGTTAATTAAGAGAAAATGGATATTGTTAAAATCAATACTTAATTGAAAGATGTGGTGTGTTTTATCATTTGCAGTAGAAAAGAAATTCTCAAATGGTAATGTTACGTTTTTAGTGCTAACTCTTTACAGAATTTATTGCATTTTGATGTCATTGTTAGGAATAAAATGCATTATTAGAAATGTATATATTGCTTAATCTCATATAATTCTTAATACTCAAAGTGAAATTAAAAGATATTAAGATTTCTATTAATATATTTTCTTTTAAAAAATCTCAGGCTAGTCGGCTGGTGGGGCCATGACTACAAAACACGATTCCTCATGGAGAACAGTATGTACTCATACCCTCTCAATTTTACCTTATTTGATTTATTTATATATATATATCCAGCTTCACTTTTGTAGCAGTTTGAGTAGAAAAGACAGAACTTTGCATTTCCTCATTTATGTTAAAGGCATTAGGCTAAGCTCATCCTAAATATGTGAGTTAACAAAATAAATGTTGGAATAAATTTTTGTGTGGGCATAGGGGTTTAAATGTCTTCTCACAGACATTTTGCTGAAAAACCTTCAAAATGTAGATATAGAATATGGATGAAACTTTCAAAGTATCTCAGTGAATTAAATTCATAAGTCTCTGAGGAGTGAGGATCTGCTGCCAGTCACTGGGGTAAAACCTTTCTTCAGGATTAGTTCCACTGGAATTAATGAGAAATTATAGAAATAAAGGTAAGGCAACCTGACATAAGTCATGAAATCCCACTAATGTTTTATCATCTCCAAATTTCCTGCACTAGGGAGGACTGGGTTGTAGGACAAACCTGCTCTGAAATAGTGTTTATTGTCCCAACACAAAATGAGAGCTCCTTTCCAAATCTGACAGCTAGACTGTTCAGCTCCAGTTTAAACCATGGCAGAGAGAATATCCTGAGGGATGAGAATGAGAAAGGAGCTTTTTGGTTTGATTGGCTGTTTGTTTTTAATATATTTTTAATTTTCTGTGGCAGCGCCTGTTGATGTGGCTTTGGCTGGAGAGCACCTCTCTAATAGCCTCAGTCTGCTCTTTGTTTTCAGACCAAATGCAAGAGAGTGGCACTGTGGAAAGCCAGCAGGACACGCAAATTGCCTTGAAATACTGCTAGAAGAAGAAAAACGTTGTTTATTCATTTCCATGAGCAGTTTACGGGGGAGAAGTTGGGCATTATGGAATTAGCCAGTCTGCTGTGCGTGAAAAGCATTTCCTCCGCCGCATCCTCCAGCCCTGGTGCTGGAGCGTGAAATATGAACGGTGACACGGAACTTACAGCGAGGCTTTTGTAGATTTATTAAATAGATTTTGTGAGATTTCACAGCCCAGAGTCTGGGCAGCTCCACTCCGTGGCCTGGAGCTACACTTAGCTGCATATGCAGCCTCCCATGTGTCTCGTCAGCTCAATAAAGCTGAGGAACGTGATTCCTTCTCCGTGTGAGCGTGCCTCTGCTGACTTGGAATTTCTCTGCCTCGTGCCAGCCTTAAAAGAGATTCAAGTGTAAAGGTGGTTTTAACACACACCATTTAAACAAATTAATTGCAGTTCTCTGGTTCCCATGAAGCTGCTAATGAGGTCTTCTGCTGGATAAAATTGGGCTTCTCTCGAAGTTGAAAGTATTAGCTGGGAATAGATTACTATTTCCTTTTAATGACCGATTCCTACGGGCCACATTAGGGAAATATTTTACTGTGTGAGGACAGACTTCAAGATAAGGTCCAATCCATTAAAATGAAGAAATCAAAAACACTAATATAAGTTATTCATTTTCCAGAATTACAACTAAGTGAAGGAATTAATGGATTCCGGTTATCAAATCCTCCAATTTTACTGGTCTGTGCTCTGCATGCCAGTTTAGAGGTAAGTAATTGCTTTACTTTCACCCTGAATTTCAGAGCATAAAAATGTTTCATGAATGTTACGTTGCTGTCTCCCTTAAAGAAAACTGTGAAATATTTGAAAATTGAAGGGGAGAAGCAATGAAAAGCAAACAAAATAACCCCACAGGCCTGAGAGACCGAGGTCTTTAATGAATAAACTCATCTCCCCACGTCTCTCACAAAATCTACTGAAGGACCCCGAGTTGGACCCAGAGTATTTGAGGTTTGCACCTCCGAACCTGAACTCCAGCAGTGTGTTTGTCCCTGCTTTTAGGAGCTCAGTACAAACAGCACCTTTATCCCATAAAAGTATTCAGGGCTCAAAATCACAGAATAATTAAAGCTAGAAGAGATCTCTGAGATCACCAAGTCCAACAGTGACTTGTCTCAGTACTACTCTTGGGAACGATTATGCTCTGCATCTTCCTACAAAGGAATCATGTGTAAGTCTGAAAAGTTGCATTCAGAGCTGCTGCTTCATATATTCCGCCAGCAAAGCAGACTTATATCCTTTAAGAAAGAAAATTGGGTGTCCTGGGTGTCCAGGATCAACTTACCCAGTGGCTCAGGGAACCTGTTCTGCCTTTGGTTACAAGCAGAAGAGACAGAAACTATCTGCAAACGTTTCCTAAGAGGGGAATTCATGAGTGTGGGATAGCTCCAAACTGTCTGATATTTCATAGAATCATTAATTTTCTGGTGGCCAAAGGAGCAGAGCCCCATCTCTGACCTATCTTTTTATGAATCACTGACACTGTGGCTGTGGGAAGGGCAGTCCTGCCCTACAGAGCAAAATCCTCCTCTGGAGTTGTGATCCATGTGCTGGAAGCCTCTGATCCTCTTTGGAGAGCCCAGCCCATCCCTGTTTGAAGGCATGGAGCTGTTCCCCAAACACCTGTGTTTCATATCAAGCTGTTCCAGCATTTCTCTTAAGGATGGTTCACTCTTTAAATCAGGATTCTTGGTCTGTGTGGCTCAGAAAGGTGGTGGTGCTCAGATTTACCTGCTATATGCAATATAGTCTGCTATAAAATCATCCTTGAGCAGGTTTTCAAGGCAGCCTTGGGTAGCAAGGTTTTGCCACCAGCAAAAATGGCGGAAATTTATTTCTGTTTAGCACTCCATTGATTCCAGTGGAATGGCTGAGCTAATGCTGGAACAAAGAGCAGTATCCACATCCCTCTTCTGTGTTTACCGAAAAAAACCAGCATCTTAAGCAAACAAAGTCAGAAAATTGCCAGTTATGATCTCTCCATCTTACATGCAACGCTGAAGGACTGCAAAGGGCACAGCCATGCCTCTTGTTCCGCATGACAATTTATTTTTTTAGTCCTTAAACATCCAATATATTGTTTTAAACTTTATGTGACCTTCGAGATAAGCTGAAAGCTATTCTGCCATGACCCAGATTGTCAGTGCTCGGGTTTGTGTGGGCTGGTGTCATTTAGCCCACTGCAGGGAGCCTGGAACAATGAGGGCTGAGCAGTTTCCATCGCCTCCCCTTTCCCTGCCCACATTACCTTTTGGCACAGCCAGGATTTCCCAGTGCTAATTGCTCTAATACAGTGGGAAACAAAATAGTTTTCATGTCTGGCAGGAGATGGCTAGTGAAATTGCATGCCACCTTCACTGGGACACATTAAGCAGAAGGCAGTGTTTCCAATGGAAACAATGAAAACTGCAAGTGTTAATGGATGTTATTCCTCAATAATGCTTAAAGTGACTGTTATGGCACTAGCTGCTGCCTTTTATGGAAAAAAGGGGAGCGCTCTACAGACACATTTTAAAGACCTTTTTCAAAAAATTTCACCCAGGAGACCAAATATTCCTTGCACAAAGCCTGTGGAAGCAGATTTTTGCATGCAGCCTAAGGAGATCCATCCCTCATACTCCTGCAAATGCTGGAGGAATAGGAGGCAGGTCTCTGTTTTCCCTCCAGTAATGCTCTGAACATCCTGTGTCTGCTCTGCCTGCCTGGGTGGAGAGGGAAGCACCTCTAGATTTTTGTTGACCTGTGCAACTGCTGGCTGCTGGTGGCTCTAGTCCCCGCCACATTTATTCCCTTGCAAAGTCTGCCCTACAGCATCCACATTCCATTTCACAAACACAAATTCAGGCATTCCTGGTTTTGTGCAGCATCTAGTGGCTGTGATAGCATCAGGGACTGAGACTTGGGATGTTCTACAAGACAATGACTTCCAGATGCTGCTGGAAACCAGACTTTGTTGTATTTTGAGTAGGATTTCTCAGGTACCTCTCTTTACGCTTTTCCAGGTTATGATATGAGTAATTTTAAAATTGTTACTTCTCAGTGTGGAACAGTGATTTCTTGAGAGTGAAGATGATGGATTTGTGTCCAAGGCACTGCCTTGCCTCTGATTTGCAGCTGCAGTCAGTGGAGAGGGAACTGTCCACAAGCACTGATGTGCCAGGATGTGATTTGAAGAGGCTGTTGGGCATTTGCATGTCTGTATCTTGTCATTTTCCCCTGCAGCTAATTCCACGGGAAGAAGGAGAGGGAGGTTTGAGGAAGGCAGGGCTAAATTGGTTTTGGGGTTGCATTTCCATCATTCCCTGTAATGGAGCCTTTCCAGAGCCAAGGCAGAAGCTATCTCACCTTCTGCTCCTGAGCTCCTCTACCTCACTGATCTTGTTTGTGTGGCCAAACAGCACTCTCCTTTTCAAGCAGTTTCACTTGTCTTTTGATATTTTGAGTGTCTGAAACTCACCAGTTCTTGTAGCTGTGCAAGAGCACAGAGCTACTGAAAAAGAATTCAGTGAATGTTTTGGTTTTGTTTTCCTCATGTGGACTGGAGAGAGCGAGCCTGTACGGGACTGAAAGCTGTAAAGTCAATATTAGTAAGCACATTTTGTGCTTTCACAGACATGAATTTCTACACCAGTCATGATGGTTCAGTCTTGCCCTTGGGTTTTGTTAGTAGAATCATTTAGTTTGGAAAAGACCTCTGAATTCATTGTGTCCAACCACTAAACCTGCACTGCCAGGCCCAGCACTGAACCATGTCCTCAAGTGCCACACCTGTGTGGTTTTGAACATTCCAGGGACAGTGATTCCTGCCATGGACAGCCTGTTCCAGTGCTTGACCACCCTTTTCGTTAAGAAATTCTTCCTAATATCCAAACTAAGCCTCTCCTGGTGCCACTTGAGGCTGTTCCCTCTTTTCCTAACAGTTGTTTACTGGGAGAGGAGACCAAACCCCACCTGGCTACGCCGTCCTTTCAGGGAGCTGTAGAGAGTGAGAAGCTGTGTACTAAAGGTACATACAAGGGGAAACTTCCATGTGATTTTGGGTTTCATGCAGAGCTGTTGCACGTACAGAGGAGTTATGGATCCTCTTTAGACATGCAGAGGATGCTCTCTTAGCAAACCAGCTTTGTGTGCAAGTTATTTCTGCAGACGCAGATGTGTATGAAACTTTTAAACAGTAGGCACAAATATCTGTCATTACCTAAAGCATAACGTTATCCTGTGTTTTCAAAAGCCCAATCCTGCCATGTTTAGTAAAATGTCTCTCTGGTATTACTACTTGATTCCAGTGATAATGCATAGAGATATCTTTCTTTATTTCCTTTTCATTTTCTACAGCAATGCATTCCCATTGTAATGATTTCAAATCATCACAGGTTTTTAGTCAAACGACAATGAAAGCACTGAGGAGGAAATCCATTCTGCTCACTGGATACCTGGAATACCTGATAAAGCATTACTACAGCGAGGATAAAACCAATCCAGAGAAGCCCTTTGTCAGAATAATCACACCATCTCAGATTGAGGAGAGAGGATGCCAGCTCACTCTGTCGTTTTCCCTTCCAATCAAATCTGTGTTTAAGGAGCTGGAGAAGAGAGGAGTAGCTGTAAGTAAATCTTAACCAATAACAAACTGTTAATTTACTTTTATTCAAATGTATTCTCATGTAAGGCAAAAAACCACTATGACCGATGACAATTTCTCACAATTTCAATTTTTACTTGTGCAAGCAATCAAATACATAGAGTTATTTTACAAATTATTTGTTAGACTCTGTATTGCCCTTTCACTGTTGACTTATTTCCAGTAGTTCTGGAGTGAATGCTGATGTTAGAGCTGTGTCATGGGAGGCACAGCTGCAGATTGACATGGCAAGGAACTCTGAACCTGCATCAGTCCCCTTCTCGATCCACAAATGGCCAAAAGCTTTGTGAGGAACTGAGATGGAGCAATGGAAAAGCTGCCATTTCCTTAGAGATGTGTTTTAGCACTTTGAAAAAGAAGCCTCTGAGCAGCACTTCCTTGTAATGGCACAGTTACCATTGAGCACTGCTCCAAAAGAATAAAAGTGAAATTTAGGATCACACATTTGGTGATTTAGATGTTCTGGGAGGTGACATTGGTATCATACTGCCATATAAATGAGATGTAAGTTTTATTTCTGCTGGTCACTTGTCTCCCCAAGGGGCACCTCTTTTAGGTTACGTATGCTGCTGCTCTGGTGCTGCCAGGGAATTCCAGGAACTCCTGCTTTTAAGAGGGCAAGGGGCCTCACGCTGTTGGCTTGTCTTTGCAATGCAGGGATATTTTTCAAATATAAGAGATTATTATATTCAGGAGAACATTCAAAATCACAGCGAAAGGAAGAAAAATACTGCAATGCCTGTGCCATTACTGTGCCTTTAGAACAAGACACATAGTGAAATGGGGTTTGTAATTTTATTTTTTTTTTTGGTCACCTCTGTGCCTCTTCAACTCTGGGTGGCCATAGGCACTGAGGTAAATTTTGGGGCTACATAGCTGGTTTGAAGCCCTCAATGGCTTTGCTAAAGTCCTGCCCATCCTGAGCTTTGCATCATTTTTTTTTAGGTAAAGCCACTCTTCTTACTAAATTTTTCACAATCATGCTCCTCGCTGTAGCTCCTTGAGGATCCCAAAGGTTTTAGATGTAGTTCCTTGTCAGTCCAGTCATTCTTCCTTGAAGACAAGTTGTGGCATTTAAAAATATGGCCTGACAGATAAACATGAAGTGGCCTGAATTTACTGAATGTTCCCTCTCTGTTTTGCAGTGTGACCTGCGAGAACCCAACGCTCTTCGCGTTGCCCCAGTTCCTCTCTACAATTCCTTCAGTGATGTGCACAGATTTATTGAAATCCTGGGATCTGCAATTACATCTTCAAAACAAACAGCAAATAATACTGTGCTATCTGGTCCTTATTGATGGCTCAGCTGTACCTTTTAATCTATTTCTGACTAAGATGCATTTATCCTGCCGAGTGATTCTTTGCTTCGAGTAGACAGAGCTATATCCCATGCAATTTGCAAAAAAATGACTGTGCTTCAATAGTTATTTACAACAGACATAGTTTTATTAAAGCTCATATTTCCACTCTGCTTTGACTTTGACTTCATGAATTAGTATGCTTTGTATATTTTAATGGGGCTCTTCTTAAACATTTTATGTAGTTTTATTACATTAGCCTTGAAAAGCATGGAAGAATTGCTATCAACTAGAACAGGGATGAAAAAAAATCCCTTCTTTATTATAAAAATTATGCATAATAAAATGTGGAAAATAGACAAATCACCAACTGTTAAAAGATACAGTCCAATTTACATTTTTAATTTAGTAATTCTATTTAAAGTAAGGGGTACACTTGAAAAGTAAAAGTTGAACAATTAGTTGTTTCAAAACTCTTGACTGCTGCACACCGAGTTTTTTCAAAGGGCCCGATATTTTGAAATTCTGGTTTAACAATCGATTTAATTGAAGAATGAATTGACATTGCAGATACTTTCTTTGGTGTGATCCAGTTGGCCAAAACAAAACGTTTTATCTTTCTAGGTAGCCCTGTTGGAGAGGAGGAGCTGGAGAAAGCTGAGAAGAGCTGTAGACCCGTGTAAGGCAGCATGAAGGGCTGGACGAGCACTCCCTGCAGCTTTAGTGAGGCTTAGCCTGGATCAGGCAAAATGAACCCTGAGCTCTTTAAGCAGCAGCAAAATATCTCATTGTTAACTCACCCTGTGGCCCGAATTTTTACTGAGATTTGCACCAGGCAGGCAAGAGCAATGCAGGAAAACTGCTTACAATTCAGCAACTCTTTATCCAAAGTTGTTTTAAGGCATAAATAACACCTTGGCATAATTGGCAATTAAGCCCTAAAGTCTGTAGGTATTCATGCAGCGTTTTCCAAGAATCAGCTGAAACTTCCTCTCTGCTGATGTTGAATGTGACTCATTTTTGGTATGAAACACTTAGAAAATTGCATCCAGTAGTGCTTTGATTGTGTGAAGGGAGCCTGTAATAAAGCCAGGGACAAACTGATGTGATGGGACGGAGGGGATGGTTTTAAGCTGAAGGAGAGTGGATCTAGTTTGGATTTAAGAAAGCAGTTTCTTCCAGTGAAGGTGCTGAAACACTGGAACAGAGTGTGGATGCATCCCTGGAAACATTCAAGGCCAGGGTGGATGGGGCTCTGAGCAACCTGCCCTGGGTGCCCCTGCCATGGCAAGGGGACCCTTTGAAAGGTCCATTCCAACCCAATCTACTCCGATTCTATGATACTTTATTCTACTTCAAGAGTGAGGAAGGATTTTGAGGGGAGTGAGGCTTTCTCCAGTTTCAATTACAGTTACTTTTGCTGGTTGAAACTTTCACATCCTTAGAGCACCTCCTGCTGCACCAGAAACCCAAGGGCCTTCACAGCACCTGCCTGTTCTCTAAAATTCCCCAAAGATGTGCAGTGTTCAAACCCTTGCTGCAGTAATGCCTATTTTATGGTTTGTAATATGCAGGGGAAAGCTGAAAGAACTGCAAATACGGCATTTTTTTGCTGTTTTTAGTGCTTCTGAAGAGAAAGAAGAGCTTCTTTAACCAGAATATTGTTACAAAGAATAGCAGAGGAGTCTTAAACAGTTGGAAATCTCCGTCTCACTCAAGAGGTTTTGATTACACTGACGTCATCTCTCCTCATTCAGCTGAGACCGGATCCTTGCAGGCCAGGTATCTGTATTTTTGTAGGTTTATTTTTATCCTTGCACCTGCAGCTCTGCTCCTTTATCTGTCAAGTGACACAATCTTACAAAAACACTGTTTTCCATAAAGTGGCAGTTGATGCAAAAAAGCACTGAATATAAAAATGTGCAGGTCCACAGTGCTGAAAAGGAGTTTAACTCAGTGTCAGTGCCTTTGCAGCACCTGTGTACAATCCAGCTGACTCCTATGTCCTCCCTACAAAGTTAGGCAAGCTTAAAATAAATTCAGATATGCATACAGATCGTATTATAAAATATCTTATTCTGATATCAGCTCAAACTCCAGAGCAAGAATCCCAAAAGCTCTTTCTAAATAGCATCTAGAGCTCAGGTTTGGACAAGATGTCTTTGCACTTATAGGGAGACAAACTGTGATTTTTAAAAACTTTGAGATCTGTTTTTAATTCACAAACTGAAAATAATTTTTTGTGTCTCAGTTTGAGGAAAGTGAACCACCTAGTAGGTAAAGTACTAAATATATGCAATTCAGGTTTCAAAGACNAAAAGTGAGGGAAGCAGTTTACTCATTTTACTGAAACAAAACTGCATCAGAATCACCAGTTTCACATGGTCTTTCCCTACTTGAAGTAAAAGTTTTGCAAAATGAATAATACTGGGAGTTAACATTAGGTGTCAGTATTTTACATATTATTTAGCAAAAGAATATCAAGGGAAAGAGCTTCTGTGAAAAAAAAAATAGAAGAATATTACAGTCTGCTTTTTCAAATGCTTTAAGTTATCACAGTTGGAGTAATATCAGGAATAATNAAGTGGCAGTTGATGCAAAAAAGCACTGAATATAAAAATGTGCAGGTCCACAGTGCTGAAAAGGAGTTTAACTCAGTGTCAGTGCCTTTGCAGCACCTGTGTACAATCCAGCTGACTCCTATGTCCTCCCTACAAAGTTAGGCAAGCTTAAAATAAATTCAGATATGCATACAGATCGTATTATAAAATATCTTATTCTGATATCAGCTCAAACTCCAGAGCAAGAATCCCAAAAGCTCTTTCTAAATAGCATCTAGAGCTCAGGTTTGGACAAGATGTCTTTGCACTTATAGGGAGACAAACTGTGATTTTTAAAAACTTTGAGATCTGTTTTTAATTCACAAACTGAAAATAATTTTTTGTGTCTCAGTTTGAGCAAAGTGAACCACGTAGTAGGTAAAGTACTAAATATATGCAATTCAGGTTTCAAAGACCAACAGATTAATAATAAATACTTGATAATATTTAGTCTTTTAGTATCATTTCAGGCTACAGGTACAAATATTGACTCTACAAATATATATTCGTGTTCCATTTGATGGGTTTGATTATATTCAGTGCATCAAAACTCACTTATTTCAACTATTTTGAGTTACTCTCTCTTTTTTACCTGTGATGATAAAGCTGAAAGCTCTNCAGTCTGCTTTTTCAAATGCTTTAAGTTATCACAGTTGGAGTAATATCAGGAATAATTATGTGTGCAATAATTAATTGTATATACCTCAAATTCTTCTTGCTAGTTACATCTCTGATTTTAAATTCAATACTAAGTACCACTGCTTTCTAATTGTGATAACATTTCATTCTTGGATTGTCTGAAGAAATTACATTTTTGAAATTGAACTGCAGGACATGAGGATCTGTAGATGAAAGAAAATTGATACCCAGGTAAAGTGAGAAAATGCTTACAAAATGAAAGCAAATGTGAGTATGCAGATCCCTGGCTGTGTGTGATCTTTTTCAGCTCAACAAAATTTGAAAATTTACAGAACTCTGAAGCTCACTGCAACTGTTTAAAATATGAGGAAAAAATACTATAGGATCCATCTGTGCATTTTTAACCCTGTTTTGCCACAGGATCACCAAAGAAAAGGCGAAGTCTTCCTCCACAAGCAGCAAAAGATGCCTTTGTCTTCCAAAGAAACAATATACTCTGAGTGAACTAAAAGGCATGACAGTAATTTTTTTTTCCATCTGAGCTTGTGGCATTTAAGGAGCTTAAACATGAAAATGTCCTTGTCTGACAGTGACAGAACCCACCTTGATTTCATTTTACCAGCAAATTATTATTTTGTACAGTACAAATACATTGGTAGATTAAGCAAGAAAGATGCAAGAAATGATGGAAGATGCTAATACAAAGTAATTAACTTTTTAACCTGTGTTAGATATTCCTAAATAGGACTGGGTACAAGTGGGAATTCCCTATGAAATTCCAGCCCCTGGGGTAGGGATGGGCTTTGGTTGGGTTCACAAAAGTGAAAAGAAACGTTTTGGGCTAAATCCGCAGAGGGGCCTGACAGGATGTGTCAACATCAGAGCAGCCACATCAATATTTTATTTTAATACCTTTCCCTGAGTCACAGAATCGTTGAGGTTATAAAAGACCTCCAAGATGATTGAGTCCCCCCGCTCACCCAGCACTGCCACGTTCACTGTTACGATGAAGCCTTGGCTGAGGCAGGGGAGTTATTTCCTATATCACCTATAAAACACACTGCAGAGGAAGCTGACTACACAGAGACCCCCAAAACCTCTGCAGGTTCCCCTCTGAACCCCTGGGCACTCCAGCTGGTGCAGATATTTCTGAGAAGCTGCTCCCTCTCTGAGACCAGCTGAGAGTTTTGCATCGTAAGCTTAAACTTTTGTCAATATTTGTGAAATATATTTAGACAGCTTATTCAGAATTGAGTAAGTTATAGATCAGTTATTCATACTTTTTATATCCCGAGTTTTTATTACCTAAACTTACTCTTCTAAGCATCGTTTTATGTTTCTAGTTAAATATAAGTGAGAATTGATTGGGGTATTTCTCAATGGAATTCTATCTTTATTTCATCATAATTGCTTCATATTTGAATAATGACAGATGAACTACTTCATTCAATTGCAGTTTTAAGGCTTTGAAGTCACAATAGCAGCAAAGGATTTAAATCCTGAAACCATTATTATGGCAGAGAAGACATCAGGGAAAAGGAAAACTTATGGTAGTGTAATTTTCTAGACAGAAAAATTCTTCTGCGGTTGCACTTTTTTTCTTTTTATTATTTTTTCTCTGGACATTTTATTAATGTTAAAAGAACCCTGGAAGAAGAGATTGGAAATGCTGAATGAGAGCCCTGCTGTAAGTAAACTTCTGTAGTTATTTGGCTTTGGAGCTCGCTACAAACCTTTTAAAATTCTGGGCAGCTGCAATACTGTATTTCACCAATAAAGAGTTCATTAGATCTTTTTTCTCTCTGACATTTTACATCTAGTCCTGAGTACATGTTAATACTCCAAGGTATGAATTTCAAAGTTCCCTTTATCTTTGTGTACAGTTTTAAGCAATTAATCAAATGATAAAATATAGCTTTAAAATTAGAAACGAATTGTGAATTTAAAGTATATGTTCAAAATGTTTCTACATTATAATTTGGGGGGGGATGGGGCCTCATCAACTGAACTTAATTCCGGTGTTCTTTTTTTTTTTTAAACCTTACATTTTATTGAAGAATTTTGAAGCGATCCTCAAATTGTTAAAACATGACCAAGGAGTCTATCCAGGATCGTTCTTTCTCCTTGGAGGCTACATCAAAGTGGCAGAGGCATAGAAAAATCATTATTCAATATGTTCAAAATGATTCCCATGTGTGGGGAGATTTACACAGGCTTCTGAAATGAGCGTGGGGGCAAACAGCACCGAGACCTCTTTGTCTGAAATAAAAATGAGTGGCAGTTGAGTCCTCCCTGTACAAGGTGTGAATACGAAGATGTGCATGAGGTGGGTGGGGGTTGCCACAGAATTTTGTCAGCAGGGCCCAAATCAACCTCTTGAGGTCAACCTGCAGCTTTTCTACTCTGAGGATGTTCCTGGTGCCTCAGTTCTGAAAGGCTGGGTTGGAATGGTTGTTCCAAAGGTAATTGGGAGAGGACATCTGCAAAATTCCCACTGATACCTGAGCACAAGGCAGCAAGAACTGGGAGTTTCTAAATGTCATTAATGAATCTCAACAGAAACACGCTTATAATGGTTTTGCCTCTGTTTTCCATTTTAGTCACTGGGGTGTGTCAAACATACAACACTCTGTTTCTTTTTAATGAGTGTGTTGTTTTAATTTTCACCTGGGAGGTGAAAGGCAATATTCAGAAATATTCATTCTTCAGATGAGACATGGAAGCAGTTTTAACATCTGAGCTGAAAGTTTGAAACACTCAAAAGCTGTTTTGTGTGATATTTGGCTTAAACCATTGTGGTCAGGAGGCAACAGATGCTGCCAATTCTTCCCTTCGTATGTGGGACCCAAATTCACGACCAGGCCTTTCTTTTTAAGGATGCTTCTGGACTTTTGTGTACTGCTCCTACCTAAAGAGAAAAAATGTGAAAGTCTCATTTAGAGGAATTGTGAGTGAAAGAACATATTCACCTGCTTATGAGTTCTCTTAATTGACCCTGAAGGTGTGGAGTTTTTTTACTTAATTTTAAACTGATGTGAAAATCCCACTTATTATAGAATCATGGAATCATTTGTATTGGAAAAGAATTCCAGGTCACTGTGTCCAGCCTTAGATCTGATGCTGCCAAATCCACCACCAAACTATTTCCCTGATTTTTGTTTGACTTCTAGTTTCAATATAGTACAGTCATTTATTTAATGAATTTATAAACCTCACTATACTGTTTAAGTTTCACTTGATTTTGAAAGAACTTGAATCAGAAAAGATACATTTCTTCTATATTAATACAGCAGTGACAAGTACACTGAATTTTGAGAAGAAGTTGCTTTCAACTTTTCAAATTTAACTACTAAATGAAAGATTCTGCATTGCTCTGTATCAGATATGGATGAAGAGTAAAGGTATGTGTCAATTTTTGTAATATCCTAAATTCTGTGGAAGATGATGTAGTATAGGACTGCTTGGTTTTCATTAGTATTCTTATTTTATTCAAACTTTCTCTCTTTAACTGGATATTAAAGCTGAAGTGATAAAATACCAGAAGAAGTATGAATCACCAAAGTTCTATGTGGAAGTCTGTTCTCCTGACATTTTTCTGAATGAATATTGAAATGCTTCTCAACAAAAGATCTTGAAATTGCTCCATCAGTAATCAGACTCAGACTTGACTTGAAAAAACTTCTTTTTATATTTAGTTATAAAAGCATGCTCTTAATTATAATGATGATCATTAAAACAAATGTCTTGGAAGGTTACTATTTTCAATTCAAAGTCTCTTCAAAAACATATGAAAAACCTGATGATGTATATAAGAAGCCCATCCTGAAAAAATATCAGGAAAACATATCAAATTAATGTATATTATATACATGTACATCTCTGTATGTGTATATGTGTGCTCCTCTCCAGAGAATCAAGAGGTTTGGTTCTGTCTTTAATTTTTTTTTCACATTTATAGGAAGTGTAAGAAGTGGTTTAATTTGATGAAATCAAACATTCGATGAAACAAAGGCGTTAGCTCTGAAATAAGACATCAGCTTTGCTGGGCTGTAGATCCTTTGAACTTGGATGACATTGTCTCTGAGGACAAGATGTTTGATGAATTTTAGACTTTAAAGCCTTTGGTAGGAAAAATTAGTCCAGAATCTGTTCCTGTAGGATGGGGGAGGGGGGGGGGGAAATCATTCTTCAAAAAATCAGGAAAAAAATGATGTCATTTTCTATTTCCCTTAAGTACCTTTTCTTTGGATGCTTATATTGGAAAAGGCTCAACAGCCATGAATTTAGGGGCTTATGCTCCAAGTGATCAGGGCATTTACATCCTCTCTGCACAGAATATTGAGGAGAAACAAAAAAAAAATCCCTCTTAGAATTTAAGGATAAAGGGCTCTGTGGGTAAGATGGTCTTACAAAACATCATTGACTAATTTTAATCTATTAATTTAATATAATGAACATAATGATTTGTGTAAAATTGCTTTACCCCTGTTATATGCCAAATCTGTCAGGAACAGCTGCTTTGCATTCAATATATCATAATGACATATACTGTGGAGTTATAATATTTAAATTTCTTTTCATTAAGGCCCTATTTTAGATTTGCAAGCTTATGCACAAGGGGAGAGGGGCTGGTGCCTCCATCGACTGTCACTGTTAAAGGTTATCAGAAAGAACTCTTGGCTCTGTGAAGAAATGAGTAATGAGTGCAAGTTGGTTTTGCAGACCCTGTTACAAGGGAAGAATAAACCAGGATTAAAAAGCCTCATGGAGAGTATTTTTCCCAACAGGCCTAATGTGTAATGTTTTTGTACTCAGAAGAATTAGGAGGGTCACGGTAACTGGAGCTTGAAATAAAGGTGAATTGATAACACAGGTGGGGAGGTAGACTGAAGGTTTGTAATTAACTTTTTATAAAAATCCAGAGGCTGCAGCAGAGACTCCTTCTCTCACTTTTCTGCATCCTAAATACTCCTGAAATTCTTACCTAGCTCTAAATACCCCTTTCCTTTGGAACTGCTGTTGATACACTTTGTCCTGTCGCAGGGCTTGCCTGGACTTCTGGAAATAATGGATCTGGATGAACGTTTCTCACAGCTCAGAAGGTCCAACTCTGGCTGAGAGGAAATTAGCATTGCAATAATTTTGCTAAACACCCCCCACACACATCATGCAAGAGTGGAGAAGTTGTAAAACGTGGCTCCAGGCTCCTTCTGCTGTAGCCTGGAGGAGATTCTTCCATGAAAACTTAGAGAGGTAACTGCAGCATTAGGGTGGCACAGTGCTGTGTACCTGCTTTAGGAGAGTCCCTGTTAATCTTGGCAGATTAATAAAATGAAAAGAGGCCCAAAAAAGTAGCATTACAGGCGTGGACCAGAGCAAAGAGGACAGTGTGGCCTTGAGAAACAAGGGAAAAGGAAGTCTCTGACTTCAGAGACCACAGACTATAGAATTAAAAGGAACTGAAAAACTGGAACAAGCTCAAGAGCTATAGATTGAGGGCTATCAGTTTTCTATTTCTGTCTTCTTGGAGCAAGCTGAAATTTGTTGTATTTCCACGGACTTGTTGAAGTGCTCTGAGTGAGCACATCCTTATTTTCTGGAGCTGGCCGCTGTGACTAAGTCTTCCAAGAACTGCAAATAGCCAAACACATTGAATACTCAGCCTGGTGGCTATGAGTTGCACTGAATATGCTCTCCTTATTTTCTTACTTTTCTTTTTTTTTCTGTTTTCCTTCCTCAGATCTGGACATCCCCATTCACCAATAACCTGATTTCCTGAACATCTCCCAGATCTTAAGAGAATACAGCAATTGCCTGCCAGAAGGAGGGAGCTGAGGAAAGGGCAAAGGGGTAGAGCCACGCACACGAACTGGAAGTATCTGTGTATTACATGAGCAAATAAAATCACAGGAAGGGATTGGAACTGACAAATGGAATTAATTAATTCAACTAACTGCTTCAAGTCTTTGATAAACTGATTTATTTGATGTTTCCCAGTCCATTCCAAGCAGACAAGTCTCCCCTGGAAGCTTCTGGACACAAGAGAGGACATTCATCTGTCTGCAGAGGAGTTTGACATCCTGACTCTCCCTTGCATTTGTTGCCTTCTTTTTCCTGGCACCAGTGCCTGGACAATTCCGCTGCACTCTGGGATGGCAGCAGGGGAGGGGGCAGGAGGAGAGCAGAGCTGCCACTCGGATAAAGCCTATATTAGGAAGAGACAAGGAAAGACTTCAGCAATTCTTATTTCCATCAGATTTGATGGG
This sequence comes from Bombycilla garrulus, assembly GCA_013400315.1. NCBI lineage: Eukaryota > Metazoa > Chordata > Aves > Passeriformes > Bombycillidae > Bombycilla > Bombycilla garrulus. The sequence continues at coordinate 127,955 of VXBU01005406.1, forward strand.
GACACATGGTTTTCGTTAATAGCTTCTTTGGCTGCTTGCTTACGTTTGTTTATTTATTTATTGTGAATGGGGATGTTGGTTCTGTAGAAATGAGATTGTTTTTCCTCAAAGGCTGAAACAGAAGGAGAAAATCTCTCTGAACATCTTATCCCATCCTCAGCATGGGGATTTCACAGGGTTTGGGACTGTCTCCACTAGAAACTATGCACCAAGTAGATGAAACTCTTTGAACAGAGGTAGAAACAACCCTGGCTGGAGCATCATTTTAGTGCTAAGGACTGATCTATTCCTTACAGACTCTTCCTTCCCCATGAAAATATTGACTGTTTTTGTAGCTTTGACTTGATCACGGGCTCATAGATCAAGATATTGTCTCCCAGAGAGCACAACTCTTTTCTTTTTAGGTTCCTTACTGTGTGATGTAAAACCACCTTTTTGGCAGTTTGGTATTGTAGTACTTTTAGCACTCCAGAAAATACATTTACACTGCATTTCAAGCTTGCCTGTAACTAAATCCTGTCAAGGAAAGTCTTTACATAATGCATCAACATATGCTGGGGTTTTGTCTCTTTTCTTAGTACAGTATGGCTATACAATGGATTGGAGTGGCTTTTCTATGTTATTAAATATAGCCCTAGGCAAGGCTGGCTTTTAAAATAAATGGCAAGATCTCTAAAAGCACCTGGGAAAGAGAGAGAAAAAGACTAGTTTGGATTTTTATAGAACTTTCTCACCCAGTAGTTTTTGTTAACTTTAGTGTCCTATTTTTTTTTTTACAATGAAATACAGCAGTAAGCTTGAAAAATAACGAGGTTAAACAAAAAAAAAAAAGTTATTTTCTCAGCTATGAATATTCCTAAATCCAAACCTCATTTTAAGGCAAAATGAAGTTTATTAGGAAGTAAATGTTCAGAGACTTCTATCCTAAACCTCTCTGCTGCTTTCTACTGTATATCTGTTGTTCAAAACTTCAGTGGCTTGGCTATTAAGTGATTCAATGCAAGATCATTTTTCTCCTAAAATGTGAACATTCTGGGTTTTAGACCTCAAGTCACAGCACATATGTTCCTTCCATAGAGCCAGTATTAAAGTGCTGGAGAATCTCTGAAGATCTATTTCCTACCACCTGTGACCATTCTGTTAAAATGTCTCTTGCCCTTCGAAGACTGCAGTGAGTAAAACGGATTGTTTTGGGGAAAAAGTCAGCTTGGAGTCCAAGGTTTTGGAAGGTGGCACAAGAATGTTTATAATGCACGTTGTGGTTGAGAGGGTTGTGTGAATTAACCCATTTTTGTGTATTTACATTGACATTTAAATTCAGTCTCCTACATAATGAGCACTTATAGCCCGAGCAGGTGATATCAGAGGCTGCTGCTCACTCGGGCTGTGAGCTGTTGGAGCTGTTACATGGCCACAGGCATGGCCTTCTTGACTCATCAAAATGTGCTTCCAGAAACGTTTCTGCTGCGATTAAATATTCAAGGCCCTTGTAACAAAAAAAAAAAAATAATGGCTGCTGTCTGGACATCAGCATTCTGAGCAAACGATTGCTATGAGCAAGAATATTAATTACTGGCCATGCAGAAAAAGAAAAGTGGGTTTTGTCCTTTTGAAATGTTCTAAAATTACAAAAAATTACTTTTCTCTGGTGAGGAATGTGGGGAGTAATTCATTATTTTTTTCACTATCCAAGGCCAGACTGGTTGGGGCTTGGATCAGTCTGGTAAAGTGGAAGCTGTCACTGCCCATGGCAAGAGGTTGGAACTGGCTGATCTTTAAGGGCCCTTCCAAACCAAACCATTCCATGATTCCATGATCATCACATAGTCTTCTGGTTTCCTAGGGTTTTTCCCAGTGAATTGCTAAGTTTTGGCACTTTAGCCATTTTTATTAATAAAAAATTATTTTTTTCTGCCACAAGGCAGTGGGTACACAATTGTCCTTCCAGGCCTGTGCCTGTGTGCTGTCAGGTTTGCCTTGTCTCTTATGGCTTGATTTAACCACTGAATTAGTTTTGCTCCTGGGTGTCTGCTCTACAAGCCAGACACCAGGCTGCCTGCCAGTCATCACAACAGGGAGTAAAGACTGAACCAGGCAAAAACAGCAAGAAAATTCAAGTTCTCTTTCCCCCTCAGGAGACCACTGGTCCAGAATAAGTTCTTGGAATAGCAGTTTATGCACCTGAGGAAGCGTATGATACCTCTTGAATTTATTATAACAAGGTCAGTAACATTTGCTGGGCATTCAGCACCTTCAGTCAACAGTGTTTTTTTTTTAAAACAGCTTTTCTAGTTTTGATTCTCTGAGGTATGAGATGAGGCAATCTGGATGCTCAGCAGCTTGGTGACACATCTCATAGGCAATGACGCCATCAGCCACTAAAACAGGGACAAGGAATCAGCGCCTCAGAAATGACGCTCCATCTTTTAACTTGCACAGCAAACACGAGGGCCAACCTATTGCACAGCAATCTGCTCCAGGTAGTGTCTCTGCAGCTTCTGTTCCCTGCTTAGTTTTACTTAGATTAAATGAGCGCTTAGATTTTGTTAAACTGGCTTCTTTTTTTTTTTTTTTTTTTTTCACATCTTAAGTATTTTCAGCCTTTCAGAGATCGCACAGGAAGCTTGTGCTGCATAAGTTTGAGCTGTATGCAAAGCTGCCATCCTTTTATAGAATTTTGTCACTGCTGACATACTGTCAAATGGATGTGAAGGAGCTCAGACACAGTCTGCAGCTCGAGTGAAATGTTAGGTGTGCAGTGAAAGATGTTTTCATGAAAAATGTCATGTCCCCGGTAATCTAGGGTTTGGACCAGGTAACACAGGCAACTTCAGGTAACTCAGGCAACTTCAGGTAACTCAGGCAACTTCTGCTGCAGCATTTTACAGCATTTCATATTTTAGTGGTTAAGTTTTGTCATCCACACTGCTCACAAATATTTGACTGTAAAAATGTTTGCAAGGATTTTATTTGAAAATTGTTGAGGAAAATCTTGAGAGCCACACAGCTACAATAGATTTTTCAATTAAAATTTATTAAAATTTAATTTATTAAAATTTATTTCATATGACAAAATTAGTCTGCACATATATAGCTTTTAAAAGAGTTAGCAGTTAATTAGTGCTACTGCAGGTCCTGAAGCACTAGAAATGTTAGTTTACAGAAAATTACTGTACTGCTCTTTCACCTCTTCAAACTTGGGAGAAGCTCCTCATCACAATTCACAGACATGATTCACTTTTTTTATATTTCAAAAGTCCAAATACATCTCTGAAATTCAGGGCCTACAAAGAAATGATCGTTTTAGAGCATGAAGAACAGCTGCTCTGCTGTTCAGCTCCCTCTCCTGCTTGTCCCTGTGTGCTCTTGGCACACAAAGAGCCATTTGGAAACAAGGAGGGTCTTGGTTCTGGCTTGGTGTGGCCTTTGGCATAACTGGATCTTTGGCCATGAAATGGATCTTGTAGAAGTTACTGAAATATGAATAATAATAATAAAAGGGTCACTCTGTATCCTAAGAGCTCTGCCATTCCCTCAGCAGGGCTGTGTCCCCGTTTTATTGCTGGGCTTAGAGATTTTCTGGAGTCCCTGAAGGCCTTGCTTCCCCACTGCTGCAGCAAGCGCATGATGGACTAAAGCTCCTCTCTGCAGGAACTTGCATCTTTTTTCTTGCTGCAATAGGAAATGACCTGCCTGCAAATCAGTCTTTTCTTTGCAGCCTTGTGAAATGAGTCACAGTCCCCTTGCAGGCCCTCCCAGGCTGCAGTCCAGGCACAGCCCCCACCCCTCGTGTCCTGTCTCCATTAGGATGGTTTTGCTCTCTCCGTTATCTCCATTTCCCTCTGTTACAACCATGGGTTGTTCTGTGGGATCCTCCTTTAGGGCACCCAATAACTTTGCTGCTGGACCTCTGTACAGATGGGACAGAGCTTCTTGAGGAGCTCCACCTGTCAGCAGAGCTCATTTTACCTCGCTGTCAGACAAAACCCTAAATATCAGGACAGCCGTGATTTCCTCAGGCCATATGGCAGGAGTTTGGTGGGTTTTTTTATTTGGGAGACAATCAAAAAAGATTCCCTTTTTCTGCCAAAGCATTAGCAGAGAGTTCTTCAGCCTGACCAGCATTGTGATTGCCCCACAGCACCACAGCCCTGCCCGACACGGGAATCCCTGCTGCTCCAGTTTGCAAGCTGACCTAGAAATACCAGAAAGATATTGCTGTTCCTTGCTGAAAGAAAACAAAGCCACGTGGCAGATGCTGATGAAGGCATTTATGGCGAAGGGGCTTTTCCAGAGCCCCGAAGGCCCAGATCTGTGCCTGGATCTGGTGGTTCTCTGGGTTCCCCCTGCCTGGGAGGGACCATTGCGGTGTGGGATGCTGCGGGAAGTGACGCAGGGCAGCAGCTGTGTGTGCCCCTGCTTCTCCAAGGGCAGCTTCGTGGAGAAGTCTTAAAGCAGAAAAGCAAAGAAACAGAAGTGTTTGCCTGCCTGACCTCTTCCAGGCAATAGTCTGAATCATTACAGTTTGTTTTTTTTTTTTTTTTTTTAGTCACAAACTCTCTGATTGTCCAGAACTTGCTAATTTATTAATCTAAATAACAGTACAGTAAGTGTCCTGCTTACTAAAGCTATAGTTCAAAATAGCAAAGCAGATTTGTTGCAAGCTATTTATTTCAGTACTCAAAGGGTTTCATTGAAGGTAAGAAAAGGGAAGTTGTTTTAAGGCTTAGAATCATAATTCCTTTCAGCATTTCCTTTTAAACCTCATCTTTACCTTCTGCAAAAGGTAACTTTCCCTGTTTGCTGCAATTTTCACAAAGAAGCTGTTTTCATACTTTAAAATCTGGGGTTTTTCTCCAATCTAGAAGAATTTTACACTGATCTTTAGACGTAAGTCACTCGCTGGTGAGATGGCTTACTTCTGCTCTTGCAGGAAGTGGTTTTATTTTACTTTTTTCCCTGCTTTCTTTCGCTCTATATGAGCTGTTGGAGTAACTCAGATGCTGTCTCCAGACATGTGACCTTGATCTTTTCCGTTCTTTTGAAATAGTTAAAGCAGCTGCTCGTTGATGGCGGCTTGAGAAGAGATGACAACGTCCCTGAGGCTGCAGGTAAGGAGCCTCTGATCCATCTCAGTGCACTTTGGGAAACTCGTTGCTGAAAATTTTTAAAATAATCGTAGCCACGAGCATTTTGTAGGCCTTCAAATCAGGTTGGCTTAATTGCACAATTACTTTATTTCTATAGGCCTTTGTGAATTTGAAAGCAATGGGGCAAGTGAGGAGGATACAGATGTGAAATGATGTTTTCAGTAAGTGCTCGGAGTTTAGCAAACATGTTGTAGTCTATGCAAGAGGCAACTTTACCTGTACTTGTCTAGTACCCAAACCACTAATCTCTTCTCATATCCCAGCTGGAACTAACTTCCCCTAAAGTGTAGAAAGTTCATGGGACTGGCTGGGAAATGAGATTAGATCACATTTCCCAGCATTTGCCCTTCCTGAGTGCAGTTTAGCATTGTTTGATTAACTGGCTGCTGTGCTGGTGACCATGAGAGATGTGGTTAGTAGCCATGGGTACTGTAAAAGTCAGTGCTAAGGGTAGGTATCTAGTTGGTTTTGGTATTTTTAGAGTCTGAAGATGTTGATAGAGGGATTTCTTGCCCTGCTCAATATCAAGAAGTTTGATACTACTCTGTTGCACTGGTAGGAAAAGATCACGGGGCATAAAGGAGATTTCACACACAATGTCCCGGATTTCTCCATGGGCAGCTGATGGTGATCCTCATGGAGCTGTTCAGGGGAGCACACATGGCTGTGAGTTTCCTGCACGGGCTGTTTAAACCCAGACTAATTTATCCTCTGTTTCAGAGCTGGCCAGAAAAGGGTTGTATGTCCTGAGCCACCACCTCAAAGTTTTCCCCTCAGCAAAGACACCTTTGCTTGCTGTCAGTGGGCAAACATTTTTCTGGCCTGCACAGCTTTGCAAAGAAATAGTAATTCAGGAAGAAGCTGAAATGACACAATAAAGCACTTTGATTATGGGCCACATAAAGGAGAGCCAGAATGAGCAAGGCTTGTTTTATGCTGAAGGTTTTTTATCCCTGTAATGGGTAGCTTGCTGCAAACTTTGTGACTTGTGCTCCTGTTAGTGACTGATTGCCTTCTCATAACAGGCAACTTGGGTTTCTTTTGGAAATATGGGTCAGAGTTGAAAGATATCACACGTGGCTCGGAGCTCATTTTGGAATTGTGCATACTAATTGGAGACAGATTTTGGTGTAATGTTGTAAGATCACATTTCATATTTTCTGTACTTTTTGGAGAAAAAAAAAAAACCTGTCCTGCCTGTATACACAAATCAGCACAGACAGGGAAATTGTATAAAAAGAACATGTTCTCTTCCTGGGCTGTGTTTGTCGTGATTTTTATGTTTCTGCTGCAGAGTCTTAGAGTGATTTAAAATGCATTTTCCGAAGAGCTGTGAGATTTGGTGAAGTAGTTTGAATTCTCAGAGTTTTATGTCTTTATTTTCTCCCTTTCTCTGCAACTTACTCCTTTGTGTCCAAAGCAAATTCATTTTAAAGCAGCACGTCTTGTTCAGTTTACCTCTCCATCCAATTACATCTGTGATGTACATTTGTTCATTTTCTTTTCCAAAGAGAGCGAACAGCAGAAGCACTCTGTATTTTAAAGCTCCTGCTATACACTATTATTGAATTGCAAAAAAAAAAGAAAAAATTTCCCTTTTTTGACAGCATTTGTTGTAGAAACTTCTTTTTGCTTTGACACAAAAATATCCTGGCTTGGAAGAGATGCTCCGTCTTCTTCCACCAAGCTTGAGGGCATGACACTCTTGGTAGACCCTGTCACCAGGGGGCTGTGTCGTGGTCTTGGGAATGTGCCTCCCTACCTGGAGTGAAACAGGAAACAGAAACTAAAATGGTGACAGAGGCATGTTTGAATTTTTCTCCTGATGTTTGGGTGGCAAGCATCACATAACCTCCACAACCTCCAACGTGGTGCTGGAGAATTCCAACAACTCTGGTTTGGATTTCTCTGTCTGTTTCTGGTCCCAGAAATTTTTACTTTTTTGCAGCTCTGAGCTTCAGGACAAGGTTTAAAAAGCAGCATCCCATGCAGTGGGATGGATTTCAGTTCCTGATCTCCAGTGCTGCAGTGAGAATGGCTTTGGCTGTGCTGGCCAAAGGCTTCAGCTTGGGTCTGTGCTACCAGGCTTTGAGCCATGGCAACTGGTGAACTATGGTGTGTTTTACTGTATAACATTGAGGGTAGTGGGTTATGGGCGGAGTCCTATGGATTTTTTTGATGCTCACTATCTGTAATTCTAATACTTGATTCATTTTGTTGAGTTTTCTTGTTAGATATCGGTCTGCTGTGTCAGATCAATCAGTGTGAGTTGTTAACCATTTAATGAGCTGTTAAAGCCTGCTTTTAGTCTGTGGCTGAAAACCATCTCTTGTTGAAGTCTCTCAGTACTGAGGTGTGTTCCTAACTTTTCACCTGAAACACGGCAGTTGTACAGAACATATCCTAACCCTCTATTGGTGCTGTTTGGGCTGATCTCTTTTAAAAACAATCCAAAACATCACCTGAGCTCCAGCCAAAGTCTCTACATTCCACTTACTTCCCAAGAGTTCCATATGGATGCATGAAACCTGTGTCTCAGTGCTACAAAGCAGAGAGAGGTGCTGATGGATACTGTATATGCAGATGGTTTTCTTGATTTCATTTTTTGGTAGTACTAGTCTTGAAGAAAGCAGATTGGATACAATTTTGGCCGAGGTTTTTCATGGTAATTCAAGTGCCATTCAGAGCACTGCAGCAGATTTCACCACCTGGTTACACAACCTGCACAAAAGTGTCCCTTTTCCATTCTGTGGCAGCTTCCAACAGCTTTTGTCACCATCAAACTGGTGTCATGACCCCTGAGGGTCACGGAAGGCTGAATGCCTTGCTGCCTTCAGCATTTGGGAAGCTGGGCTGGGTGAGGATGTTTTGCTCTGAAACCTCCTCTTCCAGTGGGTCTGCTTTAAGCAGGGAATCTGAATTTCACTCCCTCACCAGCCCCTGAAGGACACAGATGTTGCTTCTTCACTGCGCTGGATGTTAAGGTCGTGCCTTCACGCACTCAGCATGCCTCTGTCAGTCTTCCCTGCTTTGAGAAATACTATAAAAGGGTTGTTTTGGAGACTCACTACAAAACAAGCACTGCTAGCTCCTCATTTACACTGGGACTTCCTCAATGCAGAGCTATTTTTTGCTTAAAGAGTGAGACTTCTTGTCACAGAGTCTTGCATCATCTTTGTCACAACTTGAAGCTCTCTGGGTTGCAAACTTCCAGGCTGGCTGAGACAGGAGCAAAACGAAAGCACTTGGATTTTCATTAAGAATGTTAGGAAATCATTTTCTGGGCACAGATGTTTAGATGTTGCAAACTGACAATGGAGCAAATCTAGCCCATGCAAGAACTGCCACTGGAAGCAGCCAGACCATGCTGGAGAAGATTTTCGGGGAATTTTTGGTTCATATTAAAGTAATCTGGAAATGTTGACATCTGGAACATGTAAAATAAATCCTGCTTGCAGAAACTAGGCACTAACCAGCAACTAACCAAAATCCATATATGCTTAAAAATTCTGATTTTTTTTTTCTCTTAATTGGTCTATATTTTCACTCAGCTTACTTATGAGAATGAAATGTTTTGAGAATTAAGTAGGAAAGGTAAACAGAGGTTTAAATAGATATTTGTATTCTCCAAATTATCTGCTAAGCTACTGTGTGTATGTGCAAGATTCATTAACTCAGGGAGTGCTCAGATATTTATTGAAGCATTTCTTCAATACACTAACTGAGTTTGGTGATGCTATGGCTTGTGCTAGGTTGTTAAAGATCCATGTAACCCTTCCTGCCATTTGAGACTGACAGATGAAACCATTCACTTGCAGTTCAAATGGGTATTGTGGGTTTCTACTGTGGTTTTCATGAATATTTCTTCCAAGCCTTATGCCTGATAGACTGAGCAGGCACAGTCCTTGAACAGATGAACTTAAATGAACTTATGATTCCTTCTGCACAACATCCATCAGTGTTCAGTACACCTGCAGCCTGATAAGAGGGGAGGGGGAGATGAGGATGAAGGGAAAACAGAAGCGAACGTGGCTCAGAGCCGAAGACATGCGTCAAATGCGTGCTTGTTCTTTGTTTCGGATTTCTTTTTCTGCCACACCCCGAGCAAAACCACTGCTGTATTTGGTGCTGAATCAGATACCAGTTACCAAAATGCTCTTGGGCAGGACGCAGGCCTTGGCACCTGAACTTGTTTATTTGCTTCTCAGGATGTTACAAATTCTCTTCCTTTTGGGGTGAGGAAGGAAATGACAGAGATACTTTGTGAAAGCAGTTGAAGCTCTGGAGTTCTGTCTCTGGGACATGTCTGTCATCTCCATGGCTGGTGGGTCTGTCCCCAGCCTGCTGGGTGTCAGGAACTCTCAGCTTTCTGTTGTCTCTGCTGCAGCTGGGGCTCAGAGCCAGGCCCACACACACATCACAGGAGGGACAGATGGCCACGCCATGGACACCCACAGCAAACACCAACAGAACTCCCTGGGCTCGCTCAAAAATGCATTTCTAGCAAATAGATGTTTTACACCTGGGAGGGTGCCACATCAGACTTGCCATCTCTCAGAGCTCTGGCACATTGCTGCCTTTTGTGTGTTGGGCTGAGTAGTGCTGAGGTTTGATCCAGAGAGATTAATGTTTCCATTATCAGCAGTACATTGCATTCTTAGTTCATTTATTAGGAAAAAAAAAACACCCAACAAAGTATAGTAATGACTAATCAAATTCTTGTGATGATTTTTAGATTTAGGATTAACCCATTTAGCATTAACCCATCCACCAGTAATCCATTGGCTCTCGGAGTGCAAAAAAAAGCAGAAACAGCCCAAGTGAAAGCATGTCAGTTCCTCTTCCTTCATTAATGCTAAACCCTGGAAAAGGCAAGGAATACCCTAAGTTTTAGCAGAAGCTGAGAGGAAGTGATGTCTTCGACCCATTCTTGAATTTCCTTTGGACAGTCCAGCACGAGTTCCTGCTTGAGCAGGGTGCAGTCACAGACACCTGAGAAATTCAGAATTAATTGCCACACAGAGTTTGAAAACTTCCTTTCTAGCTTTAATTTTCTTCTGAAGCTTGGGTCTCTAGGAAAACCTTTCTTAGATTGGGGGTAGCTGAAAAGAGGGAACCTAGATGTGGAGCAAAAATTGTATAGACTAAAAGAATGAAGGATGAATGAAGATATTTCCTAACAGAGCTGTACCCTGCGCCAAGACTCAGGTATTTAGGGACTAATGCCAGTGCAGTCTAAGGACATTTTAATTCAGATGTGTGGGACTGCAGGGGTTCATTTGAGCTGAGTGCAGCTATTTCATCCAAAAGGAGATTTGAGGGCACTACCTCATAAACCCAGTGGAAAATGTAATAGTCATGAAGTATTTTTGCCCTGAACAGCGCTGGGGGCAGATGAATGGCTGTGCCTGTCTCACTATGAGTGTTGGTGCTCGCAGGCAGCTCTGCCTCTGCTGTGCCCCTGGTGCCATCAATGTTGACTTTGGCTGTGTGTAGCACATCTGTGGTGGGACACAGATGGCTGTGGCCTCCTGCCCTGCAGAAAACGTGTAGAAGGTTTCCTGGAATCACCCTGAAACATCTTAGTGAAATAAAGTTTTCTGGTCCCTCACTAAAGAACTTCATTTGCAGCAAAAA
>VXBU01005406.1:138857-266226 GCA_013400315.1 Bombycilla garrulus
CAACCCAAACCCATGTGAGACAATGAAATTAGCTTTTTTGACAGCACAGCAGCCTTGGTATTTCCCCTGTGCAGACATCTTAGCTGCAGGATGTGCTGTCAGATGTTATCACACAGAACAAGGGCCTTTGTCTTCTCTCCCCTCTGCCACACGGTGCTGGGGAGCAGCAGGGCACACACTCCTGCTGCCTTGTTCTCTGTGCCAGCGGTGCCTGGTGAAGAAAGCAAACTGGGGGCCCCATGAAATGCAGAAGAGGGGCTTGCTCAGAGCAAACCACAAAGAATTTCCCCTTCTGGTTCCTGCCACAGCTTTTAGAAGTTTTCTCCTAAAACTGTAGGTGCCGTCTCTGCTGCATTTCTGTGCAGCGTCTGTGCAGCACCAGGAGCTCTGCAGGGGAGAGTGGAGATGGAGTGTGGGAACAGATTAAAAATGTCTGGAGGATTTTTTTCCTCCCTCAGATGGGAAGTGGGAGCAGTGAGAAGAAGTCAGGGAACAGCTGCAGGATCGCAGCACAAAAACTGCTGCAGATAGAGATGATGGGAGATGGAGAGAGGGTGGGAGGGACTGTTTCATGTGCACAGCACGGAAGTCAAACATCATCCGGGGGAGTGGGAGGGAGGGCATCTCTCTGTTGGGATAAAGGATCAGCCTCCTCTTTGTAGAGCTACTGAGCCAGGCAAGGTCAGCAAAAAAAAGAGTTTTATTTTAAGTTTAAAATAAAAAGAGAAATAAGTTTATCATAAATTAACTTTGTTCTTAATTTATTTTTAAAGTCTGAGAAGATTTAAAGCCTTTGGTATTCAATAATCTCAGTATCTCAGTTTGACAGATGTCTTCTGTGGGATGATGGATATATGGAACTGCAAAAAGGATTAAGACAGCAAATATGCATTGAAACTACTAAGCTGAGGGACTCTGAGATACTCTAAGAGGTTAAAACTGCTGGTGCTACTTCACCAAAAGCTTTACAGAACTCAAGAAGACATTTTTTCTGGTGACGGGGATGCAGGAAATGAGGACTGGAGGGCGAAGTGAGGCATGGCTTACAACTGCTCCAGGTGCTCAGTAGTGCCCAGCTGATTTAGAGTGAGATAAAACCTGTGTCGTTTTACTCAGTGATGAACATGAAATGTTTCCTCCCAATGAATCCTCCAGTGGAGCTGTGGGCAGGGCACAAATGGGGCTGTCACACCCTGCCCAGGCAGGACTTGTGACAGTCCTGTCCCTCTCCAGTTAAGCCCAAAATGTCTGGTGGAAAAGCTCTGAAATTTAGAATTTACAGGAAGTTTGTTTCTTTGGCTATTTGCAGCAAGCTTTCAGGTGTTTAAAAAATATTTTTCTAATACATCAGTTTGTCTTGTGGTACAAACTCTTCTACTTCTCCAGAGAGTTTGGGCTGTTCCAAAATTACCATCACCACATGTCTAGTTCAGGTAAGCATGGAAAGCTTGGATGAATATCCAAATCTCTGTGAGGAGAAGTTCTGCAAAATTGAGCTGGAAGTATTTCAAGCAGCCTTACTTTGAAATTTCTGTCACTTCTGCTTCTGCTTGTATCTGTAAATACTGCAAGAATAACCTTTCCCATAGTATCTCATCACTTCAGATCTGGCAACATTAAAAGTAACAACACTTTTCTGAACATTTAGGCTATAGGAACAGATTTCTTTCAAGCACCAGGGAAAATTTGTGATTCTTATGTGATCTTCCTAGAGAAAACATTGATTTTTTTTTTTTTAATTCCAAATTAGTTTTAAACTAAAAAGTTATCATGAAACAAGCATCAGGTGCAGGTGTGAAATGAGTTTAGACTGGTCAGTCTCGAGGTATTTAGAAAGCCATGGCTCTACTCTGTACTTATCTGCAGTAAATAAAGCTTTAGAAAAAAAGGAAGGAGGTAAAAGGAAATTTTCTTCTCCTCATGAGTAGGGCAGGTCAGGAATAACCAAGCATTCTCCTTTATTAAGTCATATTTACTGTGAAAACAATTAAATTAATTACAGATTGTTACTAAATTTTGTGCTGCTGTAGTGGTAAGAAGCATTAGAAGTGCTCCGTATAGGATGACACTCACAGTTTTTTTTTTTAATACTTCATCCTCATAGCCAATATTCTCCATCATGGGATTGTAGTCAAGCTTGCACAGCATGGAAAATACGGGCAGGTGTTGTGGATCAGAAGCAATCCAGAAAGAAATGAAAGGTGCTGCCAGCACTAAGACCTAGAAGTAGCATTTCTTTTTTCCCCCAGGCATGTTCTTTTACATATTCAACTGAATTTCTACTATGGACAACTGTTCCCAGAACATATGCAGGCCAAACTGTACACAAAGGATACGGGATACTTTAGCTTCAGGTTCCACTGGGAGCTGAGATATTGAATTGACATGGGAATGGTGAAAATAGACTCCATTATGCTGTCCCATATGATATACTGGGACAGAAGAACTTTTGAAACAACTCCTACCTTTTCTGAGACCTTCCCATGTAACAGAATTAAGAAACTAAGTGAGGCAAGAGGAGGCATGGCCACATGAAGTCACTTGATGGCTTTCTTTTACCCTATTATATCTGGTTTTGTTGTTTTTAATATTATCCCACTGAGTTTCCCAAGCATGTTTTATTTATGCAGGGAATACCTGCAGATAGCAGGTCATGGAGCATTGCAGGATTAGAGCTGTTGGATCTGGAGCCATAAAATGTGGATGTGAAGAGCTTGTCATTGTACCCACAAACTTTGGAATAGTAACTGTCCCATTCTCCTCTCTTCCTAAGTCTCAGAACATTTCCAAGCAGAAAGGAAAGCATTTCCAAAAGGAGCAGGTCTCTGCCCTGTAGAAACCAAGCAGATTTTCCCTGTTTTTCTTTGTCATCTGTCCTGCTCTTTTTAAGGGTTTATCTATGTATAGCAGGGAACAGAACCTCCATGAAATTCCAGAATAACACAAAGGAGGACTTTAGGCCCCTTTTAAATTCTCATTGATAACCATTATGAATCCAGAAGAGGCACATAAATTTTCTCTCTTCATGTTTCTCTTCATCCAATCCTGGAGACAAATCAAGGAAAAATTTGTAAAGATTAAAAATATTTCCATTGAATATATTTGGATAATTGCTGCCACTTGCAAGAAAGTGAGACTCAATATAAGCCTTTTGTCATTTTATTTTATCCTTTTAAGTTTTTTTGGGTTTTTTTTATAGTGTGCTATTACTTGTTGAAAAAAGGGAAAAAGGCTGCAGTTTTTCAATTTTCATATCAATAAGCCACTCTTAGTTTTAGCCCATGTGTCAGTGGACAGGAAATCACTGAAGCACCATTTGTACAAGTCTGTAAAGTATTTTGGGGTACAGACTGTACTCATGTGGGTCTGTCACCTGCTAGAAGTATAATAACATATCCCTAATATGTGTGGGAAACACTTAGGAATGAGAAATGAAGTACCACACTCCAAAACTTTAATTATTAGGAACTGAGTCATCAAAAAAAAAAACCTTTAAGTATGTTCTTGGACCCAAAATTAAACAAAATGATTGCTGGGGTGAGCCTGTGCCCTTCCCTGCTGTTTTAAAGTGCATTTCCTTGCCTGGCTCCATGATGCAGTGTGTGCTTTGTCTCTCCTCCTCAGGGGTGCTTAATGTTGCTCTTGCTCAGCTGTAATTCCTGAGCTGTAATTCCTGGTTCACTGGGAACTCACAACCAGAATCAGGCCTTCAAGACCTGCCTGGAACCACCTTTTCTGTATTGCACAAGCCAGAAAGAAATTATGTGATATGAAAACACGTTTTGTTCCTAGTGGATGTTAGATTGGTACATGAGATTTCTGTTATGAGAATTATGTAGTTGCTGACCAAGAGTTGTTGTAAAAAACAGCCCTCTGTTAATATAAGAGAATAAATCAAAGTGATTGAAATTGTCATCATATCAAGGATCAGGTTAAAATCTCACAGATAACAGGTTTTTCAGCCTAAAGACTTGTTTAATGCTTTGCTCTTGTTTTGAGTGACTACCTAGAAGATCTGCTAAGTGCTAAGACAAGAGGAAATGGCTTTGAGTTGTGTCAGGGGAGGTTTCTGTTGGAATTTAGGGAAAATTCCTGCACTGAAAGGGTGATCAAGCTTTGGAACAGGCTGCTAAGGAAAGTAGTGGAGTCACAGTCCCCAGAAGTGTTCAAAAACACGTAGATGTGATTCTTAGGGGCATGGTTTGGTGATGGACCTGTCAACAGATGATGTTAGAGGTGATTTCCAAGCTCAGTTATTCTCTCTGATTCTATGATTTGGGTCAAGCTGTGTTGAGAAATTTGCCTTCAGGTGCATCCTTCATAGATGGTGTATATGATATACCTCAGAGCATAAAAAATTGTGAATAATGGTTTGGGCAGCTGATTCCATACATGGTAACAGAAATTCTGAGCAGAGAGATATGGCTGCAAACAAAGCACAAAACATTATTTGCTCTTCTCTTTGACCACAGCAGAGTGATGGGTAACTGCACATATAAACTGGAGTGGGCCATTTCTGCTTTTATTTTCAGAAAGCCCACAAGTACTGGACTAGAAAAGAGTAATGACAGAGCCAGGTTTTAAAGGAGCTCCGTGATCCTTGCTCAGTGTGTTGTCTGTTCTGAGACACCACCAAAAGTCTAATATGGCTGCAACAGATTAAAAAATTAAAAGAGGGTGTGATAATTAACGTTGATGAACGTGGTTTTTGTAGGACTTAGGGTGCATCAACTTAGAGATGACATTGCAGTTTTGGGTGATAAGGGAAACAGAGCTGCTGAGTTAAGGACATTTAACATTTTACAGCAGGCTGAAGCTGGCACTAAATTCTGGTTTATTTTCTATCGGATACAAACGGACCGAAGTGGGGTAAAGAGCCAGGCAGTGGTGATGTTGTGTCATTCCTGATCTCCTGCTTTGATTAAAGGTAGGGGTGAAATTGGTTGAAATTAATGCTGCTTCCTAAGTACCTGATATTTTTTTTGCAGTTGAAAAGGCATAGGAAGGGAATATCTGCTCTGTATTTTCAGCCCAATGGATTTCTCTGTTTTCCAGTGCTCAGATAAACTGGCTTCAGGACACTCCTGGGCACCAGCCCAGGACTCTGCACCCCTCAGCAGCCTTTCCTGTTTGTGTGCCTGCCCTGAGCACAGGGTGTGATGTGTCAGCTCTGAGAGCAGCACAGTGGGCATGGCTGAAATAAAATAGACACAGCAAAGTGCAGAGAGGAATAATTAAAAGAACCAACCAACCAAACAAACAAAAAACAACTATGGAGCAATTTACTGGTTATCCTCTCTCTTTGCATGCAGTTTTTTCATTTGTGCACCTTTATTTTCCATCACTGTGTGTGTTTAAGCACTTGCTGCCCCGAGCTGTGCCTCGACAGAGATCTCAGTGTAGCACAGGCCAAGGGCAAAACCTAACAGCAGCAATATTTACATAGATGTGTTGATTTTGGTGATAAACACTTTCACAGACACTGTGACACGTTCTCCTTAACAGGAATGTCCCAACTCACCTCGTGCCTGGCATTCTCTTGTTTTTATCAGTTGTTAACTGCAACTTCTGCTTCCATTTTTGTGGTTTTGCAGGCTCACAGGTCTGCTGTGATAGTGAACTTGGTGCTGACTTTTACCCTTCTGTGACATCGTTGCATCAGGTTTCATGGATGCTCTTCAAGTACTGTGTGTTCTTGAGCAAAATACTTAAATTAGGCAATGCAACAAGATGTATTTCAATTTTGCAGTGTTTGTACTCTGCTGTGTTGAGAACTTCCATGTTCAGTATGCTTCATGATATAATAATGAACGTGTTCATCATGTTCTGACTTGACAGTGGTGCAAGTCACAAGGAGAAAACGTGGGAGAATTTAAAAGCTTACTTAAAAATACTGAAAAATATATTATTTTAAAGTCATAATCCTGAATAACAAGAAGTTCTATTAATTCGTCTTTTTTTTTTCCTTTTTTTGGAGAAAAGTACATATTACAACTGTTTAATCATAGAAACCTAGAATGAGTTGGAAGGGGCTTGAAAGACCACCCAGTTCCAACCCCCTGCCATGGGCAGGCACAGCTTCCACCATCCCAGGTTGCTCCAAGCCCCATCCAGCCTGGCCTTGGACACTTCCAGGGATGGGGCAGCCACAGCTTCTCTGGTACAAGGTGCTGCTGAATTTTCTGTTTCATTCTGTCTTCTACTGTATGTAGCTGAAGGAAATGTAGGCACAGCTCAAGCAAAAATTTGGATATCTTTTTCTTTCTTGAAGAATTAATTCTCTGCTTTGTAGAAAATCTATTTATTGTCTTCACCAGTACTGCACCAAAACTCAGGAAGTAAAGATCCTGGCTATCACCAATCAATCCACTCATTACAGAGTCACTTTTTGGACAAAGCAGACTGTATAAAATGGATTAAAATACTGATAAATTCAATATGAAACTCATTCTAGGTCCATGATGTGCTGTAGGAGGGCAGTACTTACAGACTCTCATTCTGAGACAAAAGCCATAGTTCAACTACAAAAGATGTAAGAACGGTTGGGATAAGAGCAGTTCATTATCTTAATTTTTTGGAAAAGCTAAAAAGTGTATTTTTTTTTTAATAGAAGCTCTAAATAGCAAAAGAAGGGTTTTCTTTTGTTTTGTTTCCTTTGTCATCTCCTTTCTCTTTTCAAAAGGACAGAAAATAATTTTTCCCTGTCAAACAAAAATAATTGACATATTTTCACTGTTATCAAACATATGATTCTGTGAAAGCTCTATTTTTAAATGAAACATTACATAAAATCTCCTGGTGAATAGTTTGGCAATTCCCACCACTTTGTGGGGAAGGAGGAGATCTGATCTTCACCATTTGCTGTGCAGTTCTGTAAACCTGGGCCAGATTATCAGAATTGGGACGGCTTTGCTGTGTCTGTGGATTTGCATCCGCTATAACCTTTCTGTTTTTCACCTCTGTAGCACTCATTATTTCCACACCATGTGTTTGAAAGTCAGCTGTACATTTAGAAATTGGGGTTTTAGGCTCTTTAGGAACTGTCAAATGCCACTTGAATGTTTATCAGCCAGATCTCCCCTGTACTTGATGCCCAAGATCTGGATTAACCCGATCTCCTTCACTACAAGGTTGCTGTGCTACTTGCTGGAGCAGACCTACATCCTCCTGGAGCATTCCAAACATGGACCCGTCTGTGGGAAAAGCCACTGCAGGAGTTGAGCCACTGAGGTGCAAATTTTATTAAAGGATGAACCACTTCTTCCTCCAAAGAAGACTTTTTTACCTCTTGAAGTATCTCTGAAAGTGACTGGTTGTGTAGGGCTGAATTGGTTTTGCTGCCACAGCCAAAAAGGTGATTTTGTTCCTTCAGCTCAGTGGTGTTTCTTGCCCCATAAGACAGTGATTCATCCACTCTTCAGAAATTGAATTTCTTCTTCCTCCTACCTATTGTAACCTCTTTTCCCCACTTCTATGAATCAGTTTTCTCTTCCTGCATCATCCATCCATCCATCCATCATCCATCCATCCTCATGTCAAGGATTTTTCTTGCCTCTGATTATTCCCCATCCTTTTCCAACCTGCCCCTTCTGTTCCACAGTGTCCCAAAGCAGATTTACAAGAGGAACTCTGACCATGTTCCCTTGTTTCCCTTCTCTTAGGTTAATGTCTCAAAGTTGTCCTGCCCCTCTACTCCAGGAACACTCTAAACAAAGGGTGGAGGGGAAATTCTGTCTTGGTTTAATGCCTTTCTCTAGCAAATCAACCATAGGAGGTTTCAAAACTAAAATTTATATCCAGATGCTGTTTGCCAAAAGGCAAATTAGCTAATTATATAATGGACATGGAGTGCCACACAAGCAGTTGCATGGGGCTTGGCAGCTCTGCCTTCCAAAGGAAGCAAAAAAAAATTCTCTGCAAAAACAGCCCAAATTTGGCCCTGATGCTTCTAATAACAATTTAGAAGCACCAACTCATAAATGCAGAATATAGGATCCTTTTTATGTTTTCTGACAATATTTTATCTGTTTCCTGATGGTCTTCCCCTCTGCTATTTAAAAAAAAAAAAAANAAAAAAAAAAAAAGTTAGAACAAAAATAAGCAAACCAACAGTAGAGGCAGGGCAGAGTGTGAGGATTACCAAATCCTCCCTGCAAATGCAAATGTCGTGCTGTTGCATTTGTGGAGCTCATATTCAGGGTGCCATCTACTGGCAGGTAGGGCTGGTAACGCTGGCAGGAGTCTGAATGGAGCTTGGACAGCAAGGGATTCCTACCTGAAAATCGTAAGGGCACAACTTCTGTACCTTTCTTCCATATTATGCCAGACCACCTTCACATTCTGCAGGATTTCACTGTGTTTTACACTGAGACAAATCTGATGGTGGAAGTGTTCCATTTTGGCTTTTGTTGTTGTTTTCTTTTATTGTAGTTCCTGTAATTTTAGTATCTTGGAAAGGCTCCTTGTAATACTCTGATGTATGCAAATTAGTTGAAGTTTTCAGGAAAATTAACGAAGGCTCAATGAGATTAGAATCAAGAGTTTCAGAAGCCTTTGCAGCCTTGCCATTTACTGACTGTGCTCCTACTTGTGATCCAGGGCATGACTTTGTCACACTATTAAACTTTCTTCTGTCACGTCGTGTGCTCACAACACCACACAGAGACTACCTAATTAAAACTCACAATGCTCCCAAGAAGGGATATGTCAGAGTCTTCTAGGTGGGAGATTTCAGAAGAAAATCTGAGTGATGTGCTCCAGCCAAACATTGGATCCGTGACAGAGCCAGTGTTGCTCTCGTCTCTCGAGTCTGATCTGCTCTCCAGCCTGGAGCCTACTGAAAATCTGTTGAGAAGCAATTTTGATTTGATACCAACATAAAATACAAAATGATTTGACTCTCCAAGTTTAGGAGGAGGAAAAATATAATTTCCTGCTTGGAGCTGCTGCAGTCCTTACTGCCAAAATGGCAAAGTGTCCCTGTGACATGGATTTGGGTGCTGACTGTTCTGAAGGGTGCTGAGAGGTGTCTTGGGGAGGGAGAACACACAGTGCTGCCCACCAAAGATCCATGGAAAGAGTTTTCTCAAGTGCAGTACACCAGCTCTGCAGCAGTCATAGGCAGGCATGCTTCTAGGAAACACGGAACAGCCTTAATCTAATTTCTATAACCTGAGGTTCAACTTCTATGGGGATCCTTGAGAACTGAGTCAATGCAGGAAATAGCCAGTGGGCACAAGCTTTGTTTTTGGTATGGATTTTTTTTTATTACATTCAGTGTTTCTGTCATGGCACATCATGTTGAGTGAGTGAGTAACGGGCTAATATTAAAGCACTTCCTTCTTTCTCTTGTCGAGAGTGCTGTCATGAATGTATGTAAATTCCCCTGAGGGTGCCAGCCCATGCCAGGAGGGTTGGAACTATCGGATCTTTAAGGTCCCTTCCAATCCCAGAATAGTCTGTGGTTCTATGAAAAACCTTCTGGACATGGTCTGGGGCAACCACTTCGGGGTGGTCCTGCTTGAGCAGGTTGGGCCAGATGATCTACCAAGATCTCTTCCACCCTCAGCCACTCTGACTGCATGGCCTGTTGTTATCATCCTCTACATCTAGGGCAGTTTCCTGTGAGGAATGGTTTTATCAGGCTGTGGTCCTGCCCAGAGATGTGCAGCAGAGCTCTCATCTCCCTCTCCCACCTTCACACCAGGACCAGAGCAGTGTTCTCTGCTCTGATGTCTTCATAGTAATGGGCTTTCTTGAAATCAAGGAATCCAATCTTTCAGAGCCTTCAGAAGCTGTGGGGATGTTGCTAGAAATAGCCATGCTCTCCAACCCATTTGGAAAACACTGATTTTTCAACAGTTTATACTCTAACTGCACTTAAATGGATTTCCATTTCCCTGGCTCCATAGTTGGAGAACCAGCTATTTCAGCTTGTGTAGTGTCTCTTCCTTACACATTTTCTCATGTGGTTACACAGCAACATAAAGAGCCAGTTTTCTTGTGACTCTCAGTAGATTGCTGCACCCGCGAGCTCCGTGCAGTAGTACGAGGGTGAGCAAGGGGGGAGGAAAACAGAGCAAGTGTTGTACATCACTGTCTTGATGTTTTCTACAGGAAACACAAAGCAACCTTTGTCTACAAAAAATGGTTTGGGACTTTGAATAGCTAGAAGGGAGTTTGTTGAGTTGTTCTAACACCAAAATGGGAGGTTGAACAGCAGCATTGTGCTTGCTCTAGGTCCACTCCCCATCCAAGGGATTGAGAGCTCAGCCATTTCTCAATTTCAGATTTTAAAAATGGACAGAGAAACATAAATCTCATCCCTGCTGCCGGTAGAATTGTGGAAATTCAGGGCTGTTTTATCAGCTGCAGGTTTGGCTCTAGGACACCAGCAGGGTTGCAGCGTGGCCCTGAGATGCACTTGTAGCTCGTGTGTGTGGGACTGTGGAGGTAAGATATGTTAATTGGCTTCACAGCATGTCCTTTCCCTTTGCAAGATTTAAAATGTGTCCTGTGAGCAGGGCCAAAGACAAAGTGGAGTGGCTGCCAGCTGGACGTGGCAGAGGCTTGCAGGGAGATTACACCACGGAGGAGAATGGCTTTTGAGATAAGGATAATCTTTTACATAAACTAACTCTTCCAAGGCAGTTTGGATGGGAGAGTGATAAGGACAATAATAAAACTGCAGGCTGACACAGCTGATAGTTATCCTGGTGTTCAAAGATGATCAAGATCTTGCCAGCAAGATAACTCAGCTTCTTCTCCTGACTACAGTGACACAGACCTGGCATTGATACGTATTTTTGTATGAGGAGTCCCTAGATTAATGCTCTTATTTTACATTCTTCAGGTCAAACCAGCAACCATGGAAAGGTCTTCAACTTCTGATACAGCCTCTGAAAAGCCTAATCCTTCCCACCATAGCACAGGGGCTGTTCAAATGAGGATCAAAAATTCCAACAGTCACCACGACAGGCTGAGCCAAAGCAGATCCATGATTCTCTCTGAGAATGTGAAAGTCGCCGAGCCCGTAAGTAAAACACTCCTAATATTTTCTGAGCCTTACAATTTTTAAAAATCTATGGAATTACGTCATGCCTGTTAGGACACTGGTTCCATTATCATCCTTTTGAAGGAGGGATTTAAAGTCACTAATACATTTTTTAGGAGTATCTCTAGGCATTGGAATAACGATTTTCCTTCAGAAATACAGAATTTGGCTTTGGTGGCCAAGATCATAACATCTACTCAGCATTTCAGCTCTCAGTTGCAACAGCACTTAAGTAAGGCTTAAGTCAGTAGAGAATAGCACTTCCAGTTTCAGATACACAGTTTCTCAAAAGGCAAATTTCAAAAGCGCACAGAAGAAAACAAATGGAAATTTCAAACTCTGCAAATGAAGAACAACTTTGTAACAAAAATAAGTCTTGCTTTAAGACTGAATGAATTCTACAAAAACCAGACACTGAACTTATGCTATTATTTCAATGGTTAACAGAGTCAAAGGAGTTGAGTCATTTATTTTATCCATTAGCATTTTTTTAAAATTAAGTAGTTAGTGATGAACTCTATTGCCAGTTGCATCCCTGCCCCTGTACTCCTTGTGAGCTGCTAAACAAACTGATTGGTATGAGTCTCCCCTGGTTAATTTTCTTCCATAATGGTGGCAACTTGCAGCTGAGGCCATATGATGTTACAAAATTATTTATGCAATGTTAGCCACTTTTTGGACTCCAGATCCATTTTGTTCTCAGAGAATGCAAATGAGGGAGAAAACTCTGTTAGCTGGGGACAGAGTCCCAGATCTCAGCCACTTCTCACAATCCTGCCAACCATTATTTTTTTGCTGTTGATGTAATGGATTCCTATGAAATATTCAGCTTTTTGACAAAGTTATTAAATGGAGGAAAGCCACAAGACCTTCAGTATTCCCTTTCCTTTTTACTCAAAATTAAACCTCAACATTTAGACTTATTTAGAAATATGTTATTTTAGGGATTAATTTCTCTGGTGTAACTGAACTCATTTCACCTTATATTTCTAGAGTGAAAAATCTGTTTAGATCTTAGCAGCTGATAAGAAACTCATTTACCATTTATTTAAATTATATTCTTTGCCTCAGACACACTGCATATGTTTCCCCCCTTTTATCTGACTTGCAGTGTTCCTCCACCAAAAACTTGGAACACTGCTTATTATAATTTACTGGGAATACTGTAATGTAATACTGAGAAGAACTGTACCTTTGAAAAAGTTTAAAAGTTAAGTATATTTAATGGTGCCTAACATTTTATTGGCTGTGTTTAACAAAAGGCACTAGGCTGCAGTTGTTTTTGACAAGCATGAAAACATCACAGCATGAGACTGCAAAAGGAATTATGTAGAGAAATTACAAGTGATCCATCTCTCAATGAATTATCCACCTCAATAGCCTGCAGAACTCAGCTACCAATTAACACCTACTTTATTACATGTTGGGATGTACTTAATAACTTTCATGTGTTTATGCACTATTACCTTGACTGATGCCTCTTGTACAATTAGGCATAATTGGCATATCAATATGCAAAAGTTAAAAGGATTAACCCTCTTAAAACTAATGAGCATTTCTGTATCCAGCTGCTAAATGAGACAAAATTAGCATTTTTCACTTTTGGGCAGGATTTTATCATGCAGTTTCTCATTGTTGATATTACCTTGTTACATAACTTTAGTTTGGGGGATAGTATGCTGGACTGTTACAGAGCAAGGGCTCTAAAAAGTTAAATTAGACATAAATATTCACTGCCATATCCCAACAACCACACCAGGTGCAATATATGTTCATTGGCTGGGAGCTGGAAAGTTGCTTTGTGTTGCATTTGTTTAGTAGCTAATTACATAAAAGCGGAATTTTACCGAGTATATGTCATTTTACCAAGCAAACTTGGCTCCGACATAATAGATTGAAAGCTTGCCATGCTACTAATTTCCTTTCTGTTTCAATTCTTTTCATCTCTTTTTGCCATGCAGAATTTTCTGACTAGATATTGACAGGCTGAAAGTGTTTGGGCGTATTTACTTAAATAAGCCTCTTAAAGTTGTTTGCTAACGCCCAAAGTAAAAACAAAATTCCTCAGGATCCAAATGCTTTCAACTCTGAACGCAGCGAGTTAAAGGAACAGTGAAACACCAATTGTGTGTATGAGCCCCGTGCTGACATATCTGGGCATGGGACTTGTGAAGGATTTTGGGGAAAGTAATGCAGGGCAATAGCTTCTATCCTTCTTGAAAAAGAACACACACATATATGTGTATATGTATAAATTCAATAATAATGTTTTTAAAATCAAGGCACTCCTCCCATTGCACTTTTCTGCAGAGTTTTCACTTTTGCATTTAAGGGCACACAGATCCCTGCTAAAAGACACATATTACCAGAATATTAATCAAAGCTAATTATTTAGTGCTTGAAGAGAAAAAGGATTTATCCTCATCTTCCTGCTTGGAAATTTTCTGTTTTCACGGTCTGCCTCTGTTTAGATGATGGATATAATCCGTGAGGCATCCATTGATTATGTTTATTTTCTATTTTTCATTGACTGAGTATTTCTGTCCTATTATTGGACTGATTTTTCTCTTGAAAAACCAGAAGCCTCTGAATAAAGGTTCCATACTGCTCTTTTGCTGTCCATGTTTGGTGTGTGCAATATACTCTGTTCTATTAATAAATGGGTCAAATCCTTTTTACTCAACTTATGCAAAACCCACTGACTTTAGTGGATTAAGGCAGTCAGCCTTTGGCACGTTTTGAACAAATCAATAGAAACATAGATTTCTAAAACTTATTTGGAAAGAGAAAATGCCCACTCTGGCCAATAAAGGGCTCAAACCAGGCACAAAGGTAGAAAGATGAGTGGTGATTTATGGAGGAGAAAAATGCCTGATTGTTCTCTGAGGGATTTGCTGTATTCTGAAGCATGGGCTGTGGTGCTTGTAAACACACCTGGGGTTGTACTTTTGAAGGCGAACAGATGATTTTCTGTGGTGAGACAGGGAAGGATGTGCATCATACATCAGTGGGGCCACATGCACGTGTGCATTTTATAGCGGTGTGGATGCAAATGTGGGAGGCAGGAGCTGAACACACTAGAAATTATTGGGGGTTTATGTTATTTATTTCAATGGAAATGCCTGAGCTTTGTGTAGAGGTTGAAATTGATATTAATGTAGAGTCTAAAGAGCGCAAATCATGAAGCTGGACACAGACTGTGGCAAGTGAGAGCTCTTTCTGTGCTTAATGGTAGCGTCTCAACTAGAAATGTAAATGAATATTTGCTATTTTCATCTGTTAAACTCCAGGGAAGTGCATTTTGCTTCATTCAGACCAACTTCAAACAATGAAATGTCTTTTTTATTGGTGTCTATATTAAGAATTAGAACCTATTTAGACATTCCAAAATGTTAATGTATTAGAGCTTTCTCTGATTAGGTTAAACAAACTGGTAGGTTTATTTATCTCCCTAATACATTATCAGAGAAATGGGAAGCAATCTTCTTTTGTTTCTTACTCCTGTGATCGTAGAACACTTGCCAAAGTTATGGCTAGCCAAAAAGACAGAAATAAATTTGCTAAAAATATAAACCTTCTGTTTAGCAGAGTTTTTGAGCCATATTTTGAAATTGCAGGGCTTGTACATGTTTACTTCAAATCAAGCTTATAGTCAAGTTTGAGGCTTTGTTTGTATAGATTGTCCTGAAGTAGATCCTGATATTTAATTAAAATGACACTAAATCACATTGAATTGATAAGACTTGGCATCTCAAACAAAGGTAATTGCCCGTATTGGTTTTGTACAAAAATAGAGCTGCTTGGAAAATGTGCAGCCAACACAGACTGTCAACTCCATTTATAGATCAATATGTGAAAACCATTGATCAGGCAGGCATGTGTAACAGTAACACTTTGCATTTATTTGTTGTTTTTATACCACGTTAAGGCTTACAGGATTATCGGCTTCCAAAATATTTTGACTTCCTCGTAAATATGTTATCTGTTTAATGTTAATTACAAGACAGTCTCCAGCCCTCTTTTAAAGTATTTTCAGTTTCATTGCTATGGGTAGTTTTAGCTCAAAAAGGGATTATTTCAATCTCTGCGAGATCATCAGAGCTTCTTTTATAGTGTACTTTATTTAGGGAAAGTTTTTGAGGATAGCTCTTTTTTTTTCTTCTTCCCCCAGTTTACTTTTTTGTCTTGGAGGGAAAAGCAAATCTTGAAAAAATCTTTCTAAAAGAAAAAACCCTTCTTCTGATGTAGTTTTGAAAAATATTCTCTTTACTGTGATTTAATAGTGACTGCCCAGGCTTTATTCTCTGCAAATTTTATCATCGTATGTTGGTCTGTTATAAATGCAGCCACGTTTGTCTCTATAAAGGAAAAATGTCATGTTCCCTTTGAGGTGTCCACAAATCATGTAATAGCACTGGGACAGATACAGAAAAATATATGAGCTTCCCATGACAGGGGTGGGAATTGTTAATAAATGCAAGCTTACACCTTGCCTGCTCCAAGTATTTCTGGGTGAGTATGAAAGCAGTGGGTCCACAAACACAGTCCAGTTTCACTTCTTGAATGTAAATATTGCTAAAGAAAACCAATCTGTTTAGTAACGTTAGTCATTCTCCTTTCTGGGGCAGGAAAATGAGAAATGAAGTGTGTCATATGTCCCCTTACTGTATTCAGAGAGGTTTTGTGCTTTGAAAGCGTAGCTCTGCTCTCTGCGGAGCGTCGTGCTCACAGGCTGTCTCCAGTTTTTCATCCATTTCAGTGCCTGTGTCCCCTGCTCCCACCTGAGGAGCTGCTCTGGCTCCGGGGCAGAGGCCCTCAGCCTGCACAGATGTGCCCCTGCGTGCTCATCTATGTTCTCCATACCACAAAGTGCTCTGACTCAAGGGCTGAAAGTAAACCACTAATGCATGAGCCTATTTTAGGGCTCAGCTGACCTTCAATGAGAGATTTTTCTCCGGTTTGCCTCCCTACCTTTTTACAGGACCAATATTTTTGCGTACAGGTGTGTTTTCAGGCTCAAAACAAGACTTTTGCTTTTGTGAATAATATTTTTTTCATTTCTATTTTCTTGAATATACCCTGTGAGAAGGTATTCTTTATTCTATATTTACATCACAGCACTTCAGCTGAAATAATCCTGGCTAAAAAGGAAGTTTATTTTATTGTTCAACTCCCCATTTATTTCTCCTCCCCACAGTTTCACTGTACCATTTCAGCTGCGTGGCTTGACAGGCAGCATCATAATGAGATCATAGAGAAAGGAAATAACCAGCACCTATTTCTTCTTGAAAGCGAGGATAAATTCATTTCAGCTCTATTAAGGGAGTGGTGAATGTAACTGGTTTGGCTTCCTTGTTAAACCAAACCGAAGTTCAGACGAGATATTATATGAGTCAGAACTGCTGATTTTGACTTTTACTCTGTGTGACAGAAGGGTAGAAAAAAGGTTCAAAAACCTCCATTTTTTTCCTTTTTTTTTTTTTTCAATCTTACATTATCTCACGCTGTGAAAATCTTTACTCTATTTACCAAGCACAAATTAGTCTTGCCAAAGGTTCTGAAAGTTTGCTACTTCAGCTTAGATCCTAAAACTTCAAAGAGAGCTGCAACTCCACAAATTAGTGTATGTGCTCTGCCATGGCTATTTTCACTTGAACTTAGCTAAATTCGTTTATAATTTAGTGCTGATTGAACGCTGCCATAAACGTACACAAGACACATTTTTTAAAGTTAGTCCTCTGATTACTAATTTGAATAAAAAACTCTAACCTTGTTAGCATCTGGACTTATTTTCATAATAACAACCCCTTCAGAACCTACAAAGTAATGAATAATTGACAACAAATGAAATGTTTTGATAGTTGTCGGCACAAAGCATGTTTAATGTTTTGTGTTGCTTCCTAGCTAATTATGTAGATGACACATTTGTCAGACCTTGACTGCCATTAGAAACGTGTTTCCAGAGGGGAGAAAAACAGGCTATTCATAGAGTAATTAACTAGAATGCTCAATGACCTGTGAGAGATTCAAATGGCTGCCAGTTCAGACATTGTTTTGTTACAGAAGCAGAGGGGTAATTAAAATTCCAAATTACAGTGCTATGATGAAGCATTTGTTTGTTGACAGTATACTCTTACTCTAGTTTGTTAATTCTTTTTTAAATTGCTTCTAATCCATTTTATAGCTTTAGGAGCTCCGTCTTTGAATTTACTGACAACTAATATTATGGTAAATGGTTCTTCGGTGGGCTTGGCAGTTCCGGGGGAGCACAAGGTGGGTGGGATGGAATCGCCGCTCTCCCCCTGAACCGCCGCACCATGTGCTGCCACCGAGACGCGGCTAACGCGGCACATCTTGTGAAATGATATGTTCATAATTCTGCGCTAGGGAAGATGTCTGCTCAGGGCAGGAAGTGGCTCAGATAGAGTAATAATAATCAGACAAATTGAGGGAAGGTGTCCTAGAACGTTAGGGGAAGAGCCGTGATGTGGCCGGGGTGACCGTGGGTGAGGTGAAGCACTTTGGGAAGCCGAGGTCTGCGCGGTGACGGAGATTTGGAGGACAATCGTCTGCTTGAAGAAATCAAGCACAAAATATGAGGAATGGGGTGTTTCGTAAGACTCGACTGTATCTTTGCCAGCGCCCTTTGCAGGCAGTAATGGACCTGACAGGGTAAGCTGTCTTTTCTCCTCCAAATGGGGACTCTTTGCAAGTCCAAAGTGTTAAAGTTCTCTAAACAATGAATTAAATGCAAGCCCGAGTGAAATATTTATTTACTTTGCCAAAAGTGAGACTCTGGTTTTGTTAAGGAGATGTGACAGAAGTAACATGGTGTTTGATGCAGGGGAGCTGACAGCGGCATGGAGTGAGCGCTGATTATCCCGAAGACACTGTCAGCCGGGATTGATTTCCACTTTCTCCGTTTATGTAACGGTTCCTGTAATACAGCTGACCCCAAATCACGTTACCTTGTCATTTCTCTGCATGGATCAAGAAGAGATGAGCTGAAAATAGCTAGGCACTGACCTTGAACTTGGCGGAGAAGTGAGAAGTGACAGCGGGGGATGCTCGGCGGGCGCTGCTCTGCGGCCGCGGCAGCACCAGGGGGCAGAGCAGCACCAGGGATTGCAGCTGGAGCAGCTGATCCCGCGGCCCCGCAGCCCCGTGCCAAACGCCTTCCCCCCCACCCCTTTTCCTTCCCCTTTTTATTTTTTTCCTTCAAAAATTGGGGAGATGCTAGCTAGAAGAGCAGCTGGCTCTAAAATATTGGCGTTCCCATCATCTGCTGCTTGAAAATGGAATTTTTTGAAGGGGTGTTCAATATTAAAATATCTCCTAACTGAATGCGCTGCTGGGACGTTTTGCATCCTCTTGATAAATACCCCCCTGTTGTTTTCCTAACATCCGATGAAAAAAATGTGACATTTGCTCTATCATTAATAGAGTTTTCTACAATTTGGGTGGTTTATGAGAAGATCAATGCATTCCTCAAAGTCTATGAAACCCTTTGAATTTCATAGAAAGCTTGGTGTAGATACATATAAAAATATTTTTAAGCTGATAGGACATCTAAAAAAGGGTAAAAAAAAATTAAAGAGTTTTTTTTTCTTTTCAGATGAGACACTTCTCTCTGTTGCAATGTATGTCTTGAGGGGGAAAAAAAAGAAAACTTGGTTATGAAAATATTATTTAATTTACCATCTAAAACCCATGCTTGACTTCTTTTGTTCCATGTTTTCTTTTAATCCCTTAACAGCCCTTTTAGTGTCTGATGTTGGCAGGAGCTGCGGGGACATGAGGTTGCAGTGCTGGTTCTTCTCAGGGATCTGGGGCATTTGGGGTGTCACTGCCAGGGCAGGACCTGGTGAGAGCCTGGGGCAGGACCAGGGATCCTGAACTCACCCTTGAAGATATTTGGCCAGAGTTCCACTCTTATTTGTTAACACCGAGACACTGATAGGAAAGTAGACAGAGAAACACTCAAAAAAAAATCTTCTAAGGTATCGTTGGTAGTTCTTCACAGAACACAGGGAAAGACACGGTGTGAGTAGGAGTTTCTTAATTAGTAATTATTGATTTTATTGTCATCTGTAGAAGAGCTGTGGAAATTCATGCTAATACCAATTTTTGTCCACTTCCTATAAAATGTGGTGACTTGTTTAAGAGCAGAGTGCAGGCACAGACTGAGGTTGTCATTTCTCACTGATAACTGGGGACTGAGGCTGTGGAACCTGCAGGAACTTAGAAAGAAAAAACAAATAAGAGACACCCCTCCTCGTTCTTTCTATCAGAAATGTGTGAAAAGGGAGAAATGAGGTGAACTCCACAAACTCTAAATGTTCCTCTCCTTCATCTTATCTTGTTCAAACCCAAAGAACCATCGTGGAGTTGAATCTGGAGTTTGTAGCTCAAAACTTGTTAGCTCCAAAACTCTGCAGACTGTAGCCTTTGAGCTGTCCTGGCAAGGCAGTGGAGCAGACTGAGGAAACTTGGACATAAGGTTTAAACCAACCAGAACCCTCCAAATTATCTTATTTTCTCTACCTTACCATCTGATTCAAATTGCTATGATCCCAGTGCTTTTGTATTACCATCATTTCAGAGTCCATATCATATATCCTTGTGGTTTTTTTACCAATAGGAAAAATTTGTTTCATAAAATCTTTGCAGATTCTACTCCTCAGGCTTCTAATTTTTTGACTGTTTTATCCATTAAGAAGTGGCATCCAAATACTCAGACATGTTAATGACACTGAAGTTGCCATCATGATGCTAAACAGATCAACACACCATAAAGTTGCATCTTTTTGATTCAGGAGTGAGACAGCAACATGCCATGATGTTAGCAAGATAATTTATATACATAATATTTCACTTGGCTTCCAAGATAGCCTTCAGTTGTATTTATTTATTTCAAGCAAGTGGAGAAGGAGCTGGACTGGAATTTGTCATGTTTCCCTGGTCCCAGCCTGGATATTTGCCTGCCAAAGTGATTTTTTAGTCCTTTTTTCTGTTTCTCTACCTGTAAAGTGGGACTGTGGAGAATGTATGTTTCTTTTCCACACATAAAAGAGGCTGCCTCAAATCTGGTTCAACTGTTATGTTTCAATCATGCTCTTTATGTAGATAATTCCATTCTCATCATATTAACTCTATTAATTAAAACAGAATTATTCCACAATTATGCTAGTGTAACTGAGAGGAGAACTTGGCCCCGGGTCCTGTACATTTCCCTTATCTATATTCTCTGTGCTTAACTGTTCCACTATTTTTCATCCAAAAAAGCCTTATTTTGGCTTCATCATTAATCAGTTCTCTTCCCTTGATTCTATACCCCAGTGCTTTCAGCGGCATTGGGTTTCTCTGAGGGCCTTTGTGTTCTGTACTGTACATTTCAAAAAAGTATTCTTAAAAAGTGTTGTTTAAAGGAGTCTCTCTGGCAATCTGTGTCAGTGCACACCGTGACAGGGAACATAAGCTGTGGAATTATATTCCTTTTACTCTATCTTTATTAAATACCGTGTTACAGCTGAATTGTGGCATCTAACACATTTCCTTTCAAAAATGCCGTCAGATTTGAAATATGTAGGTACTGAAACTGAGATTATATCAAACTTCCCATAGCTAGTCTTGGGCACCTGACCTGCATAGCTTCCCACAGGGGAAAAGTAAGCTCCATTTCTTTAAATTTCCAATGAGAAGGGACATGTGTCTCCTTGCATTGAGCTACATGATATCACATCTTGTGGCACCGAGTGACCCAATGCAACATGACAGGAGAGGTAAAGAACCAGGGTTTTTTTGTTGTTGTTGTTTGTTTTATTACTGCAGTGAAATATTTACAGTGCCAATGAGATGAAATGGGGATCAAATTATTTTGTGCATGCCCTAAATACATGTGCTATTGCACTGTGTATGCACACACTTAATAAATGTTGTTTAATGTGCTGAGAAGGGGTTTTAAAACAGACGAGAGTGTCCTTGTTAGGCAGTGTGCCTATTCTTAGACAAATAGTTGACAGCAGCATTCTCCTGCCCTAAATCAGATCAAATTTCCTTTGAAGTCAACCTTTCTATTTTTTTTTTTTTTGAGGATCTGATCCTGTCATGTTAACATGGTAATATTTTATTTTCTTTTTGATTTCCTGTTTGGTGAGATTCATAGCCTTAATGGAAATAGGTCTTTATCATCCATGATTTTGTAGTTAAGAGTGTGCCTGCACAGCCATGGCACAGCTGGATTGAAACCTTTCCCTTCAAAGGGCCCAGAACCCAACACCTTGAGAGGAAAAAGGAGCTTAATTTCTCAATATACAGCCTATAAAAAAAAAAAATATCAATGTTTTTACTTACGTGTCATGGACCAATGCAAGTATATTTCTTATTTTAGGACAGTACTGGATAAGCCTAAACTTTAGAAGCTGTTACACCTTTCTTTATGCGATTATTGACTCTCTGAGCTGCCACAGCTCTGCCAGTTGCAGTAAAAAGTGGCATTGAAGACTACAGCCAAAACCCAAGTAGAGTAAAAAAATGTGTTCTCCTTTCTAATCTCTGACTCTTCCCCCAGTTTTGGAATCAAATTTGAAAGACTGTGAAATCCCCCTCCTATTTTCCCTTACTTCCCTCCCCTGCCCCAGAGCTCTGTAAGAAAGATTGTTCTCCTGGATATTTCATCCGTGGCCAGGACTGGAAGTGCTGCAGCTGTGATGAGAGAATCTGTTCTCATGACATCTCTAGCCCCAAGGCAGGTAGAAAACCCAGACAGGCATCCAAACTTTTGTTTGTTTATTTGGACCAAACCTGGATTTTGGACCAACTGAGCTTCCCATCAGTGATTCTGTCATCCTTAAGAGCTCATTCCTCTTGATTGTGATCCTGAAGTCAGACTCTTACTTTATAACCTCATTACACAAAACCCCCCAATGTTTAAAAATTAAAATGCCAGGTGCCAACTCTTTCCAGTAGTTGGCTACTTTAACTTTGAGCTTTCCATTTTTTATCAGCAAATGATAAACTGAAAATTCAGTGTTCCCAGTTTAGATCTTTCTCAAAATTAAAGTGTAAATCTAAAGTAGCCACCTGTAAGCACTAAAACCTGAAGACATTTGGACACATGTTAAACAAATTGTTTAAAGAACTGCCAATTGGTTGCATCAGGTTTTAAGAATAACTTTGCAGGGAAGATCCAAAATTTGTGTTTTAACATTTTCAGGCCTGATTTTCTTTTCTTGTTGTTTTTTTTTTTTTCCCCCTTTGGAAGTGGGTAGAGTTTTGTATTTTGTTTTTTAAAATTTATTTTAATCAAGAAATTGGAGAGCTGGGAAAAGAAATAATATTATTGTAGATAAATTCTTGCAGGAGACTAAGGCTGACACCACCATGCAAATCTCAAAAACCTGGAGAAGATTGGGGCCTATTGGGAAAAGCATGGAGCAAGTAGGGAGCAGAGGGATTTGGAGACAGGTGGGTGGGAAGAAATGGGGTGGGAAACTGTGTATGGTGGGGTGGAGCTGTGAACTGTGGTTGGAGGGAGGGGTGTGTTTCTGTTTCTAGTGCTGGTGCTTTGTTGGCAGCCAGGGGAAAAACCTCCTCATCGGTTTTGGGGTTTAGCTGACTGCACATCCAGGTAGGTTTGGTTTTTTCTGTGTATGGTGGTTTACAGAAAATCTATAGTTGCACTGAATTTGGCTGAAATTCCCAATCTCCCTGGTTTTGTGGGTCATATTTGTGTTGATATAAACAAGAGAGACATCCCAGTGCGCTCTGAGCACATGAACCACTAGTTCCTTAAAAATGCCCATCCTTTTCCCAGAATCTTTTTTGGCTTATTTATTTCACTTTCTTCATGCAAATTCTTTCATGTTTTTATGGCAGATGAGCCTGATTACATGAAAGTTTACCTTTCAAATACTTCCCATTTATCACACAGTTTTCTTACCTAGAAAATCCCAGTGCAGCCACTGCTAATGTTTGATAAGATTTGTACCTGGTAGATTCTAAATTACATTAATGCATAAAGCCTGCAATGCCAGGCTCCCTATTGTTACAGTTATTAAAGCTGTAACTGAAATGATATCTTTCATATTGATCTTCAGCTAGCAGCTCTTATCCAGAAGCTTTGTTTCACATTAAAGACACTAATGATTGTCTCCACAAAATGAGCAGCTTAATAGTTAGAGAAAGTTAAATGGAAAAAACCCAACTTTGATAGCCACCTTTGATAGCTCTTTGCTCCAACATCTCTCATGGCCACAAAGTGCAAGCCTAGCATTAATAGACCTTTTAATAAAATGACTTGAAAGGAATCAATGGTATTTTTCACAAATTCTAATTTCCAGCAAGTTATTTAAATGTTTGTATTCCTTCTGGACAGATCATGTCCTTCTGTAGCTGCCAGTTTTTTCCTGGAATTTCTCAGGCTGCCTTCCTAGGGTTTTTCATTTTTATTTTGAGGGGTCTGGTTGTGATTTACTGCTTTATTGAAATTTTGTAAAAAATGGAGTAAATAGAAGTCTTCTGCTCTTCCAAGGCTGGCAAAATTTCCTGTAGACATAAAGCCAACAGCCAAGTGTTTGTGGGGTAGAGGGTGAAGTCTAGTTAAAAATTTACCAAGAGCGTTTTTGAGCAGGCTCAGGTACCTTGTGTCCCTCATGGCCTATAAGAATTAAGAATTCCATCTTTTCCTTGCCTTCAGGTGAAAATGTCTTCTCCTAGCAGCTGAAATTGTGGTAAATGTAGGACAGGAGGCTCTGGCTCAGGGTGGACTTTGTGGGTGAAGAGAACAGAATCATAAAACCAGGGAATGGTTTGGGTTGGGAGGGACCATAAAGCTCATCCAGCTCCATCCCCTGCCATGGGCAGGGACACCTTCCACCAGACCGTGCTGCTCAGAGCTCCATCCAACCTGGCCTTGGGCACATCCAGGAATGGGGCAGCCCCATATTATTGCACTTGCTCTTTTCCTTTTTCTTTCTTTTTTTCCTTTTTTTTTTTTTTTTTTCTCGCTGGGATTTTTGTGTAGCTTTTCTGTTAGTTTTTAGTTCACTTGTTTGTTTTGGCTTAGGGTGAGGAGCAGCTGCTGGATCTTTTCTTGTTTTCAGCTAGAAAATTATTTTCCCCCATGTTTGGAGGTGGTAGACAGAGTGCAACCTAGGTGTTTTCCATGCAGTGTGAGCAGAGAAATACATGTGAAATTTTTATATTCTTTATGCTCATTCATTGTACTTGAGATATGACATACAGCTATTTAAAGGCTGATGATGACCACCAGCAAACACACAAATTGTTCTATTTGGGTTGAAAAACAGCTTGATACTCAATATTTTACATAAAGAGGGGCATGGTGTGCTGACCAGGTAGGATGTAAGGGATCAAGTGAATTTGTATTACTATAAAATGTAGCTCAGCTGAGATCACACCCTCTCTGTTCTCTGGGGGATGGCTTTTCCCTGTGAGCTCTAGTCAAGCAAATATTCCATATGTTAAAAGTTCATATATGAAATCATGGGGGTGAAAAGAGAGAGGGAAAGGGAATAATATCAATTAAAAAAAAAATTAAAAAGCAGAAGTGTACACTATGAAGAGTACACAGCTACAAAACATTTCCCTCTTCTCTCAATATCTCATGAGAAGTCAGCCCTTATTTCTGCTGTTTTTTTTCCCAGGCTCCACTGGAGAAGGCTGGATTAAACTAATGCAGGGACATGTTTTGGCCGCTTATTATTTATTACAATTTTAGTTCCAGGTTTCAAAAACAATTAGGGAAACTGCTTAATAGGAAAATGACTCTAATTACTTGTTAATTGAGGTTATCTGCTTCACATTATTCAAAACGTAAATTGTGTTGACACTTGTACCCAGATATGATTACTTAATAAACAGACTGAAAATGCATCATGAATTAATTCACCCCCCACCCAAAAAAAAAAGACATTTTAGTTTTTGACTCTGCTTTGCTCATCTGAAGGATATTAAAAAGTATGTATACAGTTTGCAGTTAGCTCAGTTATAGCATGTTAGTACAAAAAATAAATTATATGTTTCAAACCGTGAAAAGATGAAGGACTGAAATTGAAAACTGAAAAGGTTTATTAAGCCTGCACATAATATATTCAGGTAGGGTTTGCACACAATATGAAATGGGGTTACATGAAGAATGGTGTTACCTCTTGAATAAATAATTTAGCTGATAAATCAAGTACCTGGATCCAAATAAATACCAATGTTAATGTTTGGCATACTAGCAATTATGCTTTGATTTTGGCATCTGAAAAGAAAGAGGAGTACTATTTTTTAAAAAATTGCTCATTTGGGCACGAGAGATTCAGGTTTCTAAACGATACCATATTTTCTAGAGCAAGATAATTCTACAATTTAAGAATAAAACTGAAGCATCCAGTTTTTCCTTTGAATTATTGTGCCCTGAGACTTCTATTTTTTTGCAGAAAAATACAAACTCTAATTTTTAAAAAGTATTAGGCCATGAATTAGATTTCACTGTCACCAAATGTCTAATGATATCCAAGATTCCATACAATGGAATTTGCCAGCCATGTGCAACCATTTTTAAAGTCCTGGGGTTTGCGGGTTGTGTGGTTAAATTTGATTTTTTTTTTTAATCTGTGTTGCAAACGTCATAATTTCCCTGAAACCCAACTTTTTAATTACAGAAAAAAAATGTATCAGTGAGAAAAGTTGAAAGGCAACATTTTTGTTTTAAAGACATAACTAGTGAACCTGTTGACAGGAGAGATTTTTTTTGTGTGTTTTACCTTGAAATTTCCGTGTTTGAAATGAGAGAAGGACCTCGGTTCATGCAGAGGAACCATGATTCCAGCCTCAGGGTCTGTTCCTGTGTGTCAGACTTGGGACTATTTATTGCTGAGGCATTTTTGGAAACATGAACCTCGGTAAACCACGGTGGTCAGGCAAGGAAAGAGGGACAGCAGGAAAATGGTGGAGAGTGGAAATAAATTAATTCTTCAAATTAAAGTGGCTGATTACACTTTTAGAAGATTATTTACTTTTTCCATTTGCGAGCATAACTCTTCCACTTTGAAATTTTGGACTTGTATTTCCCTGAGCTAAATACCTTTCTGAGGCATTTTCTGCAGAAATACTATTACTCCCTTCTCCTTCATATTTTGCCAAGAAATGATGGAAAGTTGCAAAGCCCACAAGGATGGAAGTTTCAGAGCTGTGTTTGTGCCCATTAATTTTCTCTTCTATGATATTTTCCCATTTTCACTCTGTTTGACATTGAGCCTGAGCTTTGTTCCTGACTCGTAGCCTATGGCAGTGGAACGGGGAGATGAGACATCACGGAGATGTAGAGCACACATAAAAAGAGAAGATGTGTAAAAACTGAAATGACATGGCAGCTGAAGCAGCTTGTTGCTCAGCTTGGTTGCATGTTT
Source organism: Bombycilla garrulus (assembly GCA_013400315.1). Taxonomy (NCBI): domain Eukaryota; kingdom Metazoa; phylum Chordata; class Aves; order Passeriformes; family Bombycillidae; genus Bombycilla; species Bombycilla garrulus. The sequence continues at coordinate 165,330 of VXBU01005406.1, forward strand.
GAGTGGAGGAAGCGAGGTAAATTGTGATATGTAAGAGAATAACACTCGACAGGGTGTATGGTTGTAAGGTATATGGATGCTCAATCATGTGGTGAGGCAGAAGGCTGAAGGACAAGCGCCTTCAGTATCCGCACAGTCTGTGGAGAAACGTGTGACCTACAAAACAGGGGGTGTTAGGCTCACAAAAATATCACTTGCAAAGCAGATCCAAACCATTTTGACAAAATTCCATCTACGCCGTTCGGCTACCTCCGAAGCTTTCAATAATTATTAAAATAATGAAGTTTAGTGGGGGGAAGAAAAATCACTGTCGCACGTTTCTGTGTGCGTTCCCCCCATAAATGATGGACTCTCACAGTAGTCTGTAGGCAAACAACCATTTTCTCTTCCCACTGGTTGTAGTTATTAACCTATTAGAGATACGTGTGCCTTTATGCTAATTTATCTGAACATTTGCAACCACCACTCTATCTGTGCCTGAATGGTTTTGTGTAATGGATCTGATGAGCTTCAAATCTGGAGTAGGATTTATTTAGGTCAGACTCCATCTACAGTATTTTGGATATCTGAGCTGGGAGGCGAATGGCCCTTTGTATGCTGACAGTAGAATTTTTTAAGATGAATTTTGATACTTTTGGAGCCACGTGGAAAATAGTTTGCGAATTCGTTTCTATGGCAATGTGTAATAAGTGACTGAAGGAATTATAATTTAGGTGGATTTATCTTCCCTTATGCTCCACTGTAACACACATGGAGTGTGCTTAAACCTGCAAGGAGTTTAAAAAATCAGCATGTCACAGTACACCAGCCTTCCTCTGCCTTCCTGGATGTATGTGCACCTGTATAAATGAGGGAAAATATCCCATTTTTGATTTGGCAACTTTCCTCACAGATAAAGAGCTGATTGCATAAAATGTAGGGTACTGTAAAATCAGCTTCATTATTTTAGCATGTGGAAGCTGTAGAGTCCAGATAGTTTTGTTCTATCTAGAAGATGTACTGTGCATTCAGCAGTTTATAAATCTGTAGTCACTGAATCCAGGCAGTGACAAACTGGGCTGTATTGGCTAATTGTCTGGTTTTTGTAATTGCACTTGTTACAGGCAAAGACAGGTTCTTAACACAGTGAAAAACAAACAAGTGATAAAATGTGTATAAAACCTTCCCTACAACCAACTTCACCCCGGGTATTGTACCCTGAGGAGAATCCTGCAAGTCCTGCAGTGCTGGAAAAAAATGATACATTCCCTGCATCCTGAAGGTTTCCATAATCTTTAAGTTCTGAACTCTGTGCACAGGAATAATTTCAATAAACTTGTTTTATCTCTATTTTTAAGAGCTTAACTCTGTGCTGTTGCAGGCTCACTGCTAAGATGATAAGGCTTATAACAGGGATGCAGAAAAAGAATAATTAATAAATATTTGCGGGGCTTTGTGTTTGTGGCTTATTTGGTGTTTTCTTAAAATCACATGGCTTGATTATGAGAAACTGATTATGAATTTTCTATCCCATTAATGACTAAAATAATGTTGAATATTGCCAATATTTGGCAAAATTTTAGGAAAGGTAAAAAAAATGTCTTGCTAGAACCTTATGGAGTTTTCTGAGGTGGTCCATGCCTGTTCATTTAAAATATAAATATTTAATTGTCACAGAAATTACAAAATTTAATAAAACAGGAATATAGTTGATGTCAATCATCAAAAATGAATAAACAACTAATTAAAAAATGCAACTGAATGGATTATTTTTTTGATGCAAGTCTGGCTGGAAAAGGAGCCATACTTGTGAAGTGCAGTGAAAGTTTTTTAAGTCATTTGACTTAATAGTACGTGACATTCTGATTAAATATTAGTTATGTGCTGTATCAGTGAAGCACACATTAAATGGATTAAGAACTGATTAATTTACACGTTTTGGAAAGTAGTCCCTGGGGAATCATCATCAACTGGGTGAATTTTTAGAGTTGTTCTCCAGGGACTAGTATTAAGCTTGACATTAATCACTCTTTTTATCCATGATATGGAAGTAAATAGAACACTTCTAATAACATTTGAAAATAAAGCCAAGATTGATGGACTGGCAAATAGATCTGGGTAAAGGCACTTGTGGAGAGTGATCCAGTTGGCTTAATGGCTGGAAGTGCATTTTAATTTATCCAAATGTATGTATATATGGGAAACAGGCCGTGCTGCACCCAGAATTCGGAACCGTGTTCTGGGATTTTGCTGTCAGATGTGGCTTTTGTGGGTGTTTTGGGGTCAAGAAGTTTGATATGACCATTGTGAGTGATAATGAAGCAGGGAGATGGCAAATGCTCATGTTTGTCAGTGGCAATGATGAGTAAAAAGTCAGAATTTATTCTAAAAATCAGAAGTGATTCTAAAATTAAGATCATGCAAGGAAGAGGTAAAACCAAAAATAAAAAAAAAACTAAACCAAACAACAAAAAGTGAGGTTAGGAAAATTATCTTAACAATGAAGGACCTACAGACCTCAGCATGTTTAAATTATTGAAAGGCAAATTATTTCCTCTTTCCTACATTATGGGACAAGACTGGGCATCAAAGGGTTCTTTAATGCAGTGGGAAAAGATGAAACGTCAGGAAGTTGGAACACCCCGCCAAAATAAAATGAGAATTACAGCACATTTTGCAAAAGACTAGTGGGAAACTACCAAGAGAATTGGCAAATTCATCATGTTTTCATGATTTCAACCAAGAAATGTGTCCCTTCCAGGGAGATATCTGAGAGAAATATCCAGCATATGCTAAGTCCAGCGTAGTTTGGATAAAATATTTATATAAATATTTTCATAAATGGTGCCATCTTGATTCCTCATCAGTGTCATGGGGTGGAGAAGCAAAGCGATCCAGTGACAGGTGCTGTTTGAAAGCCTTTGTTGAACTGGGGGTGAAAGAGGAAGAAACCAAGCACAGAAGTGATAAATCAAAACCTTTTCCCCTACGTTACATGATGTATATTTGTGACTTTGCTGAGAGTTTGGTATATATTTACATACAACATGATAAATGCACTGAAATATGCAGTTGAAGTCCTGTTTTTGTGTTTCACCAAAGCTTCTGACAATGTTTGGTTCATTTGTTTTCTTGAGTGGTTGGATGGTTGTTTGGGTTTTTTTATAAATTATGTAGATGTATAATTTTGGGGATTTAAATGAAAGTAAATTACTTCTCTGGAGTAAGTGCTGCCTTTATGCACTGCCCACATCTTGGATGGCAGTGGATGATATTTGTATTGCTGAGAGTATTTTTTTAATGTTTTGAAAAATAGGTGGCTTTTTTCTATCAGCTCAGAATTTGGAAAATCAAATCAGGGGCAATTTTCAGTCTGTCTAGACGCTTCAGAAGTTTCAAACAGGATAATTCCATTTCTTCCTTTCTTTTTCTGCTGTGTTAGTATTGTGTGGTTTGCTGTCAGTGTGAGGCCACAGGAGTAATACCAGAAGGTCCAGTGTGCCTGGGTCAGGAATATTCCCTGTCCCCAGTGTTCTCTTCAGGACATGGCCCAACTTGTGGAGTAGATTTTTTTAAATGTTTCTATGTCTCTGAAGGGCAAATAATGAAATAGCACTTGAGCAACATGAAGAATAGCATTTTGCAATTGCAGTTCTAATTTTGCCAAGACACAAATAGGTTGCACTTTTTCTCTTATAATTTTTTTTTTTTTTGAATGTGTATGACAAAGGATCTCATCAAGAAGCCTGATACAAATTTGAAGAACTAACTTTGGTATTTGAAAAACCCCCAGCCAAGCCCTAACCTTTACATCATCATAGTTTTACTGTGTCAGCAGGTTGTGGTAAAAATGCTAGGATATTAATTTTGTGTGAAATGAAGGCAAATTGTAAGAGGAGAATCCCTGAGCTGGGAAGCAGCACTAGCAATCATTGCTGTCCTACCTGGCTTGCTGCAAGGTTGTGATTAAATAAAAAATTGAGAAATCTCCAAGGAAGAGGGGAGAAAAGTTAGGCTTTTAAATATTTTCATTCTTTTCCTAGCTGAATATCATGGTGTCAAATCTAATAGGAAGGAGTCCTCCTGCTAATTGACCTTTGCAAAATTACCCATTTGCTTAAAAAGCTACTTGAAGTACATCAATTATTATCTTGATTAGTCTTTCTTTCATGTTAATGTTTATAATGGCACCTGGGAAAATCTGTTTGAAAACTTTGCTTCATTCCTTCTTGTGCTGCATTTGTAATTTGGTCCTCTGAACAATGCTAATAAGCAAAACTGACTTTTTTAAGAGATTGCAGGTCTTGATGGTATGAAAGACTAATAGGAGCCAACAGGGCTGGGGAAAAAGTATTCACAAGCTTATTCAGGTTATTAGTGCAAAGGGAAGGGAGAGCAGGTGGCAAGTTAGATGGTCATCTAGATATTATCAATCTGACAGGTATCCAAGTGGTTCTGTATTACAGTCTCTAATTTTGGTCTCTGAACAGTTTTTAATAAGATTTAGCTGTGGGGTTGTCAGCCGTGACCTGTGTTAGAAGATACTCCTTTCAATCGCACAAAAAGATTCTTTGTGAAAATTTCTGCGAAGAGGAAAACAAAGGACTTTGCATTGTAAGAGCTGATGTTTCACCTCTGCTTTGCCTGGAACCGACAGCCTTAAAAGCCAGAAAGGAGGTGGTCTTGGTGGTTTCTTTTCCCTTCAGGTTAAAGAAGTTGAATGAAGCTTGAGAGTCAGAGCAAACCACTTTTTATTCTGATTCTTTGATTTTTGTTACCGGATGTTCATAGCGACTATTTTGGCTAGTGTTCCGTATAAATCTAATTTCATTCTGGAGCCAGGACTTTTTCGGCACTGCTCCCATGAAACTTGGACACAAGGATTTGACAATATGTCCAGACCCAAACAGATCAAGCAGCCACACATGAGTGATTCGGCGGAGCATGCTCAAAGACAAGACTGATGTCTCCTCACAGCAAACAATTCTCTGGGGTAGGGACAGCGCTCAAATCCAGTCACCCCAGAGTAAACACTAAGTTAGGCACAGCTTAAATGTGCCTCCAAGCACAGCACGGCACTCTGCTGCCTCGATGAGAGCCCCCAGCCAGGCTGCACATCCAGCCCTGTGGATTTATCTCTCTCTTCCCAGCCTGCTTGCACGCGCCCGAAACTGTCGGAGTGTTGTTGGGGTCCATTCAGCGAGGGGAGGGGAAGGAAAAAAAAAAATGAGGAAAAAAAGCACTTGTTGGAATAATTTTATCAGTATGTTTCATGGGTATTTTACTCGGTTTCTTAATTTTCCATGCATGTTTGTAAGACTGATGGTTTGCTCACCGTAGTGTTGGTAGGAAGGAGGATTCCTGAAAGACTATACTGAAAATACTCTCTGCTTGAGCACTCTTTGATTTCTCTCTCCCTCCTTCTTTTGAAAGTTTAGTTCATCTAATTAAAGAGGGACTTTTCTAATGACTCCCACACAATGTATGAAGAACAACCAAAGAATGGATGACGTGTGGAAATGCTTTGGGGTTTATAGGCACAGAGTTCAAATCATTTCAATAAAACTGTAAATAAAATATATCTTTTTGGAATAGTTTAATTTTAGTGGAAAATACTATTTTTAAGTAGGTTATTTCAAGCAATAAAATTATTGCTGCATGTTGATTTACTGTTAATTGAAATAGGGAAGAAAATGATATTTTAATTTTAAATTTCTGCTCTGTCCTAATATAGCTGCAATAAGGTTGACTTTTGGACCTGGAAAAACAAAAAGACACAATGACACAAGTTAAAATGGATCTTTGTTAAAATGGCTTATTTCCTATCTACCTTTATTATGGAATATTTTGTGCTGTATGTTGTATATGGAATGTGCATTGAAGTTTAGACAGGTCTGGGTTTGTCTCACCCTGGTTTTGGTATGATTTGGTTTTGATTTTTAGGCACTTTGGCTGCTGAGTGGTGTGCAGTAGCCAAGGTAGTTTTAAGGGAAGTTGGGTATCAGAAATGGAATCGGGGCAAACCAGGCAGTGCTCTGGCCAGCGTGGCCGTGGCTGTGCTGCTCTGCTGCTTGAGCCACTTTGCTCCCAGTTAACCTGAGTGTCCCTCCACTGCCATGGGCAATGGAGAGAGTATTCTTACACAGGAATCCTTGCAAATTTTTTGCATCATTCCACTTCATATTCCCCCCCAAGCACATCCCCCCCGCTTCCATTCCTGGCACATATGTGTCCACAGGTGTTATTAAGTGTAGGGTAGCATGTGGTGCCCATGCTTCAGTGCTATTGCAGAGGAAGGACTTCCTACAGGAAAAAATGATCACTTTCAGTATTTTGCAGGCTGCCCATCTAAGCCCATCATTGCCTGGCATCTACACACTAAGGGCAAGGATCCAGCGAACTTGTGAGTGGGCACCATGCCATCTGAACAGATGGGCATGGAAGTAGGCAGCCAGTAGACCATGTATGTGCATCAACTGTGGGTGTTGAGGGCAAGATTCCCAGTGGAGAATGTCCAAACAGCTGTCTGGCCTGAGCCAACATGCCTACGACCAAGCAAAAGTGCCATCCCTAAATCCTGCTGAGTTGGATTAACCTTCAAAAATAAAAATTGCTTCTGCAGTAGCATAAGGTGAGTTTTTGGCTTGTTTAAATCCAAAAGAAGGAATTAGGTGGGCAGGATAAAGCGATGTGCTAACGTGGGGTCCACTAGAGACGACTGAGCATTTGTCTAGGAATATTAATATTATTTTCTGCAAGGGTGTTTATATGGCAAACAGCAACGGATGACTTGCAGGAGTGTGACATCAATGTTAATTACGCTTTTCTGTAAGACAGTCCTTTCAGGAGAGAGCTTTTGAGAGCATTTTTATTGTAGTGTGTGTGCTGGATGTGATTTTGTAAAGGCAATTCTTGTAGTTGGTTTTTTTTTGCACATTTACTTAGTAAGTTTTAATGATTGTTTTGTTTTCCTTTTACCCTGAGACTAGAGTTTTGGGGTACAATTTCTGGTCAGAGTTGCTGATACAGTTTGCTGTCACAGCTGAGTTCTCACATTTATTGTCTTTATTTTTCTAAGATCCAAAGGGGACATGAAAAGATAATCTATCATTACTCTATGTCTGTATTAACTTTGATTTTTACCTTTTATAGCCATAACATCAAAGAGCAGTTTTGCAGACATAGATGTCAGAGGCAGAGAACAGTGAAGCTCTGATAGTTATTGCATTCTTATTCCTGCTGGTTTTACTCCACATTTCCTCTACCATTGCTGCACCACTCATCTGTAATTTTACCAAATCACCTGCAGTAGTTGAGATAAATGTATTCAAATATCACAGTAAACCAAAGGTAATGACTGTGTGATGAATAGAAAGATCAGAATAGGAAACTTATCAATACATTAGATTTCATAATAACCTTTTTATGTTGGCTGGATGAATGCTGTCACAGTTGTGTACGTTGCTGCATTTTGTTGCATACTACAAGCTGTAACAGAAAAGGCAAACAGAAATATCTCAAAAGTCACTTTTAATTTTCTTTCCTGGAATTGATGAGGATTGTGTTTAATGCAATTAAAGCATATTGAAGCTTAGAGACCAGGTTCCAGTTTGATTTCCAGCTGGAAATCCTGCGGATTAGAGGCAGCACAGCTGTTGGTTCCTTTGTGATAGCTGGATCCCCAGGTACATGATTCCGAGTGACCCACAGTCAAATTTAGGGCAGCCCTAGGATTTCTTGAACACATATGGGTGGTAAGAACCTTTTGTAGCTGTCTCTTCTACATAGGCTTTTGGCACTTCTCCTACTCCTGAAAATGCTAAAAATGAAGCCAACTACATCAGCTGGGACTCCCTCAAAGCAAGGATCAATTGGACAAATTTCAAAGGCCATTTGAGTGACTAGAGAGGAACAAAAGGGCTCCCACTCTAGGGAAAAATCTGCTCCTGGGAAACAGGAAGCCATTAATAGAGAAAAGTGCCAGTGAAGGCTAATTCTTGGACTTAAAATATTAGCCCAAACTGGATACCCCAAATTTAGAACACCCCTCCAATAATTTGGGGAAAGAAGGCAACACAGTTTCAAACAGGCTCTGCTTTGTGATCAAACTCATGATTAATGATTCTCTGATCACAGAGAATGAGCTCATCTTAACACTGGGCTGAAATTTAAACTAGGATCTGAGTAATTATTTTGCTCTTCTTTCATGAATGAAGATAAATGGAGATACTCCCCCAGCAGAGGCACCTCAGTGCTCGTCCACAGCCAGTCCTGAAGCCAGGGAGCAGCACGCCCATGTGGTTATATTGCCTTGATAAAAAATACTCACCTTCACAGGCTCGGATAAAAAGGAGGACCCTCACACTGTGGGAAAGGTCTATAGGATTCTGATTTATAAGGGAGCAAGAGGTCAAGGGAAGCAAAACCATTATCATTATTTTCAGAGGCTCTGGAGATGTGAGCTGAGTGTAGAGGGCAGTGTGCTCAAAGGGAGGCACACAGGGCGAAGGCAACACAATCCTGCTTGCTGCTTTTTCTCTTCCCCCCCACCGATTTCAGGCTGCAGATTCTGCTGAGAGTATGTCGTATGTACCACAGGCCTGTGAGAACTGTGAAGTGGTTTTCTTATTAAATGATGCATGGAGAGATTATCTGGTCTGCAGCCAGCACACAAAAGCTCCATCCATGCAAGTTCTATTCCTGAGCAAAGCGTTCGGTCACCTGCGTGGTGATGAGTTTTCAGGAGCCTGGGGATGGAGGGTGAAGAGCAAATCTGGGCTGGTGGGGGCAGGACTGAAACTGCACTTTGTGCCTCTCTCTCCTGCAAGCCTTAGAAAAAGGGCAGAGAGACCTAATGTCATATTGTACTGCCTTTAGTCTCATCACCTTTTGTCCTGAAGAAGCTTCTTTGAGTCTAGGAAAGGTGAAAAAGAAAACATTAACAGTGTGGTTCTAACGTAATCCTCAGGAGGATGGTGTTAGCAGGGCTCCAGAGCAAGGCAGGGGTGCCAGTGGCTGTGGGCAGGGAGCCTGCTGGGACATGGAGATTTCCCCAAGGCTGAAAAGATCCTCTGCTGAGTGATGGCACAACTCAAATGCACTGGGAGCATCTGCAGCAGTGTGGGGGAGGAATGGGAGAGTTCACACTGTTTCTTGACATCCTCTGTTTCTAGATAATGGACAAAAATTCCTCATCTGCTGAAATGAAATTAATAGAATTGAATAGAGTCATAGACTAGTGTGTGGTTTGGAAGGTACCTTGTATGCTATCCAGCACCACTCCCTGCCTGGTTTGGAAGGTACCTTGTATGCTATCCAGCACCACTCCCTGCCATGGGCAGGGACACCTCCCACTGTCCCTGGTTGTTCCAAGCCCTGTCCAGCCTGGCCTTGGACACTTCCAGGGATCCAGGGGCAGCCACAGCTGCTCTGGGCACCCTGTGCCAGGGACTCCCCACCCTTGGGTGAGGGAAGGATTTCTTCCTGATCTATAATCTATCCCTGCCCTCTGTCACTCTGAAGGCTCTCCCAATATTCGTGTCAGGAAATGCCCTTGAAAATGACCAAGGGGCATCTCTGAGTGGGGAGGCCTGTGGGATTTTCTCAGTGTCTTTCACAGCTGACATGAAATCATATCATAGCTCAGCTGTTTCCAAATAATTTCTGTAGATAACGATGGACTTGCCATACTGCCCAAGACTGGATCTTGAAAACAAGTCGCTTTGAGCATGGCAGTGAGTGAAACGTTACAGGATTCTCCTTGCCATTGCTTAGGTGTCTTTCAAGGGACGTGGCCATTAAGAAATGCTAGAATACATTTCTGTTAAGTTTCTTTATCTGAGCGATTATGAGCTGTCACTGCAGTTTGGGAGTGACTGGGAATGAAATGACCACAGACATCACTAAATCAGGTGTCACCCCTCCTTCTCTGTTGAGGGAATGGTTTCCACAAAAGTTTATGTGACTAGTTTGGACTTTTATTGCAAAACTTTCAAGCTGCCACCAGTAAGTTCGATCCTGTAAAGAATGGAGTGTTCTGGCCCTGATCCAGAAAAACACTTAAGCCCACTGCAGAGTGCTTTGCTGGATTGGGTCCAGAGCGGAGCATCAGGCACTAGTCGGGCTCAACAGTGGGGGATTTCTCTCTTTTTTTGGTTGTTTATAAAGGAATCTCCACATCCATGATTGCAGTGTCGGCAGGATGAAACGAAACAATAGCTAGAGCCCTTAAAAGAAAGGTCAGACCATGAACAGCACGAAAGGGTTTTGGTGGAAATCTATCAAACCCTCCATGAGAACCATCTCCTTGGCAGAGCAGTACTGTGAATGATGGAGAAAACAGCAGGTAGATGCCAGTTTAGGGTTTCCCATCCAAAGCAGAGCCCTGTTGGACCTGGTGCTGCTTGTTTGAGAAAAACGTGGTTTTCCCAGGCTACTTGTAGGTGGTGTTTGTGGATAAATAATCTGTGGTGAATAACTTACTTGACAGTCTTAAAAAGCCACCTAGAAAGGTCATACAATTATCTTAATTACTTAGGGATACAAGTGAATTCAGAATGACATTTCAGGAAATAATTAATTGTCTGTACTTTGCACTGGAGCAGCATTTTGAGTAATGCTGGTTGGTTTTGTTAGGTTTGGTTGAAATCAAAGTCTGCTGCTTCTCGTTGACGAGATGAATTAGGTTAGAAATATGCTTGTAATGGGAAATAAAAACCAAATGGATCCTCCAAGTCTCTTTTTAAATCAATGCCACACCATGTGAAGAGAGTAGGACTGACTTAGCCATGATGAATCCCCAGAAAAAGAGGGAAAATTTAAAGAACAAGGGGAACACAGAGAGAAATTAAATGAAACATCAGGTCCCTGTGTTTTACCTCCCTGTTTGGACAGCAGTTGTCAGATGGTTGTCCCTTCACACCGGGGTACCAGGCACACGGAATGGAAGCTTTGCCTTTGTGGGAAGGATGATGACGGATTAGTGCTTAGATGCTGAAAGAACTCTGGTCAGAGATGGATCCCCTTTAGCTAAGGGAAGGGGGGGCTGCTCAGGCTGAATTTAACAAAACCAGACTTGCCCACAGACTTGCAAGCGCTCGCAGAGTGGATTTTTAGTGCTGCAGGTGACATTGTTGCTGACTGAAGAATGTTCATCAAATCAGAAAACTGCTGATAAGCTGCCTTTCCCAAAAAGGGATCTCACGAACTTCTCCTGTAAATCTCTGCCTTTCATCATACCCTGGGAGGTGAGGTAGAGGACTTGTGACAGATATTATTTAGGTTTTTCTTGAGTTTATTAGGCTAATCAAATGGAGCTGTGGAGGAAAAAAAATATTCTCAACCCCTCTCCTTTATGGTCTATCTATTAAAAGCTGAATGAAAGAATGGAAATAACAGAGCCTACATCTCCCTTTGAATATTTTGGTACTTCATTGAAAATTTTGTGTATATTGAAACATGGCCATCTTGACTGCTGTCACCCGGGTTCTGATGAGAACCTTTTAACTTTCAGCTGGATTTATCTTAAGAGAAGTGATGTAACTAACTCATTCAATGGTGTTTTCAAAATATATTAAAGACCAAATTTCTATCAGCCATGATGGAATTTTATCAAATCTATCTAAAAGAATGTATTTCCTCTGATGCTACTGTTGTTTTAATTTTTTCCAAATTGTTTTTATTAATTTTCTTTAAAGTTCTATTTTGAAACCAAAAGGCTGGTAGAAATCAGTAAGAACTTTATTGAAGTTTCCATTAATTCCATTTGTGAGCCAAATATTTGGGGTGTTTTTCCTGAAGAGCTGGATCTTACATAATTTTGTGAATTTTGGCTGTATTTCTGTAATTAGATTCAGACTTTGGAGCTTCAAGACTTTCTTTGCATGAGATTGCACACTGGTGGGCTACCAAAAAGAAACACCTTTTTAACAAAATATCAATCAAATAATTGTGTAAGAGGTTTATTCTTTCCCTTGCCTTCATGATGTTTTCCCTAACATTTTTTCTTTGCATACACAAAGAGGTTTCTTATGGGATTTAGTATCAGCCACACATGGAATTTTATTTTCCTTAATCGTTTCACATTTCCTGGAAATCTTGAATAGTGTGTTTTAATTACACCACCCCAATAATTTCTTAGGCCTACAGAAATAGCACTTTTTTCTCATTTCTCTATTCTATTGTGGATGGATTTAGTGCTCTGGATAAATTCTTTTTTAGCAGGTATCAAAAGTGAACATTTGTCTTGCTAATGCTCTGATCACTGAACCAAAGAGTGGCCGAGAGCTCTGCTCAGTGCTCCACACTTGACAAAATTTCACACAGGGCCCCCAAGAGCCACATGGGGCTCCTGGAGACAGCAGCTGGATGTTAAAAAAGGCACTGTGGGGTGGTGGTGTGCCTTGTTATTTAATTTGGATGAGTGAGGAATGTGTTTGAGGAGTCATCGCCGGGCAACGCTCTCTGTTGTATGTTAAGGAATAATTAGAAATGTGGGGGATCTGGGTAAGAAAGAGCTCCTGTGATCTAGGCCTGAATAGTTTAGCTGTATGTCTCGGGCACTATAGAACCTTCAGAGTTGTCTAACACTAAAGATAAAGAAAAAGATAAATTGAATTAATTTATTTTGAATTTATATACATGTCTCTGCCTGCATTAATATTAAGCTCCATCCAAAATCTAAATAGAAGGACTGTAATCTTAGAAGTTCTCTCAATAGCATCAGCAAATCATTCTTGTTTACCCTACATGCTAATAAAACAGGAACATGACACTCCTGAAAACGAGATTGCAAAATACAGAAAATGTGGTCTGACATTTTTTTTCTCCCCAAAGGAGGGACTGCCACTAACTAAAGTATTTCTTATGAAAGCTCGATTGCTTAAGATGCAGAATATTAAGAGAGAAAAACACTTTAGGACACAGCCATGTCACCAGCTGTTACTCACCCTTAATGAAATTGTTAAGTGATATTCTTCATAAATAGGTCAGAGAAACTTTTGAATTGTGAAGAATGTTTTATCTCTTTCTTTGAAATGTTTGTATTAAATTTAGAACTGGTAATTCATTAAGCTCATTAGCTCTGACTAGGAGAGTAGAGCAATATCTAGGATATAGATTTCAAGGCTTAAAAACCTTAGTGCTTACAAATAAACATGAAAGCAATGTGTGGAGAAAAAATATGGGATCATAATATGTTTAACTGTTTTTTGAGCGTGGCCCTCTGGATTAATTAAGAACATTTTCTATATTCAGACACTTGAATATAAACAGAATACATTATGACTTTTGGTTAACTCTCTTTTAATAGGGGAAAAGAGAATGCATTATGATGAATACAGTGGAAACTAGTTGAGAATATTTTGTTTGCTTTGTGGCTTCAGCTAAAAGAGGAAATAATCACTGTATTTTATTTATTTATATATTTATGATTGATATTGAATTTAAACAGTAAAAGTTTTATATATATATACACACACACTTGCACACACTTTTGAGTGATCTGTCCTTTGTTGCAGATTTTTAAGGAAAAAAAATACTATTGAGCTCTGCCAAATGCCTGATTTGTGAAGTAATTTTATTTCATTTTAACAGTTTCTGGTATAAAGCAATAATTTTTCGGAATTAAGTCACAGTTGATTACACTGTCATCCTCAAAGAAAAGGGAGAATTGGAGGAAATCAAGGGCTCAGTATTTGGGAGCAATTGTAGAGTTAAAGTCCAGTATTGTTGTAACCTTTCAGTGATGGAGACCTTAGAAACAGCTTTTAAAGCAGTTCAAACTCACTGGATTTTTGTGTGCTTGTGCCCAATTGTTTTCTGGTTTCTTCATTTAATTGCTTTTTGGGGCCTGGAGTTATAATCAGCAGCTTCCCTGATTCTCTAAAATGGGTTTAAGAGCACTTAACCAGTTAAACCATTTTTGAGATTCCTAATGTGAAAAAACCCCCATAATTTTGGTTATTGCTATCAGCTGATTAATTTTTAGGTAAATTTGCTACTGTGACATCACAAAGAAATATATTTATACCAGAGTTTTATACCAGAGTATATCAGCTATAGATTTTAAATACCCTGGGCTCAGAGGAACACCAGAAAGAAAGCCCAAACCTCCACCTGGTGCATGCTGTGTGTGCCCTGTAATCAAATTTGTTGCACCATCTTTACCTGCATGTATTTGAGTCCTCTCTGAATGCAAACATTTCTTCTTATTTTTCAGATAAATCGCCACAGAAGGAATCTTTCCCAACACAATTTGACATTTCCAGATATCATCAGTACCCAGGACCCCACGGTAAGAAATTCTGTAGAACTGAGAAATCAGTCTGGTTATTTTAAAGGTTTATAATGTAAATCTTGCACTTTCTTGACTAAGGAATGAATATGTGAGGATTTGGATGCCTCAAGATGTTAAGGGATGTGAGGGACTTTGATTAATCAATAAAAAGAATAATTTTAGAAGGTACAAAATCATTTATATGGCTTGACTTTGCTGTTAATTCTGCTGTACTTGACTGAGGTTTCATCTGTGTTAATATTTGGTATAAAGGAATGCAATGAAATCTTTGTCCTCCCTTTGCCCTTATTAAGGTGTTTTTAATATTAGTATTAATTTGTATAAGAAATATTATAATGAAATTAAAAGCAATAAATTCTTGACATTAGAAGAATCTAGGGGAAATGAGAGACAGATGTTTTTCTGCTAAAATAAAATGAATATGCAAATACAGATTCATTAAAGAAAAGTTGGTATCAGCAGTACTGTTACTTACACAAATTTTTCAGTATTAGGTACGTTCAGAAGGTTTGAATTCTACTCAAGAAAATTATAAAACCTGTATGTGACACAGTGATAATTATGTTTCCTTATAGTTTCTAACAATATTAGATCATGGCAATGAGAGTCTCTTTTTTTTTTTTTAATTCTTATTTAGAAACTCAAATACTTACACTACGTACTCTCATCTTTACTACTCTTCTAAAAACAATTTAAAAAACAAATCAACACAAACTCCACAAAATAGTTCCAATTTTCCTATTTCTATGCTAATTCTTCAGGACATTTTGGGTCATTTTCTCAACCTTCCACATGTTGAAAAGGTGCAGGAAGGGCAGAAGCTTAACAACATATGATGATATTTATTGAGACAGAAACAGAATGTATCATTAGGATATATTTGGAATTCTTTTCAATCCAATATAATCTATTTGCAGAATATTGCAAGCTGATCCTGACCTGTCCTAGAAGTGTTTTCTTGGAAAAAAGTAGCGTAGAGAAGGTGATATTAACAGATGTTAAACAAGGGGAAGGCAGCACCCCAAACAGAAATTTTAAAAATATTGGGGTCATACTAGATATATTTTTGTTTGACTTCGTGGTAGTTTTTTCATAATTCCATATGTGCCCTTTATATTAATTACAGAGAAAACTGTGCACGTTATCAATTAGAGGAAACCACGCTAATTTTATTTAAGGGCAGCACCTGTACAAATTCAATTAAAGGAATATATGTGAAAGGAGTTTTCTTAGCACTGAGAGGGCTCGTATTAACTGCAGCCCTTGTAGTTTTTACTGTTCAGTTTTGAGCCATTTAATTCATAGCAAATGGTGGATTTGAGCTATGTAATTTAAGTCAGGATATTTTATATACCCAGTATTTGTTAGTGGATTTGATATCCTAGCTGAAGACAGTTATAAGGAAAATATGGCATTTTCATCTGGAAGCACAAGCAGTTCTTAAATTCCCAAGACTGACAACAAAGGTGATTCAGATCTGATGTTGAAAAATATTATTTTCCTTTAGTTCTGGATTGGTTAAGATAGCAGTTTGGGAAAGTGGTTGGTAAACTTTGAAAACATGAGATTTTGGGTCTGATGTAGAGAACCAATCAACAGCTTGGATGGTTAGGCACCCCAGTTTCTGTTTCCAGATGGATAGAAATATTAAAACGAATAATTAACTTTTCCTGTATGTTGTTTGGCATCTCTGGCCAACAACCAGAAGTTTTCTGATACAAAAATGAAGGGTTAGAAGGGGAAGAAAATTATCAAATATGAAAAGTAAGGAGGGAAAGAAAAAGAAGAAGTAGGAGGAGATGGAGATTAAACCTTGTTTTAGCTCTGCTAGTTCACCCATCCGCCGCTAGATAAACTGTGACATAACTGCACAATAATCCCTGCACTTTCTCTCTGGGTTTTCTGTGGTAATGATATGCAAGGCAGGAATTTACATGAGATAAGTACAAATTACAGAGGAAGCACACACTGATCCTCCTGCACCCGCTTGAGAATGTCACCTAAATCACTGTCCATGGGCCTGCAGGCCTTTGCAGAGGTGCACTCAGATATGTCACAGTATGTCCGGCGTTCCATGTTGTACATCAACCACAGACAAAATCTGAGGAAATCATGAAACATACTACACTGCTAAAATAGTGCTATTTTGTACAATCAAGAAATCAGACATGTTTGATTTAAAAATCCTTATATTGCCTGTTAAAGCATGTTTTATTGCTACTTAATGGCTTTGCAGACAGCAAAATTCTATTGAAATTGTTATGAAATTGCCTTGTGATGCAGTTTACTACAAAGACCATGTGGAGTTTCTAATATCCAAGTCAGGCTCAGTAGTGTTTGAAAGCAAAACCAGACTCATTCTTAATCACTATTTTGTTTCTTTTTCCCATTACTGACACAGTTGACACATCCTTAGTTAATGAGAGCTGATGAGATGGAAGGTAGTTTGGTTTGGCTGAAAAAACAGTCGTCTTGCTTTTGTTTGGTTTTAGCTCTTTAATATAAATTTATTTAGAGAAAAATAACCCCTATTCCAGCTGTACAATGGGATATTTCACCTGATCAGAGAACCAAGGGTCTGCAAGGGGGTCTGGCTTAAGGAAGGCATTCAGAGGAGCACAAATAAAAGTAAAAAAAAGAG
Source organism: Bombycilla garrulus (assembly GCA_013400315.1). Lineage (NCBI taxonomy): Eukaryota > Metazoa > Chordata > Aves > Passeriformes > Bombycillidae > Bombycilla > Bombycilla garrulus. The sequence goes on from VXBU01005406.1 coordinate 182,246, forward strand.
CAAGCCTAGGCTTTGCTTCTAATACACCAAAACTCAAGCACAGTGTTGGGACCTTACAATCAAGTGTTACATCCCCAGACTCCTCTGTGTGATGTGTCCCTCACAGCTAGTAATGAAACTCAATGTGTAAAATGATATTTCAACATAATTTACCTGCAATGTATTGAAAATCCTCTTTTGCTCACGGTTAAAACTTTGCCTGCATTTACATAAATGTCTTCTAAATAAATAGAATAAAATAAAGTAAAATAAAACTTTATTGGGTTTTTATTGCGGTTAATTTTGTGTGTAGTAGTTGACTTTAAGTGTTGTTTGCAAATATTCAAAAGAATGGCATATATCAGAAAAATTAGGTGATTAAACTGAGAATTAGTGGTAAAATGCCCCACGTTAGAAATCTGGTTGCAGACTCCTATGCAGGTATTAAGTGGTTTTATTCAGCTGAATAAATAATATGGTTATGAACTTCTTTTTTCTTTTCTTGCAGGTAGTGGAGAAGGAGGGATATCTTCTAAAGGCAAAAATAGCAGATGGTGGCAAGAAATTAAGGTATAACATGGGAGTGTGACAGAGTCTAAAGGGGCTCCAGGAGAGCTGGAGAGAGACTTGGGACAAGGGCCTGGAATGACAGGAAAAGGGGAAAAGGCTTCAAAACTGACAGAGAACAGGGGCAGAGTGGATATTGGGAAGAAATTCTTACCTGTGGGGGAGGTGAGGCCCTGGCACGGGCTGCCCAGAGAAGCTGTAGATGCTCCATTCTATCCATAACTGGTGTCATTTGGTATAAATTGGGTACTGGATTTAAAATGTATTCCAAGACATTTCACCATTGAATTCCTTGGAAATCCATACTCATCCAGCCTATCCATCTCATAGGAACGTTTGTTTAATTCGGCACATAAGACGCTTACACCTCTGTGCACTTACACGACATCTTTTAAATGGAAAGAAAAGATGGAGAAAAATAATGAAGATCTGAAGTGGTGCTTACTAATAGACAACATGTATTCACCACATGAAGCAGATAAATAATGGATTTATGAGTATCTCTGTAAATATCAGATGTTATGAATCCTAAATTCAAAAGTCGAACTTGAGCTGTGGATCTAAAAATAGCTTTTTATCAGATCGGATTTATGATTATGTAGTCGTTTGAAACCTGTTACAGGTAACATAATAATAACATTTTCCTCCGAGTTGAATATTATGTTTTTCTGTATCAGGGGACATTCTTTCACATGTCTATGTGTATTTTTACTGCTCCCTAGCCCCAGGAGTTTGTCGATTCTCTGAACTCCTGATGTTTAATGGTTACTCAAACCTCGTTCAGATATTGTTCTTATCTTCCTTACACTCCTGTAAATTTTTAATTTAGTGAAAGGAGAAGCATTTGGGACTTTTCAAAATAGACCTGCTACTGAGCTCTGTATAGCCAGATCAATATTTTTCCTTTTCAGATTTATTTTGAGTATTGGGTACCAGAAGGGCACCAGCTATTTCAGAGTCCTCTACATATGAACTTTGAGCATGTTTTTGTTCCACTCCCCTGTCATGGGGAGGGAGTCAAAAAATAAACACAAATGGGCTTCAAATTATGAGTGAGGAGAAAGAAGCCCTTCAAGCTTTGCTAGGTTACATTTTGGGTATAATTAATTAGGATGGGACAACTCCACCAGTGTTGATGGAAGTTTGTTGACAATGCTGACTTTAGGCCATTATTATTTCTGAAAATTTCTGACATATATATATTAATATATATNTCCACCTCCTGGATTGTTCTTACTGCTCGGAAAATGGAATTCTACAAAGAATCCAAGCAGCCAGCGTTGGCCAACCTGGTAGGCAATCAACCATGCAATATCCTCAGTCTCTTGACAATTATTATTTCAATATAAAAAGTTTGGTGTTTACAAAAGACAAATTTAGACTGAGCTGGCAACTTCAAAGGTTTGGGAACAGCTGAAGGAAGAATGTCTTGATAAACTCTTAATCAGATGTAGTGTGCATGTGAAGGAAAAGGACCCGGCATGGCCTTTATTAAGAGGTGCATTTTGAGAGTAATTGCAAAGTGAGACAAATGGTGAGTGACTACCCAGTAATGTGAAGGTAACACTTTAAATTAAGGTGCCACTTATAAATGCTTTATTCTTATTTATGAAAATGATCACTAAATGCAGCTACTTCCTCAAATAACGTATTATAAAGTATGTTATAAAATGCATTAGTAATAAATGCTGAACAGATGATGCGATGAGAATCTGTTGCAAAGGATATTGTGAGGCGTAAATTGTATTAAACCATGCATGTGCATCTTTAATACATGAATTTAAGTTGTTATCTACCATCCTATAAAGTGGCTTATACATTAATAAATAATAATAAATTATTTATAAGTGGCACCTTAATATAGGGTGTTACCAAAGCAGAAAACATTATAAGTTAGCAAAGTGATTTTTTATCACAGTATAAATGTGACATCCACCATATCCCGCTAACCTTCGTGAATATTTCTATGACTCCATCTAATGCAGCTAATGCGATTTCTGTAGCCTGTAGTTACTACAAAGTGAAATTTGCAGTACCTTTTTTATTGTGCCCCAAGGAAAGGCCACCGATCTTCGTCTCGGGAGATGTGACAGCTCTGTGGCGCGAGTGGCGGTGCTGCGCGTCCCCTCGGTGCTGGGCACCACCCAGCTCAACGTGGCCAACAAAAGGGAAAATGGCTGAATTGGGTGGCCCTGTGACACCGTGGGCAGCGAAGGGATGGGTTTGACAAAGCCCTGTTGTGAAAGGCTCTCAAGGCCTGATCGGACCTGCCAAATCTCATTGGCTTGATGGCTGGCCGCAAAGGTGCTCTCTTTGGCAGGAGTCACAAACAATAAGTTATTTTTCCTGTGGCAGGTGATGCAAACCATTCTTCTATAAATCCTACATCTATCAATGCCACCTGTCATAAAATCAGCCTTGAAGCACCTTTTCATGCCTTACATTTTTTCAAAGAAGGTGAGCTTTGTAGAAAAGGAACCCCTGAACCAAGAGATGAAACAACAAAAATAAATAAAGGGTGAAACCTGGCACTGTGTGCTTGTGTTTGTGCTAGTCCAGCTGGAAAATACAACTTCTCCGCAGCCTTGAAAACAGAAAAGCTTGAATTTTTATTTTTTTCAGAATCACCTGTTTTCCTTAAAGTTGAGTTTTATGTTATTAGGAAGAAGAAAAATATCTAAGGTGATCTTATTAGAACTTTTCTTATAATTTACTAATTGTCTTATACCTCTGTCTGCTGCCTCTTCCCTCTCATTGCAAGTCCTTACCCAAATTTCAGGAGATAAATGAACTGGTGGAAATTTAACAGACAGGAGCCTTGATTTTGCTCTGAGACTCCTCAACACGGTTAAAATCCCCATTAGCTCTTTAGGAATTTGGATACCAAACTAGGCCTGTCTGGAGAATGGGGTTTTGGCCCAGATCTCAAATGGTTTAACTAAAAATGTGAAGGTGTGTTATGAAACAGGACCTTCTGAGAGGTCAGTCCCCATCCCTGAAGCCTCAGTCACCACCAGTGCTCACTTTACATGTCGAGATAAAATGTCCTGCCTCCTGTGTTAGGAAGAACACAGATATATTGAACCTGTATTTTTCTCATTCTGGGGGTGGAGGGAAAACTGAGTTTCTTGTTTTGTTTTGGCTTTTTTGTTTTAATCCATGTAGATTTGAACACTGGAGCTCTGAACTCCATGTTCACTAGGTGAGAAAAATCTGCTAAAGCTACATTTTCTGTCTGTTACATAAAACTTAAATGTAACAGTAAATAAACAAATTGGGTAAATCTTGAAAACAACAAGAGCTGTCAGTGTTCAAAATCTTATAACCCAATTTCCTAAACTCAAATTTTGCACATCAAAAAAAGCTAAACTGCTATGCTTATCTCATCTGATAAAGTAAATGCAGTGCTTATTTCCTTTGTAAACCACTTAACCAGATATAATTTTGATAGTGGAAAGGGACTAATACAACAAAGATTCATTAGAAGCCATTTGTTTAGTGATTTTATTTTATTTTTCCAGTTTTAGTTTACTTTGGAAAAGGGGGAACTCAACCATTAATTAAATAATATAAGGGAAGTGATGTTCGTTCATGATAGTATGAATTATAACAAAGCAGTTTTATTGTTAGCAGGAAAATTATGTGACTTAACAAAAAGATTAATGTTCCTTTGTATTCTAAAGATATTAATTCATTAATTATTAATTATTAAATACTGTACTTGGAGTAAAAATGTAGACTAAGACAGCATCATTAAAAGAGGAATGATATTTCACAAAACAAAGGCAACAGGAGAGAGGGAAATGAGAGCACCTCTAATCACACCTCTTCGTGACTAAATAGCATTTAGAGGTGATCTAAAATTCTGTTTGTCTAAATCTTTAGTAATGTTTTAATCAAAGAACTGGCAATATCTAAAGGGAAGTTTTGTTGATCCTGTGTACGACTGTAGGTGCAGGACTCACGGGGGCAATGCTGCTGTTGTTTGCATGGCGAGGACTGGGATCCATTGCTTTGCTTTCTGGTGAAGTTGGTGACAAAATCTGGAGTTATTGGAAGTAGTAGAGCACAGCAATTAAAGCCCACAGAGGAGAGATTCAGAAAATGGGATTGTTTACAAATACTACTGAAAATGCAAGTTTGCATCCCATGTAGCTAAATCATTAGCTTTTGCTGCTGCCTTGATCTTTTGTGGTCTTGGCTTTAATATGCTTTTGTTTATTTATGGTTTTGTTTTTTGTTTCATTTGTTTAACCATTCTTACAAAGTTGACTAGTTCTCTATTTTAAATTAAGGACATTGTGATGTAAATGAATCACAGCTCCATTCTTCCTTGCCAGCATTAAATTCTAGCATCAGTTGGTCTTTCTGACCAAGAAAATGTAGTCAGTTTATTCCCTCAGATAGTTTATGCAACAGAGGTTATTTTAACCTCAGGTTATTAGCCCATCTGCAAAGTAATTTAGTGAGTGAAAATGCTGCTGAAATCCATATTCATGTTTGGGAAGATTTCATCTTAGCAGACACTTGTATCAATTTACAGCATAACCCCCTGCAACAACATTGATATAACATAATTGCTCTGACTGCAGAGCACAAAGCAAGGACGTGGAGAGCTCAGGCTTCCCAGTCACCTTAACTTGCTCTCTCCCGGTGCCTCTGGGTGTTGCATAAGCTGGGAAGCTCCCTCTAGCAGGGAACTGTTTAGGCCAAAATGGATTTCCCTGTGGATTTCCTGGAGTTCTGATGGATTTAACAGTGGGTGCGTCCCAGGTGTGCAGCAGAAGACTGATGGGCAGTTTCATGCTCAATGGATCTGAATGATTTAGCATGAAATTTTCATCAGAAGCTTCACATTTTGTGCCATACCCATGAGTTCAGATGCACTGTGGTCAGAATTCTCCAAAGGATAAGTTTTCATGGAATCATAGAATGATTGGTTGGAAGGGACCTTAAAGATTTTGTTCCACTCCCCTGTCATGGGGAGGGAGACCTTCCCCTAGACCAGGTTGCTCAATTCATATTTCTTTCCCCCAGAGAAAGAGACTGACTCAAATAATTCTTGCACATAGCAGAAGCCTGTTCATCTTTCCCGCACCACAAGCCTGCATCCCATCCTTTCTGGAGAGAGAGATGCACATGCTTGTACTTTTCTTCTGCTTATTACAAAATCAGAGCTGTAAACAAACTCCAGAGTCCTGCAACAGCAGCAAAATCACACTGTGTGTCCCCTGGTGCACAGAAGGGTCCAGGTTCTGCTGTTGCATATATTTTTGTACAATAATAGAAATTAGAGATACTACTGAGTTTGTTATTCCATCGTCCTGCGACGCCTCTCTAGGCTTTTCATTGTTTTTGTCCCTTCAGTGTTCCATGACAGTTTTCCTGAAGAAAATATTCTGTAGCCCAGTAATATTCACCATCAAAAAAACCTATTTCTGTTTCTTTGTCTACATGTTAATCTCTTCTTTTAGTCTCATCATGTGCTTCCAAAATTTCTCAACTCCTTCTGCTGGTGGAATAAATCTGCCCCTCTTTGTCAAAGTGTTTTCAGACTCGAACTATCCATGTGGGTAATTTATTTTATTTTTTTTCCAAAAAAAGCCAGATTACCCAAGATGAGAAGTCTGTGTTGTGTGTCCCTGATGGGTTGCAGAGCTGCCTGTGTGGTGCACTGCATGGAGTACTGGAGATGATCATAGCACTATTTATAAAAGCATTGGAATATTGAAAACTCATTCATTTCCTCCACAATTTTAATATTTACTTGCAGTAATATATCAATGCTTGGGTTTTCTTCCAACTTCATAATTTTTGCCATGCAAATATTAGCTGACTAAATTTCACAACATTTTTGTAAAATCAAGTCTCAGTGCTGGAGTTTTGATCTGCTATTAAAAAAATTGGAAAGACTAAGCTCTTGTCAGAGGCCAGGCAGGAAATTTGAGGCAGAGGTGGGGAAAAAGAAATCCAAGTTCTTTTCTTCCAGTGGTTTAACCACAAGAACATCCTTCTGTTTTGAAGAGTATATTTCTTCTATTAAAAGAATTAATAATAATAATAAAAAAAAGAACAAAGGCACACAGGGCTGTCAGTTTTAGTGGAGCTTAACCATCGTGGTTTTATGGTTTGGCAAATGGAGAACATAATTACAATCCCAGTACTAAAAACTTCCAGAGACTACGCCTGCAAATCACTTGACCAGGATCTCTTTGCTTCTTTTAACCTAAATAGGTTCTTCTCCTCCCACCTCAAAGGCATCCTGGAGAACACACATACTTTAGCCTTCAATAACAAATTCAGAGAAATTCAGTGAGCAGTTTTTGGAAAGCTGAATCCATGGCTGGTGCTGGGCCGGCCACTCTTGACTCTATAAAGTCTGTTTTCTGTATCACTGATGACATTTTTAGGGTAACTACAGCTTAAGAGCAGCAGAGGAAATAGTTGCAGCAAACTGATTCATTAAGTTATGTGGGTATCACTCTATCCCCTACCAGAAACGGAATTAGTGGTGCTTTTTACTGTTAACAGTAGTATTTTACTGTTGAGTAGGATGTGCGGCAACCCCATCTACAAAACCTGCTCTGAACTGCATGGGCTTTGCCAGAGCTGCTGCACAGGCAGAGTCCCTGGAGAAGGAGCTTCGATGGCAAATGAGGATTATTGTGCTTTACACCAACTCCCAGCAACGTAAATGATACAGGCAAACAAATCTGCTCCTTGAATTCCTTGCGTCCATATGGAGGAGCAGGGGAGGCAGAGCTGTGTCACTCCAGGATGCGTGGACTGACACTGAGAAGTATCAGCCCTTGTGCTGAGCTCTTTCTTGGTGTCACACATGCCCTCGAAGCCTTTTCTTCTTTTTTTAGGAGCAAGAAATGATAATTTGTTTAGAGAAAGGAGGTAGCTTGTCTTAGAGATACGATGTATGTTCTTGTCTAATTTCTGTCCTTTCCAGTTGCATTAGTTTAAAATTGCATTTGGAAAACCCACAAAATTTTTCCTTTAAACTCAATGACTCTTCAAGAGGTTTGGCAAAGTAAGCATTGAAAATAGCTGGTCCATGTGTCTGCATTTGTGTTTTGATCTACTATGTATTACACTAGACTGTTTTTTAAACCATTTAATTGTTTTTTAAAATTATGATCTAATGTAAGAACCTTATTTCTGAATGAAGACACCCCAAGAGCAGTTATTTAACAATACCAGGTTATATAATGAGCTCTTTTCGGTAATATCAGCATCTGTGCTACAACAACCTGTCACTTTAACTTGATCTATTCTTGTTCTATCTGATAATTGTCCCCATTTGTGAGAAGTCAGGCCATATTCATGTTGATTTTTTTTTTTCTTTTTCTAGAAACCGGGATACAAACCTGAGTCTGTGGATTTGTGTGGTGCTCGCATTGAGTGGACCTCAGAGAAATCCAGCAGAAAGAATGTCTTTCAGGTAAGAGGCAAAGCATTCCGCTGCTCATTTGAGTCTGAACTCTGTGAAGAGGTAGGTTTTATTTCCTTGGTTTTAATAGCTAGAGCCTGATTTAATACAGCGTTTTTCTTACCAGTAAAGGAGTGTAACACTTTATCCAACATCGGTTTACTATTTTTCTAAGAGAAGGATTTCTGATGACTGAGTCTCCTAAACACTTGAGAACCTGTTGATTTATTGATTAATGCTCTATATTCAATTTGTTTTTAAAACTTAGTAGGTAATTGCTTTGGGTTCAGGCCTAGAATCTTGACCTAGAGGACTTCCATAAACACAACTTCTTCAAACTGCTTACACAAGCACGGCTCCAGCGCAGTGTGGTTACTCTGTTTATTTTTATTGCTGCTCAGGGTCCTCAGACAGTGATGACCCAGGTTCACTTCTGCCAGGGGAGGGGAGGGTTTTAAAAGCTTGCCTCTGTCAGGGCCAGCAGAGAAGGACATGTATTTCTCACAGGACTATTCTTCATTGATGGAAAATAATATTATTTAATTCCTTCATCCAAATCCCATTGAATTGAAAGGGAGGATCAAGGCCCAAGAAGATGAAAGGAGGGGAAAAGCATTACTGCAAGGTTAACATTCCAGGATCTAGGGGCTAAAATAGTTTATTGCAACATCTTCAGGTTTTGGACATAATCCAGCTCCCATGAATATCAGTAGAAGGGATTTGTTGTTTTTTTTCTGTTTCACTAAATGTTGCATCAAGCCACATCAAAATATTATTCTCCGCGAGCCGAGTTGTTTCCCAGAGTTCTAACATTTAAAATGTTTAACAATACAAGCAATAAAGGGGGGAGAGACACAGAAGGGAACATGTCAGGGTCAAGATCCTTTTAGTTACCCGAGAGTCCTTTGGCATCATGACCAATGAAACATGCTGGAGCAACCAACTGTGTCTGGGTCTGGGGTGGAAGAAAAAAAAACCCACTACACATAAAAAAACCCTAAGGGCCTGTACGTGGTTTCTTAAAAAAAAAATCTCTTTGGGTCAGCTGGGTGTTACTGAGGCTTTTTCAAGGTTTATTTTTCTAGACATCTTTCTAAAGCACATGCAATATTTAGAAATATTCCTCTTTTCCACGACAGCGAGACTTATGCTTCTATACCCCCCACATCTTTCAGGTTGTCTTGAGACAACACTTGGGGCTTTGTCATTTCCTAGGTATTTTTAGAATAAATATTTTGGTTTTGCTGTCAATCTTCAGCCTTTTCACTTGGAATGTGATTAAGTATAACCTTAGCCTTCACTCCTGCAACCCCCTGAGCACACTGACAGGTCTTCTGAGCTTCTAGGGTTTATTTCTCATTTTGCAGTGAGGAAAATTCCTGTTTGGAAATACGTTTTGGAGCGGTGATTCATTGCAGCTAATACATTTCCAAAGTAAAGACAAACGAAGCTCTGTTATTGATTTACCAAACTGGTTGGTACGAAGGCTCTGCAATGCATTTTCTTCTCACTTCTGTTCGTGTGAGGTGTAGCTCCACTGAATCAGAATAATGTGAGAAAGGAAACTCATGCACTACTGCTTGAACCCATTAAAATGTGTCTTCATCAAGCCAATAAGTGAGTGGGAGAGACATTAAGAAGTAAAAGCATGGGAGGAAGGACATATGTTAAGACACATTTTGAAAAGGGATGGAGCATTGTTTAGACAGAGAGCTACAAGAAGATTGTGCCAGATGGTAAGAGCGAAAGAGGAGAAGGCTTTGGCACCAGCAGTGGTGACATTTTGGGAGAGGAAGGGACTGAACGAGACTGGTGCTACATGAGCAGATAGAGTGGGAAGGGCACTGGAGAGGGAGCGAGGATTTGTGAGATAGTCTGGAGGGAATCCAAGGCAAGTTTGAAAGCGGAGAGGTCAGTTTGTACCTGGAAACTGAATATTTCAGGAAACACTTCTTCTGATCTACTTATTCCTCGTGGGTGGGAATAAAACTGATAGTGTGTATCTACTTATTCATAGCCTTGTTCAAATGAAAACAACATGGGTGGCTTTCTTTAATGCTTTCTTTTTTTTTTAATTTTTGCAACCTAAATATAGATGCATTGCATTGCTATTTGATTAAATCCATTAGCTCTTTAACTCTGAAATGATCAGAAATAAGTATAATAATATCTTCAAAGCCCATCAAAACATAGTTGGCATTTTGTTTCATTACTTTCTAATAAAACCTTATTTTCTCATTCAAACAGAGCAGTGGTTGCTTTGTGGTAAAGTGTTGTATTAGGAGTAGGTGCAGAATTTTGAGTTTGATTTAGCCAGGGTGAACCAATCTGAGTTCACCTCAAACTGGGTGAGCCAATTTGAGTTCATGAATTATAGATCATAAATGGAAAATGACTATTGAAATTTTGGGTTGAAGAAAAAGAAGGAAATCTCGGATTTAAAATCTAAGCAGATGACAGATAATGGATAACAGCAAGGAGATGGAGCATAGGAGTATCATAAAGAAAAACTAATTGGAAACATGATCGATTCAGGAAAGAAAAAAGAGGGAGCTGCAAGTAAATTATATTCAGGCAGGAAGATTTGGGTTTCTGGTCTTGATCATGATGTTTTCAGCAGTGTTACTCCTCTCATTTTAATTGAGCGACTCCTTTTTTAACAGGATAAGTCTGATCTGTCTCACACTATCCAATTTGTGCATGCAATCTATTTCTGTTCTTGATGAACACATTATGTGGGTTTTTCTTTTTTTCCCTCAACTTTTCCTTAATAGTAACTGCAAATATGCATATCTCATGGAGTATAATCTCCTGATTTCCTTTCATTTTTTTTATTGATGGTGTAACTGGCACCAAGGAGAAGACCTGGTTAGAAACAGCTTCCCATGATGTGGGGAAAGGTAGCAGCTTGCAGTGAGACACGGTGCTGTTTGTTCTTGCTCTCTGAGTGATGTGATGCACTAGGTCTTCATCGGAGGAGTGCTGAATAAAAGAAGATTTATGTTCAAATCACATGCTTTAAATATTTCTGCTAAGTGCTAGTTTGCTCTTTGGTGTTTAGCCTGAAATTTAAAGCACTGAGGATTAAAAGGATTACAACATAATCTTAAATAATCCTAAGTGTCATTTACAGAGAGATGGTTGTAATAACTAAATAAAACCATGTTAAGGGATGGCAGTGTTGTCAGTCAGCAACTGGAACAGAAACAGCATCTGTGTCACTCTGTTTTTCTCCTCCTGCCTTTTCTTGGCTTAGTTTGATATTGGGTAGGTGTGTTTTGATGTGAGTTATCAAAAAAGAAAATAACTTAATGGGCTGCTTTTCAGTCAGTACTGATACGGCTGTTGAAACACCAGTAACTCGGCTAATTTGCAGGTTTTTTCCCAATATTCCATATTTCCTACTTCTAGTAAACTTTTCAACTGGATCTTATTCTTCCCCCTCTTTTACTCAACCTCTACCTAAGTCAAACAGCCTCTTAATTTGAAATTCAGCCCAGAATCCATGGAAGATGTGCTCTTAACTTCTGGATTTTTAATTCTGGGAGTTCATTAGCACAAAGTCCTGTGATTGTACACTATTTCCTCAAAGAAATTTTCAGAGATTTCTCTAAGATAATTCAAAAGGAAAAGAAAAAATACAAGAGAGGTGAAAAGTACAAAAAAGGTCGCGAGCAGCGTATTTATGAATCCATGAAGCTGCTTTGTTCTCTTAATAGCCCCATTCATCCAAGTAACAGGCATTTGTTGGTTTCTTTAGTCATAATTTTAACCTGCTCACCAAGTTCACTTTTAGGAAGGTTTCATATGAGGAATTTCTGGAGTTCTGTGGTTGGGCTCTTGCCACAGATGTGGTGCGATATCGTTTTTTGTTTCAATGCTCTGCAGCTGTAAGGGGTTACTCAATCCTACACGACTAAGAAGTGTAAGTGTATTTTACAAATAGAGAAAGCTGTATAAGACCTATGCTATCCAAACAGTGAGACAGCTGGAAGTACAACTGCACCTATGTGTGATATGAAAGAATTTATCTTGCAGCTGTTTCATATATAATAACATTTATGGCGCTGATCCTGGGTAGCTCCCTTGTCCTTGATGCTCTCCAGCTTTGTCCAGGCGAACAATCTGGATGATAAGCAATTTTGATCTACATACTGTAGGATCAGGAGAGTGTCTGGATGCCTCCCAGGAAGGGTTTAAGTCACTGCTTTTTGCCATGGGAGGGATCATTTTTGTTTCCACGATCTCTCTGGAGGAAGTGCTGAGAGCGCGATGTGGAGGGGCTTGGGCTGGGATTGGTATTTGGGTTACTTTGTGTGTTTTTAAATAAAAATGCTGCACAGAGGAGAGAAATCTAAAAAAGCCACCTCACAGTCTTGTGGTGGTCCTTATCAGTAGATTCCCACCCAAAACTTATCCCAGAGTCAGTCCCATTTCCTGAGCCTGAGAGGGCTCTTGCTTTCAGCTCCCATGAGTTGTGCAGGAACCTTCGCTGGCTTTGAATCTGCTGTGCAGAATTTGAATTTGACAGACCTGTTGTGATCTTAAAACAGCATTTTGTCCACTTCTGGGCCTCACTGCTGTGGCTGGGGTTTAATTTCTGTCCCAGAGACCTGAATATGTTATTGCCTAATTAAAAGACTTCACCACGTCACACAGTCATTAGGTGGTGTCAGAAAGAGAAATAACAAAATAAAGTAGGTATTTTTTTGTTTGTTTGTTTTGGGTTTTTTTTAAGACAAAACAAAAAGCCACAAAAACAAGAAATGGTCTTCATCTTCAAAAGAAGCATGGCCTGCAGTTTGAGGGAGGTGGGACCCCTATTTTGAGCACCTGGAGCTCCAGGACAAGGGGAAATAGTTTCCCAGTGCCAGAGGGGAGGGTTAGATGGGATATTGGGAAAGAATTCTTCCCTGGGAAGGAGGTGAGGCCCTGGTTCAGGTTCCCAGAGAAGCTGTGGCTCCCCCATCCCTGGAAGTGTCCAGGTTGGATGGGGAGTGGGAGGAGTCCCTGCCCATGGAATGAGACCACTTAAGGTCCCTTCCAATCCAAACCATTCTGTGATTTTACATAAATACTCTTTTATTGTCGTAAATGGGAGATCTTGAGCACAACAATGTGAACAGCCTCACAATTGTGATTCTAGTTCTCTCTTCGAGCTGGCTTATTAATGACTTGTTAATTTTGAATGGCACGTAAGATTTAATGTATTTTTTGGTGATCAGAACAGAAAAGTATGAGTGACAATGAATAGTGAAAGAGAGAAATCAGCCTTGATTATGAGGAAAGTTTTGCAGGAAATAGAAAATTACACACAACATGCATTTTTAACCTTATACAATTGAGAAGTCACTTTGACTTCTAAAGATTTTAATATGATATTTTAAGGTGATAAGAAGGAGACACCTTTAGAGATCCTTGCTTTGGTATTTATTTTTTTTGTTATTTAATTAATCTTCTGTGTATGAAAAAGGCAGATTTAACTGTAACCACTTCACTTGCACTGGCAGTAGCTTCTCTCAGGACCCAAGGAGGTGTTGAGTTGTCCTTGGTTAGTAAAGAGTGCAACGGGCAGCAAAATCAGCTGAGAAGGGAAAATATTTTTATCTAAGTGAGAATAAGCAAGAGCCTGGTACCTGGAGCACTCTGGAGTATGTGATTCTACCCTTGTTTCAGAAGGGCTGGGTGGGAAATGGTCAGGCTTTGACCTTCTCTCACCAGCGTCTCACTCTTCAATCTCATGCTACTCATGTTAGCCAAAGGAGAACATATGGAAAATGAGCTGGAATTCGGATTGTTCAGCAATCATGGACACAGAAACTCTTGATGTGATTGATGTTCTAAGGAATATCAGGTAATAAAGCCAGTTTCCTCCTCCCAAAAAAAACTTGGCAGAAAGAGGGACAGATGTCATTACCCCTGTGATGGAGGCAAAGATTTGCACAAGGACAGGAGCACCCAAACTGTAAGGACTTCGACTTCATTTGTAAGGGAAACCTTAAAAAAATGACAAAAAAAAATCTTTTCTATAACATATACAAAAATACTTCATTATTTTGATATTTCAATATTCAAGCTATAATCAATTTGGAAATAAACAATCAACAGCAGTGATTGACAGCATTGTGCACTTAAAAAGTTTGGGAAACCGAGACTTCAACCTCTGCAATAGAATTTCAAGGAACTTCTCTATCAATTTAACCTCTGTAATGGAATTTCTGGGATTTCAAGGAACAGCAAACTTAGTCATATAAAGGACAAACCAAGCAGTTAAGTTAGAGATGCCACAAAGTTATAGTTAATCTGTTTCTCTCACTTGCTGTGGTTTCTGAGTCTGCTTTGGGGTAACACAAAACCCTCAGTTATGTCAGAAAGACCTTGTGCATTTTGTGGGTACAGAATCAGAACATTAGTGCTTTGTTATTACTATTACTATTATTAAAAGAAAAAATTAAAATCCTAATTACCACTTTTTTAATGACGTGAAAAAAGTTGTTACTCCCAGTTATTGTCCAGATCAACTCCTGATAAGCAATGTTTTCTTATGATTGTCTTCTTGAAATAAGATTCAAATGTCTCAAAAAAGCTTGGGTTGATTTGTAGCTAAATATGATCTTATCAGGTAAGCCAGGTACTTTTTTCCTTTTTTTTTTTTTCCCAGTTATTGTCCTAAAAAAAAATCAAGAAAAAAAATCTCTTGGAAAGTGTAACTTCAGCAACTCATGGAGGTCTTGGAAAGGCTTGAAAGCCTGGCTGAAGCTCTCTGACAGTGCTGTGGTGCTGCTCTCTGTGGCACTGCACATCACCTCTGTGTGATACCCCCTGCAGGCCAGGGCCTGGGTTCTCCCTAAATGCTCCAGAACTCCAAAATCCAATTGGAAAGCAAGACTAAATTTTCCATGAAACTAGGCTGATTTTAAAATCTCGCGATCTGTATTCCCCCAATCTGACATTTTGTGTATGTAGAAGTTTGTCTGCTAGAAGTGATTGTTATAAAAGCTCACTACACTTTTTAAGAACCCATCTTTTGGCAAATCCAAGTGCTGATACGTGAGTGCCTGTGAAAGGTACGAGTGTCTGTGTGTGCTCATACACATGTGCTTCTCAAGAAATTATCTGAACCACTTAGCCTGTGACAGCCACGCTTGCAGCTTTCACAAGTGCAGATGTTATTTGTCCATCAGAAAAGAAAATATTTATTTCGAGCCACAGGCATTTTCCGTGCTGCAGAAATAAAACACAGCAGCAGTTAATGCTTAATGTGCGTGTGACATAATTTTGTCCGGGACAGAAGCACGGCTGAGCACAAGGACCTGGTCAAATCCGTGAGAGCAGAGGAAGCACCTTGGAAAACGCCGACCCCACATGAGACAGCAACCCGGGCAGCGTGACAGAGGAGCAGCTTATTTTTCCTATTGTTTGGGGGTTTTTTGGGCGAATTCTGAGGGCTGTGCAGCTGGGGAGGGGACGAGGGGGGCTTGCGCGGTATCATTTTGTTCTGCAGCTGAAGGAGCGAGCGGCGCTTTGCAGCTCCCGCATGCGGAATGGGCTGCAGCCTCTGCTGCATTATTCATAAACATATTGCTGCCATCTCGTGGGCAGCGCACGGCGGGCAGGGAGGCGGGCACGGAAAGCAGGAGGGGATGCGGGAAGGGGATGCGGGCAGTCAAGTGAGCAGGGAGGGCAGGCAGGGATGTGAACAGGGATGCGGGCACTGGATGCAGAAAGGGATGCCGTGTAGGATGCGGGCAGGGAGGAATGTGGGCAGTTGAAGTGAACAGGGATGTGGACAAGTATTTGCACAGCGATGAGGGCAGTGGAAGTGGACAGGGATCTGAACAGGGATCTGGACAAGTATTTGGACAGCGATGTGGGCAGCGGAGTCAGTCCAGGGCTGCCCAGTCTGTGCCACCAGGGCTCTCCCTTTCCCCATGGACTCGTCCTGCAGGACACTCTGCACCCACCGTGGTGACACTGAGCATTTTTAAAACAACTTTCAGCCAAACTCGGTGCCTGGTTGAGTAATTCAGACTGTTAACTGGTCTAGAGAAAGGTGTCCCTGCCCAGGGCAGGGGTGCTGGAACAGGAGACCTTTCCCTTCCAAGCCAAACTATTCTGCAATTAAGATTTATCGTACTGGTTTCTGAATCAACTAATGTATACGTAGAGACACACATGATATCCCCACAGAGCTAAATGCGTTCTCCAAATGATTCCTTGGGTAGTAAATTTATGTTTTAAAATGGTGATTATCTTCTGGTCATCAGAGAGGGAAAAGGTGAATGACCTCACAAGGATGAGTAGGTTCAAGATAAAGCATGAGATGAGAATTATGGCTACAGAGAGTGAGTAGGGTGAGCCTGATAAAGCACCTCTGATGTGAGTGTGGCCCTTGGTGCTGGGTTTTGTGTGCTCATGACCTGGGGAAAGTGGTATTTTCCTAGTTCTGGCAATCAACAGCTGAAAGAGAATTGTAAGAAACGCAAAAGACTGCATTTCCTAATTCTTTACTATTTTAAGGTTTAGTACTTCTAAATGAAAACAGTTGAATTAATTTAGGAGCATTATGATTTACTTTTTTTTTTTTTTTTTTAATCTTAATGTAGGCTAATATGAACAAAAAAGAAGTATCTTGATAGGTGCCCAAACATTCCCTTAATTTATCAAACTCTTGGGGGAAAAAAAAAAAAAAAGAGAGAAAAACGAATCCTAAATGAACTCACTCAGAGATAATCAAATCTGACTTGTTTACATGTTTGGTGCTGGTATTTCTGTATTCAGCCACTACATTTTTTAAAGTCTTGGCGAAGCCGCTTGACTCCATTTTTTTTGTGTTTCTCTTTAATGACTGAGACAGATATTTGGAATTGGCTGGGCATGGGGAGCCTTGGCTGTCCTGTCTCTGAATTTGTGTGCAGAGGGATGCCAGGGGAGAGGTTTGGGATTCACATTTTTTGTGTAGGAGTGATTTCTTTTCAGACAGGAAGGTTTTTTTGGATGCTTGAAGGTGTTACACGGACAATGGGAGGCAATTGAAATGCAAGGGGAGAACTGCAGGCTGTGACCTGCCCTCTCTTTTAGATGCTACACCTCTGCTTTTCAGCTGAGCAGGAATTCCTAAACCGTGATTCATGGACCACTAATGGGATGGGGAGGCTTTTTTTGAAATGGTAATGCAAGAGCAGCCGGCCTGAGAAGCCGTTTAAGGTAGTTCCCAGATGAAAGGAAAACCCACAAGAACGTTTTCCACAGACCCTGGCTTTTCAAACCTCCTCCTCCTCCTCAAGTTTATTGATTTTGAGGATGCGCCTCCAATTGATCCCAGTTAGAGACTATTTTTATATGGATTATGGGAGTTGTTAAAAATTTGAGATTGAATTCAAGGGCTGGATTTCTTGAATTCGGGAGTGTTGAGGTTTTTTGCTGTTAGGAGGTTTTATTGGGGTTTTTTTTGCTGGTTTTGTCCTTTTAAACTAATATATTTTTATTTTTTTTATTTTTCCTTTCATAACCTCTACTCTGACTTGGGGTGAATAAATTCCTAGGAATTTCAGCCACTACATCTGCAATTGCATCTGTAAAACACAGTGATCCAAGAAGTTTAGCAAACATTTTCTTTGGCAAACAAAGTTGCAAGGAGGGGATTTGGTTTGTTTACCATTTCATTTAGAAATAGTCTATCAAACTTAAATTATCAGACAACTTTAACACTTAAAATCCATAACACTTCAGTCACCACCACTCCCCCTTTTTTTTGTCCTCATAATAGTCGTGATTGCTACAAATACATTAATATTTGAAATTTTAATATACTTAAAACTTAGAATGTGTTTAGCCCCTGTCAGGTCAGAGTTTGCAGGTAAATTGTCACAGATTGAGCTTTAAGCTAATTTTTCTGGAGGCAAAGTGTGCATTTGTACACGTGAATATTTGCATGAGAGCGCATTTTAATTTGGGAAAATGGGAGCCAATTACTGTGATTCTCTTAAGTAATAGAATAATTATTATTATTTTCTATTATTTGTACATAGCCATCACTAGGTGGAGGCATACTTTACATATTCTATTGAACATGTCATCTGTTATGGACTGAGATGAATTGCACTGATACTGCAGAGTGAAGTGAATGATCCCATTTTTACCCTGAACTGTTGAAATAACCTGTTACCACCCATGCCCAGCTCTCAAGCAGACTTGAGTTTCAACCATTACTGCCACTGACAAACAATTAAAAATGGATAATTTTTTTATTACGTGCTGCCGGAAATATCCTGAATTAATTCAGAAAAAACTGTTAGTATGTGGTAAAGTTAAAATGAGAAAACAAAGCATGAGTAACAGAGAAAGAGATTGAAAGGACAAATATGGATAAATATCTATTTATTTCATCCTGCAGTACTTAAATCAATATACAGTGGGTTGAATGGGGTTTTTTTATTCTCATTTTAGTTATGGCAGCGAAGTCCATTCCCTGTCCATCCACATCCTCCTTGTGGGGCTGCCTGCTGCAGACTGTGCATCTTGGATTTTGTCTGAGGGTTTCCAGCCTTCCTCCATTGATGTTAATACTCCAATTTCACCCAAACTCTCTGGGGGTTGATGGTGCACATCTGTGCAGGTGTGAACACCACCAGGATTATTCTCCTTTCCTTCTTGCACCTTTCTGAGCTGGCAGGGCTGAGCCTGTGCGAGGTGGTGCTTGGCTGGCACAGCCCAAGGCCTCTTTGAGAGCCACAAAAGGAAACTTTGGGGTGTGAATGTGGCAGTCTGAGATAAGAACTGTGTTTCTCCATGCTTGGAATACTGTGTTATGACTCTGCAGCTTTTAATATCCCCTGACTTTTACTGTTGGAGAAAGAAGGCTCATGGTGCTGAGATTATAAAGGAAACATACATTTTATTCAGAGAACAATCCCCATTTTTGGGGGGTATGACACACATTGTTTTCTAAACACGCTGAGAAAAGTAAATACATTTTTACATCTTTGTCATTTCAATACGTTTCAGGGAATGGAGTCAGGATTGTTGAGAGACATTTCCTGAGCTTTGCAGCTTCTCCTACACTCCCAAACTGTCACAGTGGCCACTGCTGTGACTCCCAACTTTGTCACCTGGCTCGGGATGCTCTGCCCCTGATGGGCCTGGGCTCCTCCATTCCTTGGGGTAGAGTCAGCCTGGGAATAGACCCTTCCATGTGCACCTGCCCATAGTCAGAGCTTTAAAAACACTGTAATACACCTGAAATATGCCCCACTTATGTTTGGTTTCTCGTCTTTTTTTTATTTTCTTTCCTGTATATTTTTTAATGATTTGGAATCACACTTTTAATAATTATACTCACAATCTAAAATTAAATCAACATTGTGTTTAGTGCTCGAGGAATTGCCAACCAGCACTCAGGAAAGTATGTCCAGCATTTTATCAGCGTGTAAAAAAATAATTATAGCAATATTTTGAAATGCATTGGTTGTAGTTTTGTTTTGATTTATAGAATGTAAATAATCAGTTTTGATTCCTCTGTTTCAAATGACTTTTTTGGAAGTAAGGCTTTTGAATAAGAGTCCCTCAAACCAAGCTGTTACTCCTGGGAAATTCTGTAGTGGTATGTTACTGGCATTTGAAAAATGCGCACCTTCTGAGAAAAAACAGGAAAATTCTGTCAGACAGACTGATGGGAATTCCCAAGTTTGGAAATGCAAGTTCTGTTGGAAAACAATGGCAGCACAATTCAGCTAGGGCTGCAGTTGGAGTGAAAAGGAACATGTTTTCACCATTGCATACGTTTTTCTTCTTTTTTTTTTTTTGTGTTTTGTTTTGTTTGGAATTTTTTGTTGTCGTTCTGGAAACAAATATTCTACACGATCAGTTAAAAAGTGCAAAGTAAGGAAAGAGAGAGAGTAATGTGTGTTGGAACATAACATAGGCTTTACCCATGTAGGAAAGTGTGAAGAAATATGGTAAAATGGAATGTAAACAAAGAAATGGGGAAAATGAATGTGGGAGTGAAGAACTGTGTGCAGGGAGTAGGAAGAATGTAATCCAGTAGTAGAGATCAAAGGAAAGGAAGCCAATTTTTTCAAATATTCCATAATAACGTCGATGCTGCAAGGTAAAGGATCTGAACAAAGGGTCAAAGCACCACAAATGGGGGAAAGGAGGAAACATTTCGTGCAGTGAGGAGCGTGCAATTTATTGTCATTATTTTTGTTTAGGATCAATTATTCTCTCCATCTCCTGGCATTTCAGGACTCTTTTATAATTACCAGCAGTATTTTCTCTCCCTCTCCTGCACACACGCTCCGTCTCGCTCCCCCTTGCAGGCAACACTTCTCCTCTCGCGCAGATTTGAGGGGGTAGGAGGATCTCAGGGGTTCTTTGCAAGATGCTCGTTTCCCACTGCAGACTGTGGCATTGCCAGGACTCTTCAGGGGACTCTCTGCCAGCTATCCTTAAAAGCTTGCAGAGGAGTGGGAGAAGATTTGCATACTGCCCAAGCAGGGCCAGATTTGAACCCCCCTCTCTGCTGAATAGTTGGGTACTGAGTAAATAACAACACCAAAATCGCTGCAGCTTCTGCAGTGGAGTGGGTGCTGTGCTGTGCCAGGCTATTGGGGTCTGTCCCTTGTTTCTTTTCTCTCCCCAGTCCCAAGGTGCTCCTTTTTTTATAATTCAAACAGAGATTTCTTCTCACCTGCATTCCCCCCGCTTCTAATTTTACTTTCCTCTACTCTTGTTTTCTTCTCCCGTTCCCTTTATTTGTATTTTAATAACATATTTTAAGCCATTTTTTTCTCCTGTTCTCAAAGTGATGACAGTGTATCCTGATGGAAAGATAATAATGCCCAAGGAGGTTTTCTTTTATGAATTCTGCTGGTGTTACTTTCACATGCACAAATATATCATCTTGATTTCTAGCTCTGGGTCATTTCATTGCTCTTGTATGTCTTGCTACGAGATGTTTCCTGTAATTAAAAGATTAGGTTAAATAGATTATTTGTGCTGCCCTGTCTACATAAATGTTCTGTTTCTCTGCCTCTAGATACTGGCTTTTGTGTTTTAAGGCAATCTTGTGTACATGGAGTTGCATCATGTCTCCTTTGTCTTTAAGCTGCTGATTTATTGGTGAGAGAAGCAATCAAACAAGACATTTACTGCCATAGCCTCGTAGGGTCAGTGAATTAACAGGTGCCAATAAGTTCTAAGGAAGTGTTTTAATCGTTTCTAAAGTATTTAATTAATGGACTTTCTTAGAGGAGTGGTGACAGAGCAGACATAAGGCTGATAAATATTTAATGCTTGTATCTAGGGAACTTTTTCTCCCTTTCATGTAATTTGAGGTGTTTACTAATGGAAAACAAAACCTAAATTGTTGTGTAGCATGCAATCAATGCTAAGCTGCTATTAGATTGTCCAGGGTTTGGATACCTATCAGGAATTAATCTGCATGTGCCGTGATATTCTGCATTTAGAGCTGGTTTTGTTTAGAGGGGATTTTGGAATGGAGTTTCTCTGACAGGGCTGGATGTCTGTGCATTAGATATCTATGTTAATACTTATGGGCTGTTTCAGGTAGGCTCTGTGAACAAAATTTATTGAATATTTAGTGTGTGCATGGCTGTTTGCTTGGGCTGTCAGGGTTTCAGCAACTCCCACTCGTAGGGTGGTAGTAGAAAAGATGCTCCAGGTCCCAACATCCTTGTTGCTCAAAAAACTTTATTTAAACCATGATACTGGAAATGCTATGATTATGCTTAAAAGTTTGATGATATTTTGTACTTATCATAATTTGGGTTTTTTCACCTTAGAGAGACATTTTCCTACTTGTTAGTTTCCTAAGTTTTCACTCCTTTCACTCTTAAAAAAGAACAGGAGCAAAAAAATCAGCTTTGTATAAGCTACATTTGATGGTATATAATTCCTCTTGCTCTTGAATTCTCTTTGTTCTATTCCCATGAAAATAACAAATTCTTTTTTTCCCTTAATATCCCTACCTTAAGGAATGAAGCTTGTGGTACAGCAAGTGTGGCTCCATTAATTAAAGATCCTTTCCTTGCTTTCCCTTGCTCGTCTGAGCTGTGTTAAGTCATGCTCTGCTGTGTGCTGTGGCAAGTCTAGGAACGCAGAGCCTCTTGGAGGAATTGATTCCACTTGTTGTTGCAGCTCAGCAGAGCTCTGATCCGCAATGCTCCAGCACACCAGGCTGCTCCAGACACCTTTGGCCATTGTTAGTGCATTGTTAGATGGTTATTAGGTTGTAAGAGTTAATTTTGTCCTGTCAGGAGGGAGAAGTTGTGGCACTGGGACGGGGGACACGGCGCTGACCAGGCAGTGACAGTGCCTGGGAGCAGCTCAGCTCTGGTGATCACTTTTAATTATAATGGCAGGCTGCTGGAGTAACAAAAACACATTTATATAGTGCCCAGGCCTCTTGACTACACAGAAAATGCAACTGAGAACATTGTGGTTTAGTTTTATGAATCCCTGGGCTATTAATGGAGAAAATATGGAAAAGATGGCAGCCTGAGGAGGGAACAGGAAGCTTCCTTAGGGATGGCTGGTCCTGAGAGTGTCACAAAAACAACTTCTGGAGGTGCCTCTTGTGTTATCTAGGAGATTGAGCACATAGAACTATGGAAATTATGGGATGCAAGGGGCAAAATATTATGATGAAAAAAAAATAATCTTATCAGAATCCAGCTAATATATATTACATACTACTTGTATGGTATGGTGTACTCAGTGCACTTTTTCCTTCCCTCAGTTTTTAAACCCTTACTTTTACCCGCTTTTCCTCTGTGTCTTTATTAATATAATTGCTCTTTGAAAACCTTTTATTAGGCATGTATGATGTGTCCATTTGTTAGGGCTGGGTTTGAAGTCATCCACATTTTCTTTCCAGCTCCGTAGCACGTAGAGAAGGATGTGCTTATAATCAGTCAAGGCAAAATAATTGGAAATAGGAATAATAATACGGCAATGGGGTAAAATAATTGGAAACAGGAATAATAACATAGCAATGGCCAATGTATTTGTCAACTCGCCTGCGATGGTTTTGGTTTTCCAGTTGACTCGGTGAATGTGTCCATGGCTTGTGGGGGGAAGCAGGAATCTCTGTGAGTCTGATGTATGCAAACCTGGAAATGCAGTTATCACAAATGTTGATTAGATCTGCCGATGTAATTAAAAATACACATCTGCCTCTTTGAAAATGCAGCTCCATTCTTGGGTTTTTGGTTTTAGGCTTTTAGAGACAACTGTGCCAATCTGAGCAAGTCGAACAGTAACTTCGTTTGGACAAACTCTCGCTCTCCTACTTTTTGTTCATAAATGCAGTTAACAAGTTCTTTTGTACTTCTTTGAGTGTTAATTGATGTAAACAAAGTCTGCATTTTATCTAATCCCACTGAAGCTTGTTAAAATTAGAGATGTGCCAAATTATTCCAAAGCAGGTTGTAAAGTAAGTGAACCATTAGATCCACTGGCTCACAAATGGCATAGACAATGTGTGCACTGTTTGCTTCTTTTTCAGGGACTGTTTATGTCAGAACTTTCAAATCACAGGTTTTTTTGCATCTCTAACATTGTGTTTAGTTAATCTGTATGGCAGAAATATAGTACAAGCAGCAGGGCTAAGCATGCCTGAAGCTATTTCTAGGAAAGTCCATATATACTCTCCTAATTGAGCATACCTAGCAATCGGCTCTGCTAATTTCTATACCCAGCATTTTCTTTCTCACAGACACGTCCATTTGTTAGCGTTTTCTCTTTACAGGACTGTGATATGCAAAATTGGTTCTCGCCCAATGTGTTGTTTCAGTGATGTTAATCCAACACACAGGGCTCTGTGTTAACCTCAGCTAAGCCTCCAGGGTGCAGGGTGAGCACTAAGGCATCATTTCTATGGAAAAATTAGTGGGGTTGATACAACTACACGGAACTGATGGCCCTTCTCTCCTTTCCTGGTAACTGGGCTGTACTCACCAGAGGCCGTCCTCAAAATCTGGCTGTTCAGGGCTGCTGTGATCCTGCTCTTCTCCACATCTTCATCTGCTCTGTTGCCTTTAGGAAAATTCTTCTTTTCCATCTCCTGCCTCCTCTCCAGACTTCAAGGTCTCTGCTACATTGTGCTGGTACAGGACAACGCCCAGAGCTGTTGTGCCTGCGCTGTAAACACAAAAGTCTACACTCCCGCTCCAGTCCTCATCCTCTTCCTGACTTCATGCCAACTGGGTTCCCTCAAGTCGTCTGATGTTTAACCATGAGAACAGGTTCAACATCTCCTCTCAGTCTTTTAAAGCTGGGTGTGATGTCTCCCCACTTAGACTTTCACTGCAGGGTCCTACTGGTAGAGGTCATGGGTTTATTCCACACATAACATAAGATGTATGGCTGGGGCCTTATGTTAATAGGAATAATAAAACCTTATAAAATGGCAAAAAAGCACCTCTCTGCCTTGTTTGCAAGATTTGCTCCAAGTTGTAAATGATCAATGTAAATGAGTTGTAATGTAGGGATCGGTATCCTAGAACTGCATGTTTTACAGCACCTCATGGCAATTATTCCTACCAGAAGTTTGATTCTTAACTGCTAAATTGAGATAGTGTGTCTATGCAGCAGGAACATTCACTGCTGCCCTCAAGGTGAAGGAGAGCAAATTTATGAGGAAGTGGCTCATGCTGGGATTTTCCTGGGCTTTGGGAACTGGGTACAGAGGAGCTGATGTACCCAATTAGGAACTAGACCCATAAACACCCTCACTGACCTAGTTAGCAGTGTCTTTACTTTTGCTTCATCACCAGCACTTTTTTCCAAACAGAAATGTCTTATGGACAATTCTTCCCTCAGGTAAAGCTGAGATAATCTGGTGAAGCATGTCAGAAAAGACAGATCTCGAAGATCAGTATATATAGATGTTAACTTTCATAATTCTGTTTTTTTTCTAGCTGCCAGCACCATAGTATCTAATCTTTCTAGCAAACAGGTGGCTCTTGCAGCATGCTTTACAATCAGTCAGACTTTGGCTCAGTCTAATTTGCTTAATCATATTAATTAATTACTTTTGTAAATGTCAGAGAAGTTCAGCAGACATTTTACTTTCTAAAAAGATTTTTGAAGATCTTTCTAGTAAATATGTAACTTTGAAATATCTGCAGTATTTTTATTGAAATTGCATAGTTACTCTGATTATTCATTACAAGTAAACTATTCAACTTTTTTTTCTCAGTCTTTTCACTTAGCAAACTGACTCAGATTTGAATGAATTTATTTCCTATTTTATCTCAGTTTAATTAGGTGATGCCAATCAATTTCATCCTATGATCTGTTCTGCTAGTTACAGTGTGGCATTTTTCCATTTAATATACCCTCTCATTGGAGAACAAAGTAATAATGGTAGGTAAGCACTACGGACTAGAAATTATTTGGGTTTTACCCAAATGCCTTTTATTTATGTATACTAAGATTTGTTTGCTGAAGCGTGAGAGATTTATTTTTTTTTAAGTATTGGAAACTCCAGAAGTCAGCTTTAGAGTAGGAAATGAAAAGGGTAATGTGTCTCCTAAAGATTAAACTCAGAGAGGTGTTGTAGGCCAGCTGTCTGGACCAGGGCTGTTTGTTAACCACAATGGTGACACTATATTGTTCATTTAATTAATGCTATAAATGACAGGTTGAGAACATTTACAGAACAATGTTTGACGGTTTTGTGCAGGTTTGGATTTTTTCCCTTTTTTGGGGGGGCTGTATCTCTATTGGATGCTATGTGGTTATTTAGTAAAACTCAAAACAGAGGTCAAGGCATAGGTGATGCCCTGATAGACAGTTCTGAGAATCAAAATATTGAGACTTCATAGAATTCTGCAGCCACTGAATCATAGCAGGCTTAGGTGAAAGGAAGGAAACAAATGCTCCTACCTCAAGAAGCCTTGGGGGAATCACTTGAAATAAAGCCTAATTGACTAACAAATCTACAAATGGTGCTTTTCCCTACATCTGACCATGAAGCACATTTCCCATAATTTCTTTGTGCTAACACATTTTCTGACTAACGGCATCTGAAGCGTGCCATCCCTGCTGCCAGTCGGGGTGTAGGTGATGTGCTCCAGATGTGCAGTGCAGGGTCACTGTCCTGCAGCAAAAACTCCTTCTGTTCCCATCTGTAACAATATTTAACTTTGAACAGGGCAGTGATGGTTACAAACAATTCCTCTTCTCTTCGGTGTCTATGAAAGCCTGAGACTTTTAGGTTAAAAAGAAGTAAAAATGAGAAGGTTAAAAAAAACCCAGTTTTCTGCCACATGGTATCTTCAGCTTGCTTATCATCTCTTTAATCAAGGTCAAGCCAACAAAAGCACTTGGTTTGTTCCTGCACAGTGGGTGCTTCCAGCTTAGAGCCCACCTTAAATTGTAAACCTTTGGGATTTCACTATTCCATGTATTCCTGTGCTGTTGTACTGTTAGTTCTGCTCAAGCTACTTGTTTGAATAGGACCTTCTGATTTCCCAGCTATGCATGGGGGTAGCAGACGCTGCACAGAGCAAAAGGAAGCTGAACACGAGCACAAGGGGTTGTTTTAATTGTCTAGGAATTTGTCTCTCACTCTGAGATGGCTGTGTGTGGTATTTTTTTTTTTTAATGAAACAAAATGAAGGTTGCACCACAACTTGGCCTTGTTGACTTTAAAGTGCAGGAAATCTCACCAGCCCTTCAATGAGTGTGGGGTACATTTAGGCAGAAGAAGGCAGACTTTGTGTGGATCTGGACCAGTTGATGTTTTTTTGGCAGAAACAATAGAAAACATATTACACTGTGTTTTTATGTTTGTTTCCTCACACTGTGTGGTTTTGTCTGGTTTCTCTGCAAGCAAGGTTCAAGCTGGCGAGCCACACAGTTTCCTTTTGATTTCTTTGTTGTTCGTTTATTGGAATTTGAGATTGGAAGCAGATACAGTGGATGCAAACCCAAGCGAGCCAAAATGTTTTCAGTCTGCCTGTGCAGCCCTGCCTGAAAGCTCAAGTCATTGAATTTTATACAGCAACGATATTAAGCTAATTCTTCCAACTCTTCTGGAATGTATATTTCCATTAGGATGGATGTATTCACATAAACTAGTTATTTTAATATTCTTCTGAACTGGAATGCAATTACTCACTCAAATTAGCCTTTCAAAATATTGACTAAAGGGGTTATGACATTCTGATCCTTCATGAGGCTATGGTCAAAAATTCAAAGTTTGTCAAGATTCAAGATGCAGGCACATGAAATGGAGTATAAATGCAGGTTATGTATACTCCATCTGCAGCAATAATATTTTAAAAACTTAATCAGTATAATACTGCTTGACAGACTAGCACAAGATAAACTAATATTTTCAGTTCAATTGCATAAAGGCAGTTCAAAAATAGGCCTTACCATTTGATCATGCATTATTTTCCCTATGAAAGAACATGTGGAAACGGTAAGAAATGATAATCCAACATAAAATATACAAATGTACAAATTTTATCCAAATGCTCCAGACAAGCCAATATGGCAACCAGTAAAACATACTCTGCTTCTCACTAGCATGCTTTCAGCATCAGTTCTTGAGGGTTTTTTAATGTTCAAATATATATCAAGTCCACATAGGGGTCCAGACAAAGCACTGGGGCACCAGTGCCTTCACTGAGGAACATCTGAAGCTGTTCTTTAGCATCTGGCTCCCACCTGCCCACTTAACATAATTACTCAACATCAAACACTGTTTTGCTCATCTCCAGACTTCAAAGCCTCAAGGGAAAGTCCTTGTGCTTCTCTGAGATCCTGCCACGGCCTCCCCTGGCACTGGTAGTGGCACTGCCACTGTCACCCACGTGGTGCAGGAGGGTGAGGGGGAGCGCTGAGACCCAATCTTTGTTCCCCATGTGCACATAATGGGAAGCTCAGGATATTTTTTCTGGCTTCTTTCCTTTAAGAGGAGGAAAAAGGCCCTTGTCATAGGTAAGAAGACCAGAGTGCTTGTTTTGCTGTCTGTCCCACTTTGTGTACTTATCCCACCTCTTGCTGTGAACAAAGGTGCTGGGCCTTACCTTTGGTTAGAATGGGACTAAGATGTCCATCCTTCTGGCTTGGGAGACAGCTTTGCTTAGGCTCCTCCCCGAGTTTGTGACTTGTGTTAAGGACCTGTCTGGGTCAGCCAGGCTCATCCATATCCATCTCCATGTTGTTGTGATGTGGAGCTGCTCCCACTTGGATCTTCCACCGCATATTCACCACCTGCAATGGAATGGCCCTTCCTCAGCTCCACAGGAACTGGGGAACACTCCTAGAAATGCACGGGCGGTCAGAGGATGAAGAGAATCTCCTATGGCCATTCCTCTTTGGAGTGTATTTGCTCACAGCCCTCCTCAGCACGGAATTCCTGAGCTTGAGCTCTACGTGCTCCTTCTGGAGTGGCACAAAAGCCATGTGATGGTGGGCACACCTGGCACACCTGCTGTGAGAATTGAGAGTTAAAAGTCTTGTGAATTAAAAATCTGGCTTTCAGAAACTAGACCCAGGCTGTGAATATATGCAGAGTAAACAGGTCTCAGAGAACAGAAGCCGCAGGTAAATCATCTGGTTTGTGGTTTTTTTCTAGATATACTTTGTTATAGAGGTGTTACTCTTTCTTATTTTTGCAGCTTTCCTTTAACTTGTGTTGATTTAGAGACATTTAGGTGTTGTTTTGTCATGCAAAATGTGTAATCCTCAAAAAATGTGGAAAGCAAAACTTTCCTAAAAATGTTATACTTTCTTTTCCTGCATAGATTAATATGTCAGACAAGTGATAAATATCAAGAGTGATTTCAGAGCAAAAATACTTTAGATAAAGGGCAGAAACAAAGAAAATGCGTGTCAGGCGCGTTGGGATGTGAGTTAAGAGTCTTTGATAGCGGTTATTCTGCTAGTCCAAATAATGACTAATTACCATGGCAATCCTTATGTTCTGTGCCATACGGACCCCACCATTCCCACTTAAAAACACTAATGGCAAATATACATTGCAAACAGATGCCATGTGCACATATCATGTGAAAAGGCTTTTAGGAAAACAAGATTACTGGTCTTTGGATGGAAGCAGAGCAGTTGCGCTGCAGGATGGCAGAGCACCAGTGATTCCCGTCCCACAAGGGACTTCCCATCTGTGCCACCACTGCAGGAGAGTTGGGGATGAAGTGAGGGAGAAAAGATTGGAACACAAATCACCCTCCCCAGGTCCAGCTTTTCTGTGCCACGAGCACACCTGGGCGTGAATATTAAGTCTGAGCAGACTGAGATGCTTCTTGTTAGGTCCAAGCCTGTGCTGGTCCTCAGCTGGTGGGGAACAGCTTTGGAAAGTGAGCTGCTGGATGGCTTGGGGGTCTCTCTCTCTGAGATGTTGTCTGGAGAAATGGTGTTAAAGGTCTTTCCAACCCCAGAAATCAATTTGTCTCTGTCCGTTTCAAGGTAACTTCTGCTCAGCTCAGCCTGTGTTTTGCTGGATGTTCCTAACATCTCAGATCACCTTTGGGGAGCTCTGAATTAACAAATGAAAATTGCAGATTTGTAGTCCAGGGGTTGGTGCAGTTGCACTGGGAATAGGGAGAAGGAGGAGAGGACTGAGAACTGCCACAACTGCCCTGGTGCAGCCCTGGGATGGGCAGGTGCTCCATGGACCAAAACTCCTGCTGGGCTGCAGCTGCTCCTTTAATCCCACCCTCCTGCAGAGGCTCAGTGTAGAACTTTGAATTCTATAATGAACCACTTTAGGACTGGAAATGCCCTGTAGACAACATATTTTGAACTGCAAGGGGCCATTTTTATCAGTAATTTGAAAATATGGAGCTAAATTTTGGGAAAGCAAGGGGCATCCATACTTTTTAAAACATTTTGCTAGGAAAGGAAAGAAAGGAGAAAGGAAAGAAAGAGAAAGGAGAAAAGGGGAAAAAGAATACTTCGGCCTACAAATGATTGCTCTGGACTTTATCACCACATTCCGAGTTTAACCATCATAAAACCTCACTCAAAATGAATACAAATGTGTCTATAGTCCTGATCCCAGAGATGAGGAGGTTTGGTCCACAGAGGTTTCATAAGCGCTGACCCCACTGAGGGCCTGGCAGGCTGTAGGTGTTGTCCCCTGGCCCAGGTCAGCCGTGCTCCTGGCAGCACCGAGAGGTGCCAGGATCCCGGGATTCTGCAGGCACAGCTGCTGCCAGGAGAAGCCGAGGGACACGTTTGTGTTTTGCTCGGCAGCCGTGGCCGGTGGCGCAGCTCTGCCACTTGACACATCATAAGACAAACATGTCAGGAGAGAATTGATATGTTTGAAAATCAATCTTGGAGCAGCTTTCAGCATTAGCAAAGTTTCTTTCTCATTTTTCTGCCATTTTGTTGCTTTGAGATTTCAGAAGACAAGTTATTCTCTTCTATGGGCGTCCAATTCTAGAAAAAAACTTCTTAATAATACAAAACTGTATCTCATAAATGCTGATGAAAATTACTTCTAATAATTTTCCAATTACTTCCTACTGTCTGCTAATACGTTGGTGCAAATACTGCAGTGCCATGTATAGTCCTGAGTCCATGGCAATTCCTGAACCATCATGAGATCTCGATTAATGAAACATGGCTAATAACTCGCCAGCTTTGATGGAGTAAACATCTGAAGGAAAATGTGTATTTTCCTTTAAATATGAAGTTTTCAAAGCGCTGAAAGAGAAAGGCCTATTGTGGCCTTATAATTGCATGAACTGATATGCTTCGGATATGAAAATATTTTAAAATCTCAGAATTCCTCCAGCTATCTGTGCCTCTGTCCTGCATATTAGTCCTACATTTTTATTGCTTTATTGTTCTTCTGCTTGCCCCTTCAGAATCATGCTTATGTTACACATTCCTCTAGACAGTCTTTCACACTTCATAAGGCTCTGAACTATCATTAATTAGGAGGCATTTCCTCCTGAAAGTCCCCTACTTGTCTCTCTGATGGTGCATGAAGAGAGAGATCTATCCTCACCAAACGAATGGCTTCTCCCTGTTGGTCATTATCCCTGTGGGACAGGGAAATCTGTCCTGGTGTCGCTGACCATGGGCACGTGGAGTGAGCTTACAGAAAAATGTTTGTCCAGAGGTACAGAGGTGTTCATTTTCTGTATGAGTTTACATGGAGTATCTGTGCTCAGTCAAGCTCTACCCATAATACGTACAGCTGTAAAAATCTCTTCAATTATAATTTTTTAGCAAATCTCATTATTTATATTTCAAGTTTAGCCTTTCTTTTTTTTATATATAAAAGGCACAACAGTGAATATGACGTTATTATTTTCAATGCATTCAGTGCTTAAGCTGCATTCTTTCTTTTATTTTTTTTTTTCCTGGCTTAACTCCTGTGTGAAAACAGTGCTGGATAATTTACGTTATTAATACTTTTTTTAATGCTTCTCTGTATGGGGGAGAAATCACCTGGCTTCATCGCTTTATGCATAGGCTAAAACCCAATGTGGAAAGCTCTGAGTTCCTTTTGTAAAGCTCAAAGACATTTATCTATGTTATGTGCATTTGGATTCTTGGGAATCTTTTCTATCTCTCCCCCAGGGCCTTACAGGACATTTTCCATGTATATCTTAGTGGGACTGTTCAGCACCGTGTCCATTCCATCTACCTCCAACTTCACCTGAAGGGCAAAATCCTTAAGATCTTGACACAATACTGATAAATACATGGAATTATTAAAGTTGCCATCTCAGCAGAATAGGATTGCTGCTGCCTTTGTTCTCAGGGGAATACATATTTCACCCAGTAGCAAGACACCCAACTGCTGCAGCAATCAAAACTCTCTGAAATGCCTTTAAGCTAATCATCTTTGAACATAAGCCTTTGTTGTTAAATCAGGGACCTTCTAGATGCAAGGCAGAGAAACCTTTTTTGTTTTTTCTCCACCTTGCACAAAACAGCTTTAAGCCTGTCACCGCTGACAGTAAGGTTCAGTGATCTGTCAACATTCACCCCTGATAAAGACAGTGAGAGAAATCCGTGGCTCTGGAGAGTTCAGTAGAGACCAAACAGTGTGTTTGCAAAAGAGCATTTTTATATGTTTTCTTGTGACAGCACTAGTTTAACAGAAAATAGTTGGAGTGTGCCAAAAAAAAAAAAAAAAGGGTAAAAGAGAAAGAAAAGAAAAAAAATAGAAAAAAAGACAGAAGTAGTAAGTTAGGCTAGCATGACATGATGGATCTGGGCTATGACAAACAGAATTGGAAAAAAACTTCCCTGGGGACCAACTATAGCAGGTTTGCTGAATTGTATTTCTTGATTTCTTACTGTGCAACAGTGCTTTTTAGTGTTAGATTGACTAGGCTTCAGAATATTTTTAAAATTGTACAAATCAAAATCCATGTAGCTTAAAAATGAAAGATGTAAAAGGTTTAGGAGTTTGATGTATTGAAAGGCATTCTGTATTCCCTCATGTGAGTATTAAATGTACACTTTGTCTGTTTGATGAATTTTAAATCTTTGTGGATTGCAACATGCACAGCAGCATTTTAGGGAGTATAAACCTTGTCTGAAGGAAAGTGTAAAGGATGTGCAGTGGTCAGGCTTCAAACTAAGCTATTCTTCACCTTTCCTGGTTTTCCTAGGTGCTGCAATATGTACCCAATCCAATCTATAGAGAACTAAGTAAGAGCACTTGGGGAAAAAAGAAATTGAAATATTCTTCTTGGAACCAACTAACCCTGACTACATTAAATGCAGGGAGTTTTCATCTTGTTTTAATTTTAGTGCAATATGAAAAAAAACAAGGAGATATTTATGATGAAAGGACAGGCTGAAGGGATCAGAATATTTTGGAATAATAAATGCCTTTATTCAAACCTACTGTCATGTCAAACAAGGGTCTTGCTTGGTGACAAGCAAAGTGAGGACAAAAGGCTTTAGGGGCTTGAAAAATGACATTAGATGACATTGATCTCAAAACCTCTGGTTTTAGGTACATCAACAGAGCTGGCACAGCAGGCCAGCAACACAAGGCATGTTTTACTGGGTCCTGTCATCCCTCTCAATTCAATTCTGCCTCCTGGTGATGGAAATATCTCCGTCCACCATGGCAGCATTTTCTATAACACGCTTAGAAAGTACTCGTGAAAAAAACAAAACATTAAGACATGAAATGATAGTTATGAAATCGAAACCAAATATCACATCTGTGCTTTAATAGGGATGGATTTGGATTTGTGTTTTGTATTTATGTCAAGTACAAGGGAAAGATGGTGTTGTTTGGGAGGGACAGCTGGACTGGTAGGAGTAGAGGGCGAGTGTAAAGTAAGGAAGATCAGCCCAAGCCTTTCTGTGGCTTGGTTTGTTTTCAAATCAAAGTAAATAAGTTCCCATTTCCTTGCTCCTCTTCAAAAGTAACCTATCTTATCTGCTTCAATATTTAAATGTTTACCCTAGCTTGAGGTTCTGATGTTAAACTTTGAATGCTTTGCAGATTTTGAAGAAGAGGGACTCATGACTGAGCTCCCTGACAAAAATTTTGTGATCACATGGGAATCTAATAGTAGGTGTAGGGATGAGCCTGGACAGATATCTAGAGGTGATGAATGCATACAAGACTAATTTTTCAGCTGTCACTATGAACATTAACTGATTATTCTTCAGAGCAATATCCAGAAAGGATTAGTTACATTTGTTTCCAGCTGGGGAAATCAAAGATGTAAGTACAAAGTAAAGAATGAGATATAAAGGTAAAGTTACTGTTCCTATATCCAAGGCCCAGCAGCCCCTGTGAGGCAATGGTGTTTGTGTCTGCAGCTGAAGTCTCCCAGATCAGGGGCTGCTTTAGTTCAACATCTAATAAGGCATGAAAAAAAATAGATAAATACACCAGCAACAATTTTTAAGGGACATAAAAAAGTCATCTCCTTTCCATGACCTTCCAGCCTGTATCATCAAAGGTCACCTGTGAGATTAAAAGCAAATTCTGGACTCTGTGAGGGGGATAGTGGTGCTGTTGCCAATTGCTTTGACTCGCATTATCAGCCATGGTACTGCCAATCACTCTGCTGATGCCTGTCAGGTTTCCACTGCTGCCAAGCAGAATGTAAAATTGACAGGGAATATTACAGCGCTCGTCAAAAACTGTGAGATACCTCTGCCTTGGGGAGAGCAGGCACCTGTGGTTACAGACAAGGATCAAGGCTCGGGAACACTTCGTTGCTCCCTTTACATTTTTTGAAACTTAATAATTTTAGAAGTGAAGTTCACAGTTCATCCATATTGAGATTCTGGTTATGAAATTGATATTTCCACAGATTGAGCTAACATCCAATATGCTTTTCAATGCAAGCCTTGAGCAGAGATGTGAAATAAAATCAAAATGGGATTAAATTTTTGACAGTGGGAACAATACTCGTTAATTCTGTAGTCTAAAGTTTTGAGTGGTTGATCTGTATCTTTTTATAATATGTACTGTGGTCAGTTCCAAAAATCTGTCTACATGTTTCTTTTCTATTTGACATGGTTTCTCCAATTTCAAGAAGTTCTCTTCCACCTATTGCTGTATTCTTGGGTCTTACTGCACAAACCCAGGGTTTGAATTCGTACAGCTATCTAAAGTGTGGTTCATTAATCATCTGTAAAGTGTAGGGTTTCACAAATGTAATATACAAAACTACAGCCAGCTGGACTTCTAGGTTTCCAACAGGACAATGACATGCCAGGAATAGTTTACCATTACAACCTGAAACTAGGTTTTCTGCTGAACTCATGAATACATTCAAGAGAAGTAAATAGCTTGTACAGCGATCGAGAATTATTTAATTAAATCTGGAAGCTTTCGAGGAAGCCATAAAAATGAGGTTAATATGTCACACTAATAAATTCTATATAATTAAGCTCCCCAAATATAGAAATTTCAGAATACGATGCTAAACATATCACAGTAGGGACATCAATTTATTTAATCTTAACATTGTTGCATTGTCTCCATGAACTTCCATTGGTGTCACAATAAGATTATTATGACAGCGCCATTAAGCCCCATTCAAATGAATGGGGAATTAGTGTCATGATGGAAACAGCTGCAGCTACGAGCTGCTGTCTATGATCAGCAGTTATTTTCAAAAAGTCAGATATTTTGCTATTACAACAATTATATTTTCTCTTTAAATATATATATATATAGCACAGGGAAGAAACCTGGGTGTTCAAGGCACAGCGAAGCCCAACACAGCGAAATGTGAACTGTGTGGCTATTTGACTTAATCCACAAAATCTTCACTATCCCAGCTCCATTTGTATGTTTTTCCTGATGTGTAAAGTCTTGACTGAACAGACACATTGCTAGATTTTTTGGACTGTCAGTCGATATCTTGCATGTTGTCAAGATCTCGGCTCAGTCCTTTGTCCACCTTCCTCTTCCCAGAGGATGGAGAGCAAAAGACTTTTTGTCAATCACAGCAGATGCACGAGGGCAGGGTGGGGATCATGCCAGTGACAAGAAGTGAATTTAATGACTTAGAAGGCAGAGTACTCTGAACTCTTTCTTTTCTACTTGTCCACCTTATCCCACCTCAGTCTCCATTTGCTTTTCCATGTGCTGCTCTACTCTCTTGAGAGAACACTTCCACTAAAAGTTCTCATCTCCTAGCATAACATTTCACAACTTTTCTTAAAATCTCATGGATTCAATAGCAACTTTAGGATTTAAATCTCTTTAAACAGGTTTTCTCTCACATATTAAACACTGAGGTCTCTGCAAATTTGCGAAGAAACCTATTTAGATTTGTAGCTATATGTTTCACATATATTCTGCTGTTTAATAGGAAATTAAAATATTTTATTGATAATGCCAAAAAGAAAGTTGAGAGTTCTTTACACAGAGATGTATGTCTGAAGCGTATCTATCCATATCTAAAAGATAATTCTCCATGCTTTCCAGGGCAGATTTAGTTAAGTCTGCATGTTTCAGGACCAAAGTAAAAGGCTTGAGATATTTAGTATTTTTAGGCTCTAGGCTGGGGATGTTGCAGAGTGGTTGTTTGGACATCCATCTTGGTTTATGTTTAATAATATAAGTAGCTATTTGAGTGACATCATAGTCTTATGGATTTTTAGCCGTGTTTAAGCAGAATAATTATTTTTCTTCATCATGAAGATTTCAACTTTTAAATTAAGTAGTAGGAAATATTTGGTACTTGTGTGCCACTTCCCATTCTGTCCTGAAGAATTCAGAGATTACAGTGGTAATAAACAGTTTCACGGTAAAACCCTTTTTCTCCTCCTGCAAAGGGTTTGCGCTGTCAGTCATCACCTATGTCGATCCTTTCTCACACATCCAACTTGCTGCAGCTCTGCATCCTGCACTTCAAATAGTTCAGATTGCTGAAACTTGGGAGGTCAGTTCAATCATTCCTGCTGTGCTCCTAGGAGAAAACCAGTAATGTGAGACTTCCAGCCGTATCCTGGGGCTTGGGGAACAACGGCTCCTCTGTGCGAAGGGAAAGTAAGCACCTGTTGTAAACAAATTAAACGCTGCTTTTAAAAAACACAAATATTAATACCTGCCAAAATTGTGCCAATCAAAGGGAAGCAGTTGGTGGCAAAAAGTACAATAGAAGATATTTTCTGAGTAGGTATACTGTGCATCTCTGGTGCACGCGTTCTTTGATGAAAAGGCAGCTTGTTCGGGACACCTAGATTGAATTTCTTGTAGGGCAGCTGCTTTGGAGGATATAAGATATTTCTCTCAGCCACCTGTTTCCTTTTATTGTGTTAGCATTTGAGTTTGGGTGGACAGCCCATGCAAGGAGATAAGGCAAAGTTACTGTATTTTGTTTAGAAGGGCATACTTGTTTACGCTTTTAAATATTAGTGGAAGGAGTTCAGCAGGGCAGCCCCGTGTGAGTTGGATGTAAAAGCTGCTTTTGTTCCCAGCTTCAGTCATTTATGGGTTTGTGTCCTTGCTTTGACATTGGAAAAGAGTTAAAACAATTGTATGTTTGCAAACAGCTGCAAACAGAAGTTGGGGGGAGAATCTGGGCTTTACAGTAGAGGAGCATCCATCAGTGGTCTTCAGCCCAGCACTGCATCTTGCTTATGTGTTGTGTGGCACCTTATACTAAAACTGGTTATTTATATTCTTATATCTTTTATTTGATACATTTTGATAGATACCCTGTGAGTGGGGAGTTGGCTCAGGGTGCCCAGAGCAGCTGTGGCTGCCCCTGGTTCCCTGGAAGTGTCCAAGGCCAGGCTGGACAGGGCTTGGAGCAGCCTGGCACAGTGGGAAGTGTCCCAGCCTGTGGCAGGGGGTGGAACTGGATGGGCTCTCAGTTCCTTTCCAACCTAAACCATTTTAAGGTTCTATGATAACTTTTCCCTCAGGCTGCCTTGATGAATCCTCATTTCAGGTGTTGTAAGAGCAGAACAAGTGCTCAGTGTGAGGGGTGGGGTTGGCTCAATGTCCCAGTGCGTGTGACAAAGGAGCTCAAAATGCTGCACAAACATTTGTGTAGATGCAAATAGAAATTCTTTTATTTTTGATAACTTAAGGAGTGCTTGACAATGTTGAGCATTGTCCCCAGAATGTTCGACAGAGAAGAAGTTAAACCGCATTTCATTCTTTGTAGGAATATTAGGATGCATTACTGAGGTGTTCTGAGGCAAGAGAATTGCTGAGAGTAAAATAACATTCAGAGGCCAGTGAAAATAGTCCTGCCATGTACATCACAAATTCAGTATACAGGGAGAAGATTAACTGTTAACTATTTATTTAAATGTTGTTTACATTATTTTTCCAAACCAACAACAAAAAGACCGACCATGACAGTTGGGCATTTAAAAATATGAATGTTGCAACATGACTGCAGTTATTTTTATGAAGGTACCTGATCCCTGTCGATTGACGCAGAGATGTCTCCTGACTGAATTAATGTTCATTACCTTAAAAAAAAAAATCCCCTCCAAATAAACAGCCAAAACAAAGAATAATTTATTTTCTCAAACTCTTTTTAATACTTTAAAAATACCAAAGCCCTTCCCTCTACTGCTTTTGATTCTTGATAAAATCGTGCAAACACAGCCAGTTTGATGCTATTTTTTTGTTTACAGTATTGCTGTGTTGTTTTGGTTAACAGAATGAAAAACAGCACAGTTAGACTACAAGTAAAAATGTTTTATTCTTAGTTTGTTTCATCAATAAAAGCTGACATTTTTGCAAGAAAGATGTTATACTATTGGAATTAACTCTTAGTCAATTGTAAATAATTGTATTATATTGGTATGTTATCATGAAGATTAGAAATCATTTCCTACAGAATCATGTTCCTGCTTTCTCAGCACTGTTTCAATTGAAAGGAATTTGAATGAAGTGCATCTCATTACTAACATAAAGTAGATGGAGCTTGAATAATTTTTATATTTATTTTCCATAGATAGCTATTACATTTCTTATCCTATCCATCCAAATTTTATAAAATAAATTGTTTTAATCTGTTTTTTGGAGAGAAGCAATGAATTTGTTTTTGCAGAAGTAATACATCTGAATATATTGTAATATGCATAAAAATCTGTTAACACAGTTATTTATACAAAAAGTGTAGCTGCCTTACCTTTGATTTAATTTACATACTTTATTTGCCTTCTGACAAGTTCTTCCCTTGCCTTTTTTTATTTATGTGCCAAAAATATGTCTTTTCAGATAAGTCAACTAAAACTTTAATGTATTGTATATTTTAAAACTACATAAAATGTTTTATGCATTCGCTAGTTTTTTCCCACAAGCATTTGTTAAAGGTGATGCTATATCAAGATGAGACATGTTTTACCACTGATAACAGTATAATGACATTGTATTTCTTAAATATTATGAGCAAATAGATGTGTTCTATTTTAAAGCCGAAACTGACATTTAGGTTGAACTATCAAGCATTTAAAAAGAAATAAAAGAAAGAAAGAGAAAAAAAAATCTTTATTACATGAAGGTCAAAACTTTGGCAGCCTTCATTTTTTTTTTTAAATATAAGAATTCAGGCCCACACCCTGAGAAAGAATTTGATGCATTTACTTTAAGTATGTGAAATATGTGAGCGACATAATTATTTTTCCATTCAAATGTGGAAAACAATAAAAGTTTCCCATATGTAGTTCATAGGCTGTAACTCACATCACTCAGCACTAAAGCAATAAGCAATAGAGTGTTGATACAAAGAGCTCCAACTCTGGAAATATCAGCTTAACCCTTGCTGGTCTTTCCCTGCACTTTGCTACTGTAAACATGGTTTGAATTTACATAAGGCACCATTCATATTCTTGTGAGTTCATAATATAAATAATGCAGAAAATCTCATTCACTTCCCTAAATTATGCTAGTCATTACAGATGATTCATGTAAGTATTAATCTCTTGGATGTGGCAGAAAACTAGGGAGGAGAAACTACCTATCATATCATTTGCAGTTAAGAACCTGCTGCGTATCTCTAAGCTTTGCTTGAAATGCTTTGCAGTAATTGGGTGTGCATCTTTCCACTCTCCTCTAATCCAAGTGGCAATATGGGTTTCTCTGTGATTTCCTCGTGCTAGAAAATGCAATTTGTGGAAAGATGCTCAAGTAACAGCAAGCCTGGGGGCAGGGTGATGTCCTGCATGTAGGTTTGACACTAGATCGAGCTGATCTCTTTATTTGTTGCCTCAGGATGGGTGATGAGAGGATAGCAAATACTAAAATCATAGACTCACAGAAAATAAGAATGTCTTTGGTTGGAAGGGAATCTAAAATCCATCCAGTTTCACCCTCTGCCAAGGGCAAGGACACCTTCCACTAGATCGAGCTGCTCCAAGCCCCATCCAACCGGGCCTTGGATACTTCCAGGGCTGGGGCAGCCACAAAGTCAGTCCTAAGAAAATTTTAGTGTAAATTGGTTTATGTCCCTGAAGGTTAGCCCTAAAATTGCTGGCTGCCTCTTACCTTGGAGAATCTTGGCACAACAGAGACTTGTATGGGGTGAGAATTAGCTTTATAACTTATTTTTGGTGAGCAGTGGATCAAGAGGAAGGTCATTGGAATTTTTCTTTACATTTCCACATCTTTGGCTTTCTCCTTCATGCCCTTCAATGTGTGATCTTCCTCTGGGCTTCTGCACCTTGTCACCTTCCTGAAAAAAACAGAGGGCTAAGGGCAAAATATTAAATTTAAACACTTGAATACCATAAAAAAATATGGGCTGAAACCATAGTCTTGATTTTTGTGAGCAAATTCTTGCAAGATGTTCTCCAGGACAGGGCAAGTAGTGGCTGACAGAAGAAATCAGCTGTGGAAACCATGTTCTGAAGTGGGGGAGAGCACCAAGGCATAGTAGGGAGCAAACACGTAACTCAGCATTTCTCTGCAAACCTCAGAAAAGTAGAGAAAGACACTAGGAAATATATTGCAGTCATTAGTCATATATATTAGGAGTTGGACATTTATACCTGATGTTCATTAATAGTTGATGGATATATATAATACATTGCTGGGCAATTATATTTAAAATGCTTTAAAAATATTCCCCTTCTCTTTTTTTCTTTTGAGAGACAGTAGTGCCATGAAAACTTTGGTTTTGCTAGTAGAAAATGCCAACTCTAGAGCCATTAAAAGGAGTCTTTAGAGCCACTTTTTTGTGCAGTGGGTTTGCAATTCTGACCATCCAGCCATATTCCAGATTCTCCTTTAGCTCAGGAGCGTGCCAGCTTCCAGGGAGAAGGGAAAGGAACACAAAGGTGGGGATTAGGATAAAAAGACAGGGCATCCATACTGCTTTAAATGCCACTGTGAAGAATCAGAAGTGCAAAATAGGAGTTTGGGGGGCTCTTGACATTCATTATCACAAAGGACTTTGAGGTATGGAACGCTCGTGGGGTCTGTGCTGCTGCACAGATAGGACAGAGCTTTACAGGTAGATACCAGCACTGTGCCTAGAAATTAGCATTTCAAAGATCTTGGGTGTTTGAATGCTTTCAAGGCAGAATAAAGACATTTCTTGTAGTTTTTATTTAAGCCAATTCATAATATTTTTCTTGCATTTTCTCGTGACACTGCATTCCGACTTGGTTTTGAAAGCCTTAAAATTATTTTTTTGTGTGTATGTGTGTGAGCTTTTAGCTTGATTTTGTGGATTATATGGTATTCTTCACTATGAAGTTTTAAAAGATACAAAAGAAAAACCTTGCTCAAATGTAGAAGTTATTTTTGCAGTAACGTATGTCATGATTTTTAAACATTCAGGCCTTTAAACTTTTTTTTTTATAGTGTATGTTCTTGCCAATCCCAGCACAGTTCTACAAAGTAAA
Organism: Bombycilla garrulus; assembly: GCA_013400315.1. Lineage (NCBI taxonomy): Eukaryota > Metazoa > Chordata > Aves > Passeriformes > Bombycillidae > Bombycilla > Bombycilla garrulus. The sequence goes on from VXBU01005406.1 coordinate 223,557, forward strand.
ATATTTGGCAGTGAATTCATATTAACAGATGGAACAAGAAATTAACACGTTTTTGCTTCGCTAATTCACAGTTCTTTTAATACGCTAATTCTAAATCACCTGTTCTGACTTTGACAGGCTACAGACACCTGTTTGGGGTAATATTCCACAGTTAATTATTACATGAGAAACTCAGTTTCCAACAAAAGGGTTTCTGTGTGAAATTGTCATAGTTAGCAAATTAGTAATACCAACTTTATACAAAAATAGCTTGCAGTTTTTAATTTACATGTGCTTAACCTTGCCTGCAGAACTGGGAGCAGTGGGGCGCAGGGGGCAGCCTCTCCCCAGCACAGCAGAGCTGGTGCCTCCATCCCTCACCCTCCAGAGCTGGAAAGTTCCTCCTGTAATTCCTGGTCCTTGCAGCTGAGTCAGGGATACCAGACCGTGAGGAGCATGGTGCTGCTCACCAAAAAAATCTAAAGAAGAGGGCAAGAAGTTTCCATTTCACCAGGGTTGGCATGGTTTTGAGTCAGAGTAAGGAAAGAAAAAAAGTCGGTTTTTTTCTGTTTTTTTTTTCTTAACTGATAGCCCTGCTGCAACATAAAGACATTACAGTGCTGCTATACTTGGAGTTTGTGCTGTTTACCTCTATAAATCAGATACAGCAGTTTAGACCTGAGCTTCATTGTAGAATGTAATGTTTAAATATTGCCCCAAAAGCTGGCAGTGGATAATTTAATCCTATATCATTGAACGTGCGAGGTTTCTTTTTTGGTTATTTTTTTATGTATCTGTGCCTGTCAGAAAAAAAAATACGTTTTGTGGTTGCCTTTTTAGACGTTTATTACACTTCTGTCATAATGAGTCATCATGTTCATATGGGGAAGGGAGAGGAGAAGAAGTTATTCCCTCTCATTGCTCTTCTCCTCTGCTCCTTCACTCTTGACACAAAAGAGATGATGCAGCTCCCAGCCTCTTGTCCCAGTTGTGAACCTGTGGGGAGGCCAAGGAGAGTTTGTAGCACTAAAAGCTCTGTGGCAATGGTGGAAACCCCAAACCTGGCTTGGGAATGAGGGGATAAACAATGATGCTCAGTCCAATAGGATGAGTAAAAGGGTTCACTATGAGAGAAAAGTGTAGAGACACAGCCATGTCTTACCCCAAATTGCAGCACCTTAAAAAGTACCGCTGGTGCTACCATGATCTCTATGTTTTTTCTTTCTCAACACCCAGAATTCTTTAAACACAAAATTAATCTAAAGTCGTTTGCTCATCTCTCTTTGAACCTTCCTTAATTCATCTCCAACTGCTTTATCAGGAGTTTATTGATGCTATATTGCTGGACTGTAAGGTATGAGCGACTCAGTGAATCTCTTTCCTTTGTTCTCTCGGCTTTTGATTCTTCCTTTCTGCTGTCTTTCCCCCACCTTTACATCTACTACTCCTCATGTTTTTATAGTGTTCAACTGTCTTGTCAGATAATCTATTGCAAGCTGTGATACAAATCTCACAGCCTTAAAAATATCATTGCTATGATAAGCCTAATGAAAAGAATGCAGTTCAGAGGGAAAATTCAAAATTATCATTAGTCATCCTTGCTTAGTTATGCTTCCTTCAGGGATCTGAGGCAGCAGGAACTTCTGATGAAGCTGGGCTCAAATACAAGGTTACTCTTTGGAGGGACGGTGCATTTTGTTGCCAAGCTGACCAGAGTTGTCTTTACTTTTCTTGTTCCCTGAGGAGAATATGTAGAATCTATCAAATATCTTTTTTTTCATGTTTGTGCCCACACCTGCTTTATGTCTTTCCCCAGGAAAAGCAATACAGGTAGGTTGAGGAGTGTTAGAGTCCTGGAGAAAAAAAAATGTATAGGTTTACCTGTTATCCCAATGGAATTATGCAAATACTTATAACAAAGGGAATGTAAGCATCTTTTGATATCTCTGTCTGCGAAGTTAAATTAAGTTCATTTACCCTCACTATGATAGTCCTTATTCTTCAGAAAACTGATTGAAATGAAACTGCCTGGTAGCTGGTGTGAGCACAGACTCTGTGACCATGTAACCCCTCTGATTAGTGACAGCAGTTTGATATTCAAACAGTTTCACAGGTATAAGTCAGGAAAAACACCATATAGTGTCTAAAAGTCCCTTTAGAGATAAATATAGAAGTGCAATCACTCTGACAAATGTGCAAACTGTTAAGCCTCAGACTCAGTGCTGAGTATTGTTTGTATGGCTTAAAAATTAAAGTAAAATTATCCATTTGCAGTAATCTTCCACAGCTTGTCAGAGAGACAAAGTAGAATATCTATCGTACAATTTCCTTTCTGCTTTCTGTATCCCTCTGTGAACTGAGACACCCCACTAATTTTTAAGTGGACCACAGGTCCTACCTGTCACCAAAACTATACTGAGGGTCTGCAGAAGTTAAGGCTGGCACTTGTTCTGGGGGAGGTCTCTTCATTTTTTGACTGTATTTGCATGAACAGCATTTCGTTACTAATGTCTGTGTCCTTAAATGACTCTTACTTAGTGTATGACAGTAGTTTTCAGTTGTAGTTTCTGCATGCTGCTTTGTAAGACTTTGTTATTGCTTTAATCAGTTTCATTACACCTCGGTGTCTAGATCCTCTCCTTGTCAAAATATCATAGTCAGGCATTAACCATGGAATGATGATATGAATCTTAAGGCAGTAGGATCTGGCATTGATGCCGAGGGATTTCTGCTCTTCCACTTGTGCACTCGCACGCTCCTGTCTTTTTCTTTTGGTTTTATATGCCTGACCTAAGCAGAACTCCATCTAGTTAAAGTCCTGTACGAGAATTTGCCTCTGGTTCACGATGGGTTTCTTAAGAATACTGGTTAGCACATTTTGGTTTGGTTTATCTGACCCTGGAAAGCAGTAGGACGTGAACCAAGGGGAAAAGAGTCCCAGGGAATGGCACCAGATGAGTGAAGCCTTTGCCCGGTGTGGCTGGGAAATCGCTACCAAGCTGGTTCTTACAGACAGTGATTGATCCCCGCTCCTTCCACGGATATGTGGTAGATAAAGGAAATAGCCAAGCCTGGAAGAAGCTATTTTGTGCTCCTATTAACTGGAGGATTTTCAGCAGATGTCTTAATAGTTGGAAATCAGCAATAGTATGTGGATTTATTTGTGTGCCATCTGAACCATTTGACTTGCCAGATGCATGTTGTTTAATAGCCTTTTGTACATCATTTTCAGAAGATAGTTCAGTAAGATTTTCTTTTATTGTGTGAAATAACCCATTTGTGGATAGCATTTCCTATTGTTAGACTGTGTTGAAGAGACTAATCGGGTGCAGTCGTTGCAGAGAAAAGAGGATATGCAAAACGCGAGCCCATGCACTGAGAGGCACAATAGGAACTTGTGATGAAGTCATCCTTTATATCTTTTTTGAACATCGCACATTTTTCTGCTTTTTGGATGTCTTTTGCTTGGCAGTGATCTTTTGTTTAGGTACTTAAAAGCCACTTTACTGCCTCAGTGTTTAGATTGTTTCAGTCATTCCTATCTTGTTACTGTCAACATTATCATACGCTAATATGGTTTAAATTATTTGCAGACATTTCAGCCCTCTACCTAACGTGAAGATAGTTTCAGCTCTCTGTTATTCTTGTATTAAAGCGTATCTGAAGAGATAAATGAGATCTCAGCTCTTACACAGGCTCATATCATACAGCCCCTGCCAATCACTCTGCGATTCCATGAGCGAAAAATACAAATGATTAATCACTAAGAACAAGTTTGGTTAATTGTTTTTTAACTTTGATTGTCCCTCAGTGTATCAATGATACACATAAATATCCCTGGTAATTTGGCTATGTGTATGTTTAAAATATGATATTTAGGTATTTACTGTGGCCAGTAATGGTGATTCACTCCAAATTTTTCAGATTTCAGTGATAATTCCTGTAGTGATGTATTATATTCTGGGAATGGATCCTTGTGTAGCAGAGATAGTGAGCAGCAAGGAAGGGAGATGGAAAGTTGTCAGATTAGACTGATGTTGCAACTTCATAAAATTTAATTTTTTGATCAATTAACATCAAATACTACAACAGGATTATTTTTATGCACAAAGACATCAATCAGAAACCATGGAAAAGAGTGGCCAAATAGTGATGAAGAAGCTCATCCAGCTTTTTTTGGAAAATCTGCTGTGGATGGAGACGTAAATTACATTGAAAAGAAAAATCTTTAAGGGAGACAAGATTGTCAGGCTGAAGGTGCCTCATGACTCCACTTATGGGAGAAAAGTGCTGTCTACCAGGGACAAAGGTCCCACTGGAATCTCGATGCAGGAATGTGTAGGATGTACACTCAGCAGCTCCAGCCACCAGATGGTAGACTCTGCTTACTGGTTAAGTCAGCTCTAGTGTCTGGTCACCAGTTGGCAGAAACAACAGTAGACAAATTACATCACCTTAGAATCACAAAGCACAATATCACTCCTGTATTTTGATACAAGTATAAACCTCCTTTCAAATTTCTGCTAAAGCACACACGCACAAAAAAATTACCAAATCCCTGTCAATATTACACAGCATCTATAAATATTCTCAGATGGGGACCAAGAAGGAAAGTATATTTTTATTAGGCTGTTTATTATGTGAGTGGAATTAGCAAGAGACAGTTGGTGTAGAAAATTAATGAACTAGAGTTTCATGGCTGGAATTTACTCCAACCTGCCTTATGTTACCAGTAAAATTTGTTTGGGGAACCTCAACATACTCTTTAGGAGACATTTGTCCATTTTGCCAAATGATCACACAACTGAGCACATACTAATGGCATTCTCTGTTATATTTTAAATTCTCCTTTCATTGTGCAGAAACAAAATATAGTGATAGAACACAAATGTTTGCATTTATAGAAGAACATTTTTTAAAAAAAGCCCATGAATCATTTGCATGTGTGAGATACATATGTATACTGTCCAGAGTCATACCAAATATTTTAAAAGAGCAAAGAGGACTAATTGGACAAAATCTCAATGATTTTGTGCCTGGTAAGGTATGAACTGTAAAAGACAGCTGAAAATACTGGGCTTTGCAAAGAGAATGAAAACCATCTGTCAGAAATACTTTCCACAGATTATATTCTGTCCAGTTATTAATTAAGTGATTTTGCATTACTGCTTTCAAGAGCAGAGCCTTCATTAGTGGGAGCAAACCCAAGGTGCACAGCTGACCTTCCATGTCAGAGATGGTTGTGCTCCATCTCCTAAACGTGAACAAAAGGGACAGAAGGATCATCCTCTGCACATGGGATGTACTTCCTCTACCTCAAAGTTGCAGCTGTGATGGATTTTAGTTTATAGCCTCAGAGGGAGAAGATGTTCATGTTGATACTGGGGTGTGTTCTGTGCTGGTATTCTGTGCCCCCAGTGCCATGGGAGCAGGCGTGGCCAGGAGCTGGTGTCCCCCAGGGCCACCTGAGAGAAGTGTGGCTGGGAACCACAGCCGCCTGCCCGGCTCTGCCAGTGGGTTTGCAGCTGAGTGTCTGACACACCAGTTGCCAAGAGACTGATCCAAGTCTCGTTTAAATGAATGGGATTTTTTGGTTGCATTTGCTAGGCTTCAGTTCTGGCTTCATTTCTTTCAGTGCCACCAGCCTGAGTGCCATCCTCCCTCGTAAAGCTCTGCAGAGAGCTTCTCCTCTGGGCTCCTGCTGGACCTTCATGGGGGGAAGAGGGGGATTGAACTGATGGTAGAACTTGAAGGACAATTTTGTGCTCTTTGTTCCTTTTCACAGCAATGGATGGAACAACTCCGTGTTTTCCAAATGGAGCTGTAAATGAGGGTTTGTCACAGAGCTGATACTCACCCACTGACATGACTTTGTGCCCCATGTAGCAATATGCTCCTCTCTGCCCTCAATGTCCCTTGCTCTGGGGCAGATGATGTGGTGAACAGCAGCTTTCATGCTGAACTACATAATAAAAGCTGTAAAATTCCCCATGAGAGAGAACTTCAATACTACTTAATTATTACAAGGGACTGATAATCTTGGCAATTAAGATGTTCAGTGGAAGGCAAGCATCCTTACAATATAATTTCTGATTCTACTTAGTTCAGATCTTTCAGCGTCCCATTGTACCTGGTGTAGTCCTATGCTATTTTGTCTTCTAGTTCATTGAAGTTCTGAGTTCTGTCCTAGGGCCAAAATCTGAAAGTGCAAAGTTCAGATCTCTGGAGTAGGCCCCAGCTTCAAGGAATAAAGTACTAAGAGTCACCTAATCTTCTTTGGCATGAAAAATTCAACTCGATGCTTCATAAAAAATTGCCTTTTAGCACATCTAGTACTTTCTTCTGAATTCAGACTACTGCATAAAAGTCCATACTTTAATAAGTTGAATTTTCTTCTTCTTATTCTGACTATTTCAGGAAGCAGAACTGCACAAAGTTAAATGACTGATTTATTCAAAGCTTATTGAAAATTCTCAGACCTGTTAAAAAATCTGTTCAGAATTTAGTTTAGCTTTTTGTTGAATCCACATTTTTCAGCTTTAAACCTATGAATCAGAATGTCTAAAAAATTGCAACTATAATAAGCAGTGGTAGTGTGGAGTGTGCAGGGGCATGTTTTAACACCACAGTGTTGTGAACTATGCAGCTGAAGTGTTTTGTAGGGAAAATCTCGGAGTTTTATGTGGTCACTGCAGATTATTCTGTCCCAAGACCAAGCAGGGAATTGCATAATACTGTGGAGAAATAAAGCCAGTTGTAAGTGATGCAACTTTGCTTCAGGCAGCAGCAATTCATGGAATTGTTAAGGCTGGAAGAGACTTCTTATATCACCCAGCCCAACCATTAACCGAACTCTGCCAGGTCCACTGCTAAACTGTCCCCGTAATCACCACATCCACACATTTTTTTGGAACATTTTTAGGGATGGTGATTCCACAGCTTCCTAGGGCAGCCTTCTCCAATTCTTGACCACCCTTCCAGTGAAGGAATTCAGTGAACTCCTTGCTGCCATGACTTGATCTCCTCAAGCATCCAAACTTGCTCAGATATTGCTGAATTTGTGTGTTACATGCACGGATGTCTGTGAATAGAGTCACATCATGGATGGTAAACTTGGGCACAATAACAGAGTTCCCTCTTCTAGAAGACTCCTACTTTCAGAGATGATGGAGAACCCAAAAATTCAGCATAAATCCTCTTCCTCTTAATCTCTTTCCATGCATGTTTGCACTAATGAAGGCCAACTGTTTCACACCACAAAAGTTTAACGTTGATGAAAGCAACCAGGGACTTTAAATATGGCTTTAAATAGGTATGGGTAACTTCCTTTTCACGCAAAAACTTTAGATATATGGGGTTTTTTTGCTTGAATACCTGCATATATTACTGTACCCTGGAAGATTGTTAAAACCTTTGTTATGTGCTCCACCTCTAGCAAATGATTCATCTCAGTAAATTTGATGCTAGTGGAAACATTTACAGTTTTAAAAATTACAGTAGTGCCAAGAAAATGGGGGTGACTGAGATGACATACCAAACTGAGAAAACACAACAAAGAAACGTAAACAGTGATTGGTTCATCTGGGTTATTTTGTTCCATTTTCTCTTGTAATTCCAACTACATGTACCCAAGATATATTTATAACTGAACATGCCTGCTTCAATTCTCCTTTTAGAGTGTGTACCAATACATTGTGTAAATAAGAGTTTTTGAAGCCATTTAGTGCTCCACCAAAGTAGCAGGGCATTAGGTTACTCTTCATTCATTTGAAGACAATTAGGAGAGAATGCCACTTATCTTAAATAGTATTTGTCAGACTTTCTTCATCAAACCTGGTAAATACATATCTTTTGACATTTTGATGTATAATCATCAGTCTAGGGTAAACCTAAGTGACTGGGTTTTGGCCCATGAATAGCTTTTGTTGCTGTGTGACACTAAAATGTTGTGTTAGGTTTTTTTTAAAAAAAAAGATATAATGAATATTCAAAATTAGAGTTACTCTCTATTGTGCCCACAGTAGGTCAAGTGTCATAACACAAAGAGAATACTCACTATGAAATCTAGAGGTTTTACAATTATTTCTGCGTTGACTATTTTTGCATGTGATATGCTTTGGAACTCCTGTCAATAAGAAATATAAATTGTCAATTTTCATTTGAATGGACAGCTAGTTTAAAGGGAGATATTTTGCTTTACAGATCTGTTGCATTCATAGGTGTTCATTGACATTCACCCTTTGATCTTACTCCTTACAATATCAGTATTTCCACTCTCTATCCTTATGTGCTGTGTTGTTTATTCCTCAATAAAACATTCAGCACTACCACCTGAAGACTTGCATCTTTTGAATCAGTGATGATGCCACATGGGCCATCATTAGGATTGTTTATAAATTTTCGACATTCAAAGTTTTGGATGGTTTGCTAACATCTCTGTAGCAGCTTCTTCTTTAACTGAGATCCAGGAGCTGCGTTTGGAGTGTTGCCTTGCACTCGTTTTAGAATCTGATAAGTATTTTAGTCACAGATTCCTGACTCAACCATTTGCCTGTGATCTGCTTAGACCTGTGGAAGTGCATCTGGGTTGGTTATGATTCACCTGCTCAGCAGCTTTTAGTTTTCAAACAAATACCTCAATATTCTAAGTCATAAGCAAAATTATGTACAGTTAAACTACATGGAAAGATGAATATAAATTATTTTATTCAGGCTTTTTTTTTTTTCTGTAGGGGAAAGAAATATGAATTTATCTGTGGGTGTTCCACCCCTGGAAGTTTCCAGGGCCAGGTTGGATGGGGGTTGGAGCAACCTGCTCTAGGGGAAGGTGTCCCTGCCCACGGCAGGGGTGTTGGAACAAGATGATCCTTTCCAACATAAACTGTTCTGGGATATAATATGATTCTAGGAATGGAGGTGGAATAGAGGTGGAATGGAGGTAAGGGAAGGATTTTAACTGCAGCTGAGGGGAGAGGTGGGGCTGGTTGTTTTAATCATTGTTTTTCATGTACACATGGAGTCAGTCTCACCTTGTCTATTTTAAGTTTCCTTTTCCCTCTCTTGCATCCTGGAGGGATTGAGAGGGAAGGTTTTATCTGGAGATAAGTTTGAGAAGTCTTTCTGGGCAGAGGGAGGAGCAGTGCAGTGGTGTTCTCTGAGGGTGTGAAATAACTGCAGGTCAGCGTGGGTCACGCTTGCCCTAAGCAGGCAAGTCTGGCAGCTCTAAGGAACAGCAGATTTACCACGTGTGTGCAGAGGAATTGTAACAGTGCACATGTATGGTAGACCTTGTGCTCCTGGAAAATGCAGAAAGGGTTTATTGTCTGCACAGAATAACCTACATAGCCATGTTAGACTCAAGGGCTTCCTCGTGACTCCAAGAAGCTCAAACTGCCTGCAGGAGAAGGGCTTCTAGGAGTCACCACCAAGCAGAAATTCTTGCTGACGGCAGGTAAACTGCAGGATAAATATCAAAACAAAGCATCCATTGATTTCCAGTCACTCCCGAAGCTCTCCTCAACCAGCTGAACCTTGTTCTTGAGGATCTTTTGTTCTTCAGGTGCAACATCATGACCCTCTCCCCAAGGCGGCCTTTCTTCCAGTGGGTCTCACCAGAGCTTGTAGGGAACATGGTTCTAAAAGGCAGGTCATAAGCAAAAATTTTCTTTTGATGAGGATGATCACACAGAATAGCAGAATATTCAGGGTCTAGGGGGTTGTTTATCTGGTATTGCTTGCACTGTGGTTATTGCATTGAATGTCTGCCTAAAATTCATAACTGCAAGAGAGGCTACTTGTGTTTTGGATTATTTTAGATAAGTTTTGTGAGAATCGGGCATTTTTTGTAGTCCACACAGAAGCATACAGAGCTCCTCTGAGAAGAGGTAGGCATTGATGTGCACAGCAGTGAAGAGAAGTAAAGTTTCGAAGACCTCATCTTACTTTCCAGACTCATCTGAAACCAGCAGTGAAATCAAGAGCATCTTTGTTTTAATAAAGGCTATAATAATAATATCTCCAGATTTTCTAAAAAATAAGGAGGTTAATGCAGTATCTGGAGCCTGACCTCAGGTCTAAATTGTGATTCTAATGTTAATCATTATGAGACATGGCTTCACACCTCATAAATCCAGGCAGCCTGTTTCGACTATCCAGTGCAATACTCAAATAAAGAGCAGTTTCACAAAGACATGCATCACTATAGATTCCCTTTTTGCACTTTTTCAAATTATGTTGCTGCTTTATACAAACCACCTTTCATAAGCTGTCTGCCAGAAAGCTCTAAAAATAATAGCACAGACGCTTGCAACAACAAATTGGCTACCTCACTTTTGGTGAATCGAATGTTCAAATGAAAAGGTTTTTGCTTCCAAGTGTTTGAGGCATACCTTGAATATGTTACCAGGCTCAGATGTACTGGCTATAAAAGTAAAGTGAAAGATAAAGGAGTTGTTTACATTCATTGTGATTTCCATTTTTTAAAATATAAGGTTTATTGAAATGGAGGGTGAAAAGAGACAGTTTGACTGGGTTAGCAATTGCCTAAAGATGCAGCTTAAATATAGTCTGTGGTTGTTTATAACTTGAAATTGTACTTTCTACATCCTCAGTATGGATGCATGTCTATGTGTACATGTAGTTCTGTTGGCTGCCCCATATTTGAAGTTTTTTTATTTATTCCATGTCCAGAAATGAGCATAAAGTTGCGTTGCACAGCTCATCTGTGCATACCTGCACAAAGAGAGAGTTCCTGCCTGGCTGCTTCCTATCAGCTGGAATGGAATCAGCCTCCAACAGGACCAGAGTAGCCCCAGGTTTCCACAATTTTCAGAAGTCACTAGCTGCTTTGTTGTCTTTGTGGTTGAGCAGGAATGGTTCCTTCTTTCTTTATAAAGCTGGAATGAATTTGGCAAAATCAGGTTTTTGAGGAAATGGTGTGATAAGTGCTTATCAGCCCTTCCTGCAGGACTTGTGTGGGTCAGTAGTGCTGCCAGCGTTGGTCAGAATATTTGTGAATGTCCTCAAGGATGCAAAAATACAGAACCATTAAGGTTGGATGAAACCTCTGAGAACATTGAGTCCAACTATTAACCTTCTACTGCCAAGCCTTCCAGTAAAATATATCCCTAAGCAACACATCAAGTCATTTTTGAATACTTCCAGGAACAGTGATTCCACCGCTTCTTTGGGCACTCTTTTACATTGCCCGACCACCATTTCAGTGAAGAAAATGTTCCTAGTATTCAATTTAAAACTCTCCTTGTGCAACTGTTTCCTCTCACTCTGTTATTTGGGAAAATAGACTGATCCCCAACTGGCTACCCCATCCTGTAAGGGAGCTGCAGGGAGTGAGAAGGTTCCCCTTCAGCCTCCTTTTCTCCAGGCTGAATAATCTCACGTCCATCAGCCACTTCTCACTCTTGCCTGTAAAGAGTGAAAAATAAAACAACCATGAGCACGTCGTCATGCTACTGGATTTGTTTTTTTTGTCCAAACCTGTGAAAGCACCTAAGTACATGGAGCTTTTTTTTACTCATGGCTACTATATCCAGTTATCACATGCCTCCAAGTGGGACGTGGTGACACACTTATGTATTCATGAGATCACTTCTCCTCTGCTGTTCACGTATGGTGTTTGCGAGCCGTGCGGCCTGCTTTCCTCTGGGAGCTGGAAAAAAAAAAGAACAGCTGAAAACTGAGCAGAAAACTTTACAGGCTTTTTTTAAACATCCATTTCTAAAACTGAGTTTTTTATCATTTTCCCCCAAACTTCCTGGGACAAGTTCTTCCCGCTCTTCATACCGTAAGTGATAAAATGCAAATGTCAAACATTATTAGTTCTGTAGCATAAGTACTAATTTTTGGTTTTTCTAAGCAGTTTATATAGGAAATTCTGGAACGTTTCCAGTCATCTTCACTATCATTTAGTCCTTAAAACCCAGAACAGACATTTAAACTGAAAAACATTATATCTTGTGTGCAGATGCACATGCAGCGCCATCAGAAGATGAATAGTTGTAGTCTTGAACTGGCGTCGCTATGAAATAGACTCTGTATAATTACATAAGAAAGCATTTCAACAAAAAACTGCATCTTGGGCACTCCTTTGTGCGGAGAGAAGTGAGCTGCAGAAGGAGAAAAGTCCACAAGTGATTAGCAGTTGATTTCCATGAGAAATTTCCAACACCTCTAATTTGATTTTTCTTTCTTGTCTTTAATGAATACTTTCCTCAGTGATGTTGTTTGTTGTTTAAGATACCTCCCAGCATCATTTTTAATGTCATTACAATATGCAGGCTCTGCAGTTTGGCAAACTTAAATACCAGACAGCTCATAAAAAACTGTGGCTCTTATGGCACTACAGATAGCAGCTTCTGTATTAGATTTGCACTACTTTAATGCTGAATTTTCTATATCTCAAGGCTGTTTCATGCAAATATTTAAGCTTAGGTATCCTCACAAACAAGCAGCCATAAGATTTCAGTAACTTTGTTTTAAAAGAAAGACTTTTGAACATGCAGGAAATATTAGTACATCAAACAAAGTGAAAGACAAGGTAGTTTAACTTGTTGGTTTGTTTGCTGAAACTCTAAAGTAAATATACTGTAGCTAAAAGTGTTCCATTTTTATCTGCCTGCTGCAGTAATGGCTGTGTTACTTCAGGGCTTACACTTCAATAATTGATCAGGGTTTGTATAGCACCGGCTAAGAGCAAAAATAAGAGTGTTGCTTTGAACAAACTGCTGCAATGTTATAGCATTAGGCACAGAAACAAGATTCTGGAAATATAGATATATAAAAAACAGGAAAAAGATGGATAAGTTGGAGTGGTAAATACTGCTCCAGGCTAGAAAGTAATGAGAATTTTTCCATAGAGAGTTTTGACCTGCTATTCAAAAATTGTTTCTTGTCTTAATAAATCCTAAAAGTGTAATTTACTTGCAAAAGGGAAAGAACAAAGGCACCAAAATTCTTTTGATAACAACACTTGTTAAGGTTGATAAGTTGGGTTTCAAATGTGTGAAGAAAAATGTGTGACAGTTTGTTTTAAGGTGACAACCTAAGTGTTCAGATACTTCCATCTTGTGCTGTTTATAAAGCAGTTCTCTAGTAAATGCTTTACACATGTATATTAGAAGTGGAAACAATAGATAACATATCTTCCCATCAAATTTTACAAAAGCTGTAGTATCTCTTTACAATTTTACAAAATCATTGGTATATTTTATCTATTAAATTAAGGTTATTTCAGAACACTATCACTATAAATCAAAGATACGTGTATTATTTCTTTCTTTGGCAATGAATTATTTTGAGCTTCATTCTGGAAGCGTTTTTTATTATTTTCAAGGTTTTATATTGTCTTCCACAGACTCAGCTTTACTACTAAGTAAGGGACACATAGAATATTTACTCTGCTGCTAAAAATTAGCATTGAATTGATAAAGCATAAGAAATTCTCAATAAAAGATGAAAATGCCATCTTTAATCTGTTCTTCACAGAGCAGGTTCCTCCCAAGTGGACAATTTTGAATAGCATAGGTACCATAATGCCTTTTAACTTTATGGATTTGTCAAATATGTTAAATTATGGCTAAATGATAGGAAACTTAATTTATATACAATTCAATACAGTTATCTCAAACTGAATGTACACAAAGGAAACGAGGGATGAAACTGTATTTGAGGGCACTTCATGTTTAACTACCTGATATAGCTGTTGAAAGTCTGTAGGTTATTTTCAAATGTACTCATGAATAAATATTACTGTGTTTGATTACTACAGCAACCTAAAATTTCTGCAAGAATGGGAAAAAGAGCTTCATATTTACAGCCTTCTCCTCCTCCCCTCATGTACATAGCAGTAAATGAAAAAGTATTAACTGGTTTTCAAATAGTGTAGGCAGGGTTGCATGACATATGGCAGTTTGTTGTTATTGAGTACTTGACAATATTACATGGATGTTGGTCTCAAATACAAGACATTCTTATATGGATAAAAGAAATAGAGCACGATTCATGAACCTCTTGTTGTCTTGATAGTAAATGCAAGGTACCTCACCACTGCCTGGCAGTGGTGCTCTCTGCTCAAGTCCCTTGGGTGCTAAAAACAAAGCACAAAACCAAACAAAACCTTGCCTAGTGTTGTTTTGAAGTGACGCCACTTCAGTGGCATTTAGCAAAAAACCTGCTCAGATGGCAGAGAAGTTGCTCCAGCGGAATTTGATAAAAAGCCAATTGCATGATATTAAGCCACATTCCTATTGAGAATTTGTATTGACAATGTATTGCCTCCTTTAAGAAATATTACTTGAAAAAGTAATGAGAAAAATATTTAAATGTTCAAATTCCAATTAACATCACCTTCCGCCATTTTAATCCAGCTTCATTCATTCTGTTTTCTCCATGCCCATCTAATGGAGCATAAAGTCTAAAAATTTTCATTATTTAAAAGATAAAATTCCTATAAAGCCCTACAGAGGCATTGCTGTTCAGGAGAAACATGGTGTATTTTCTCATATCTGTTACTGTGATACTCCTAAGTGGGATGACACCCCCGTATTTTGTATAAATAATTAGCAGCTCCTATGGAAATCTAAATTTGACTCAACTACAGTTTTAAAACCACTTGAAGTTCAAGCTAGTCAAGGTTAAGGTCTTTTTTTGTCCAATTTCTACTCCTATTTCAAGTTGTAACTAACAATATCCAAGCTAAAATTAAGATGAATAGAGGAAAAAATATTACTCGCTTTCCAGAAGGCGAGGCTGGGGTACTTGGAGAAGGAAAATGAGATTATACTTGCAGCAGATTGGGAAATGCTGTTTTGGAGGGTGAGTGGTCTCTGTGAGGCAGCCCCAGCTCTGTTGCTGTCCTTGGAGCTCAGCTGAGCCACCACAGGCTTGTCCAGGAGTAATGGCAGCAGCAGTTCTGCATTGCAATGCCAGAATCCTGTCCTTGGAAAAAGGAAATGTCAGTATTTGCGGGGAAGAGCAAAGACTGGAAACATAAACAGATCTAATGACCTGTGTCCGACATCATGCTGCCTCCATTAATAGGTAACCTTAGGAAAATAAAAGGAGCCACTGCTTGTGCCAGAGGGATCAGATTTGTGGCACAGCTGGAGCAGGCGGGATTGTAGTGCTCTCTCTGGGATGTGGGGAAAGGAGGCACCTTTGGGTGCAGACTGCCTTAGGTTGTACCAAAATGCTGCAATTCCTTCCAGAAATCACCTCCGATCTGCTAGGAGTGGTGTATCAGAGCCAGGAGACCTGCAGGTCTGGGATTCTCCATGTCCTCCTGAAATCATTGTGAAAGATGTGAAAAGGGAAAGGATAATAATGTCCCAATAAATCATTGTTAATAGGTGTTCTAAACTGCTTTTCACTGAGCACTGGAAGGGGTAAATCAGTGGCAACTTTTAAAATTCCATTCTAAGCTTTGAGCATTTGAGCAGACACTGCTTTATGCATTAACATTGGCTTCATGTTTTCTAAACCCTCACCACGAGCAGAAGGATTTAGCTTGAAAAATAAAGGTGGTTCATTCTCTTTAACGCAGAAGAAAATCCAAAAATATATTTTTAGGTTGCAGTTCTGAATTTGAGCCGTGGGTGCTATCTTGAGTAAAGATTCATTTTACTTATTTTTGTACGGTTTACAGTCATTATCAGACCCTCCTCAGGTCTGTACTGTTGTCTAAGTTAATGGATTTTTGAGTAACTTCTTTTTTTTTCCTTTAAACAATATCATCTTTTGAAAACTACATACAAATCAGATATTGTACTTGAGACTTTTCAGCAAATTACACTCTGTTTTGCCTCTGAGGCCAGCCTTATCCTGGAAGACAAAAAAATAAGTTTGATTTTGTGTAGAAAGAGGTTAAACATAGGAATGTCTAGTAACTAGATTATATTGTTCCAACCCACTCTTAAAATTGAATATAAAACTGAAATCCAGCCGTAACCATGAAACTGTCCCTAGCACATATTCTTTGCTCTGATCTGTCAATATTGCAAAGCACCGGGAGCAGGTGGCAAATGCTATAAATGGTCAGTCATGTTTTTAAGTGGACTGCCCTAGAATGATGGACAATAATCTATCAATTAAGAAAGAAAACCTGATCCATTGATGGTCCTCTCCAACCATTGCTGTTGATATCAAAGCCAAATTTTGTTGCATAGGGAAAAGCCTTTTGTCATAGCAACACGTTCTCACAAGTAGTAGTTGCATGCATAACATGATAAACAAACCCAAATAAAATTACTGTTATTTATATGTTGTTTTTACCTAATAGTAACACATAAAACATGCCAGACACTTTTAAGATATACATTTAGAGCCCAAAGACTTTCTTTACCCTGAGTAATTGCCATCTGAACATTTGTAATTAAGACAAAGGAAAAACTTAAACAACCAAAGATATAATTCTATAGCTGCATTTTTTTGCTGTTGTTCTAAATCCTTTATTTTGGGGACACATGTAAAGTTTAGGGAAGCGTCATTGGGAAGCTTATTAATAGAATTGGGAAGAGATGTTGAAGATAAGAGAGAAAAGAAAGGATTAAGGAAGAAATGGCTAAAAAGGAAAAAATGGAGGAGCAACAAGCGTGTGTCATACAGCCTCTGAGCTCAAGCCATAGGGTAGAAAATAAGCCACAAATACAGTGTCTGAAAATGTCATTGTGGGTTGAACAAGGCAGTTAGGAAATATCAGCTCTACATGAATTTAGATGAGTACTGTGCTCATGTATGTGGTGATAGAGCCTTCAGTGATGGGATCACACTTTGCTTTTATCAGAGCATTCTTACATCCCTCATTAAGCAGAAAATAATCTTCAGGTACATCTGGGATTTGGCTGTGTCTTCCATATTCTGAAAGTGTCCAATGGGGACTGCAGGAAAAAAAAGGGAGTCATGATATTGAAAGAGGAGACGGTTCAGGCCTCTCTCACAGTGCTCAAATCAACTCTTCCCATCCCAAATCCTTGGGTTTGTCTTTATGGTTCCTCACTTCTGACGTGCTCCTTGTTTGCTGGGGGCCTGACTTGAGACCCCAAGAAGTCACAGCACAACGGCACCGAGCTTGTAGATACTTCAGAGCTTATTCTCTTTTCTCCTAATTTCTCACTGAGGACATTTAATGAAGGAATGACACCCTCTTGTTTCCACCGGGTCTGGCACAACTCCAAATAGAACCTCAGTACTGTGACACGTAATGAGTAGTAAAATGAAACACTGGATAGTTTTGCATCAAACCAATCATTTGTGCCCCAAATGAGGCAGGAGTCTATGTGAAATGTCTGTGTATGTCCAAGTGCTGAAAGATACAGATCTTTGTCTGTGCATGTAGGGAATGGATAATGAACACAGTCATTATGCAAACTTCAAAATAATTTGTTTTCCAAACTTTACAATGTTTATAATAGTTTGTATATATATATAAACCACATATGATAGTAGAATTTATGTAATATAAATATTACTTACATTTTTATGCCTGAGTACTGTATGCTGAGGATTTTTCCCAAATTTACAAAAATCTGTTTAGCTTTTGTCTTTTCTAAAAGAGGTGTTTTGAGGATGTTTTTGGAGAAAGAAAGTGTCAGCCATCTCTGCAGTTACATCAATTTACTTGTTTAACAGACACATTAAAAACTAATGCAAAATGTAGCAGGAACCATTTTCACCCAGCCATCAGACTCGCTGAAGCAATTCACTGTTTACATTACTGGTTCATACCTTCATTTTGCACAAGAGAAGCTACATCGCTTCATCTGCTCTGGTGCAAATCCTGCAGCAGTCTGAAATTCAAAAAAGGCCTGGTATTTAAAATATGAGAGATCCCTATTTGACATCAGAGAGGCAGTAACATGAAATCCTAATGTTGCCTCTGCATTTTGAAAATGTTGGGGCTTAAGACCAAAAATAACCTGCTCTGTGTCAAGTATTGGTTTGCTTTACTGCTTGTTTTTCTTTTTTTTTCCTCCCTCCAATTCTCCCCCTCATCCAGGCTGGCCTTCTCTCTTTATTTGTATAAATAATTGAGGGTGCAATTATTTATGGCTGCACATAAGGATTCTAGATGTCTAACTATCTATCCGTGCCCACAGATCAGATAGTTTGTTATCTATATCACTATTTGCACCTGCAAGTCATTGTGCTTGGAAATTATCTCCTCATCTAATTGTGTGCACAAACAGAGGTTGAATTAAAGCTGCTTTAGAAAGAAAGCCCCTTCTGTGGAGTGCACAGATACAGCACATCCATGGTTTTTCGTTTTTTGTCTAGATTCATGAAAATACCTGCTGCCATTTGAAATTTTTTTTTTGAGCACCTTCTCTATTCTTTCAAGTCCACATCTAGGAACTGGTAAGAAGTGGTGGGGTGTAAGCACTGAGCAGCCCTCAGAGCTAGGTTGGATTGTGCATGTGATGTGTAATTTGGGGTTTTTGCTACCATTGTGCTGCCTTTGAGGAAAAAAACAAAAGCTGACCGAGACCCTCTTAAAAGTGAGCCACATTCATGATGTGCAACACTTCTTCGAGCAGAAACCCAGCACCGACTCCAGTCCTGAAACTTCCTCTTGCTCAAACCCCAGCCCTCTATCTTGGGCATTTTCCTTCTGAATCATAACTGTGCAATCTGTTTCTCATTTTAGCACAAAAATCTTCTCGAAATGGAGCAGGCTAACTTTAAACAAGCTGCATTTTTCATGAATCAGGTTGTAAAGTTCACTCTGCCAGAGAGAAGGCATGTCCTTGCAAAATTCTGCATTTATAAAAAAAAAAAAAAAGGTTCTCTAAAGATGGATGGTCTGATACGTCAGGCTTACAATTACATTTTTCTGTAAACAGAATAGGGTTAGAAAAATGGGTCTCAACTGCTCAAAATACTTGTGAACAGCCAAGAAGAAATGATGTTTACCATTTTACGAACGCTATGGATACTTTATTGTCTGAGTGGCTTCCATGCACTCCAATAAATTTAAATTGGATATTTGCTGTCCAAATTGACAGAGGGTGATTAAGCCAAAAATAAGAACATTCGCCTTTAAATTTTAGCTGTGGCATCGTGTTATATTCCCAACATTATGTTACGTTGCATCAAGGCAGTCACTACAGACCAAAATTTTGATGGATATAAAGCAGATCAAAAGGGTATAGTGATTTTGAAGTCAGTGACAATAGATGCCTCAATATTTGTACATTTCTGCTAAAGAGACTTGCATTATTTTGTCAGTTTGTTTCATTTTCGGGGTATTCAGAAATGATATTCATTCTTTGATATAAGCCTTAAATTGTACAATTTAAGAAAACTGACTGAAAAAGATAAATTAAATGGGTAGAAATATTTTCAAATCAAAGAACAACTGACATATATAAAAATGATGTATGTTTCTTACATAGTCCACAGGGAGAATTCTGCAGGCTTGCTATGATCTCTACAATTTGCCTCCGGGCAAACGAGGCTTTGGGATATTCTATTATTCCTTTGGTCTGTTTATCATGGAAACTGATGTACAAATCGAAGGTTCTTTTGGACCTTTCCTTTCGGTTTCCTGGATGCGCTGAGGATGAACTTATCACCTGTCCTCACCTTCAGCGAAGTGCTTTGGGGAAGGTTCAGTGACCAATAATCAATTATTATTGAGAAGCAATCAATTGCTAATCTCCATAATTATGCACATCTAAACACTATGAACAAGAAAGAGAAACAAAGCTGCACTCCAAGCATTGCCTTGTTAGCAGTATTTTGTTAACACAGGCTCTAAAAAAAGCTGCCGCAGCTGGTAGCACAAATGTGTTTCCAGTATTCAGGCCATCAACGTGATTCGTCGCTAAATGTATAGAATCAGCTTCTTGCTAAAAACTACAATTACAGGTGATATACAGATTGAAATCACAGGGCTGGTTTGTCGAAGAAAATTGTCCTAATGATGGGTTTTCGGATCGGGAATGCAGCTCTTTTCTTCCTCTGTGATGGGTACTGAAGGCAGCTGCACCTGCCTCTGTGCTGTATTCTGCCGCACTTAATGATATCTGATGATATCATTAGGCAAAGTGTTCATAAACAGATGTTGAGCCTGTGCCTAAATGCTGTCAGATGAGCGGTTGCTGGCCTGAAACAGTATTATTTATATAGAACATTTACGTTTGTTATGTTAATAACCCCACTATTAGCTCTCTGGATGTTGCGATAGGAATGTAAATGTAGTTAATATGAATAACAACCTCTTTACTCTTTGTGCTGCAGTTGAGTATAACTTTTAGGCTTTTAGAGAGAAACAAAGATTCCCCCCACCAAGTCCTTTTGACTTCATGATTTTTTTTGGCACCGTTCGAAATTTTGATCAGCAGATAAATGGTAAGAATCTGTAGGACAGATGTTAAAGACTGGAATTTGTTTCTCTTAACACTTCGTGTTTTCAAGAAATTCGAGTATTTATGTGTTTTCTGGTAATTCCCGGACCCAGTTCATTACCCTAATATGTCAGAGTTGATTGTAGGCACTAAATTGACAAACACCCGTTAAAAATAAAAATAAAAAGTACTATAGCAACTAGAATTATCATCTGTATTTCTAAAGATTATCTTCCCCGATTGTTTAATTTATTTCACAACAACAACTAAATATTGGGGAGATCACTTCACTCAATATTCATTTTTTTTTTGTTTCATCTTTCAGTCTACTGTTATTCTAGCGGCACTTGAAATACTGCTTTAAAATTGCTGAGGGTTTATTTAGCCAAAGTTGCATTTTATACCTCATAGTTAATTCATGTAGAGTAAGTTATGTAAATTTTGACAGTCATCAAAATGTGCAATGTTTCTCTAAAATACAGCTTACTCGCGATAGCTCTGTTATAAAAATATCATTGGTGCCTTTATAATTTTATTTCATATTTTAACTCTTTCTGAATAGGGCTTGGGAGTAGAGGTGCATGTAGAAGGGAGGGGTTTCTTGGTTTCCATAGCAGATGATGCTGGTGTTTCTGCTTTTACATGTGTAAAGTGTGATTAACTGGTGTGCTGCTCTAACCATGCTGTGGAACTACAGCAAACTGATCTCTTCATTGTGTGTATTAATGCTTTTATGGCCCTCCATGTGCAGGGAAATGTGAAACACATCACTGTCAGAGCATGCTTGTAGCATAGGGGAGGAGATTATTCTTTTTCTTTCTCCTCATTTGAAATCCTATGTGGTTTTGCTCACTTACCCCTAAAATCTGTAGTGCTCTCCTTCACTTGTGTGTGTCCTCAGATTAGGAGCCTGCTCCATATTGCACTGAAAGATGCATTTAGGGGCCAAATAAATGTTTGGTGTCTCTTACAAGAAGAAATGAGATGGGAAGTCCCAGGGTTTGACTATCCAAGAGGACAATGAAAGGGCCAACTAGACCCTTGGAAGGGAATTGAAAGATGCATGATTGCTGCTTGGGAAGGGAAAGAGGAAGGAATACAAGGGGGAAAGTAAAGATTTAGGAGCTGTTCTGAAGAAGAAACCCACAGCCTTTCTCAGGTAGTATGCCAGGTAGGAACCCAGATGCCTCCAGGGCCATAAAACCATCCAAATTCCCCTCTCAGGTGGAGAGAAAATGCTGGTAGCTGTTTGGAAACATTAAAAATGTGTTTGCAGTGCATGTTGGGGCTCAGCTCTTGGAGGAGTTCAGGCAACACCCTAGGGAGCATGGGGAAGGGTTGAAGATGGGAAAAGCAATCCTGTGCTGCTGGTTTTTGGTTCTGTTTTTGAGTTTTGTGGTTTTTGGGTTATTTTTTGGGTGAAAGCTCCTTTGACCCAATGCTTTTGCAATCTATGCATTCACTGAGTTTATTATTTATCATTAGACTGGTAATGAGGACTCCAGGTCATGTCTTAAGATATGTTTATACTTTTAGGACCTGAAGTGTGTGGGTGTACTTAAAAGGAGAATATTTCTGTAGCTCCATCTTGTCCCGCCTACTGTTATTCTTTTACACAGTCTATTGTAATCAGTGGGAATCAAATTAATATTAAGGCTAAAGAATCACATCATGAAAAAAAAAAGATCCATTTTGTAAATTAGACACATTACAATTTGTGAGTAATCAGCCTTTCAAGAGGGGACTTTAGAAAGCACAATGTAAATTTATTGCTATTTCCCCTTAAATATTTATTATATGTTGAATTATTAGGTTATCTGATATTAGAAAGGGGTAAAGAAAAATGGCAAAACAGGATATTAAAATTCTTACTTTTCACCTCCTTTTTTTTTGCTGAATGTTATTTTTAGATAGGTCTGAAAGAAACAGCAAATGTCAGCGCTACTGGGCTTTAAACAATTCAAAAATCTGGAATTGGGTCTGAACTTTGCAGTGTGTGCCCGATTTCAAATGAAAAGCAGGAATCAGTAAACCATTTTAAGCAGAACTGTTTTAATTGTGCTCAGATTGGTGGGGATTTTCTTGCTTTGAAGAGGTACATTTTTGTGCAGACCTCCAGTGTCTGATGGCCTGAAGGAAAGCTGTCTAAGCGAAGAAAGAGAAGTGTAACGCTGGCGTGCATTAGTGGTGATGTTAACATATCACACTATCAGTTCATGTTGTGATGAGAACTGTTATAAGTGCTTGGCAGAAATCACAGGTTACATCACAAAACATGCAAGACCAGAGAGGTCACCGTTTCAGTTATCAATAATAAATCCTCTGAATTTTACTTTTGCGGCGTTCAGACAGTCCCCCACCCCCAGGTAAATGCATATTTCTGGCTTTAGCTTTTGTTTGATTCTTTCTTCGTAGTATCTTGGTTGTGGCATGGCTCTATTTATAATATCTGTGGACTGGATGAGATTCCTTTGTTTCAGATATCACTGCTGATTCCTACAAAAAGTGTCATAACTTGTTCTATTTCTCGATAAATACTGGTTCTGTTTGCTACAGTGCTGGCATTCAGAAACTTCAGGTGTCTAAAATAAAGCCTTTAGGTTAAAGCATTTCAGCGTTTTGTGCCAAATTTTATGATTTTGCACTGATCAAAAAGCCAGACAAGGTTTACTTAAGCCAATCCATCAAGGAAATTCACTGGTGTAGTGAGTGAAAGACAGCATGGCTCATCAGATTATTAATGAGATAAGTCTTATTTCATTAAAAACAATGTGGGTTTTGTCAGTCAATGGTTTTGCTGTTTATTAGCAAGAATTTAGTTAAACTTCCACTGATGTACTCATAGCAACAGCGCAAAAAACAACATTTTGAGAAGACAGAGCTAAGATAAAGGCAGGAATGATGATTCCTGCCTGAATGAGCCAAGATTTTATTTCATTCTTCCATGAATTTCAAAAGTCTAGTTTTTAGGTGCCACATGTTTATAAATTATATTAAAAAATCTTTACTTCATCAGGTAAGGATTGGGGGCCAATAAATATGAATAAAGTCAATTCTGAGATGAAATCTGCTCAGAAATTAAAAGTCTCTATTCAGTGCAAATCTCTTTACAGTCAGTGAAGGCAGAAAATCTCCTAGCCATCCAGAGGAGGCTGTAGCCTCTTTAGTTGGACCTACTGCGAGAGAGAATTCATTTAAAAAAAAAAAAAAAAGTTAAAAAGGAAAGAAGGATGATAAGAAATGCTGTTTCATATAGGGGTTGTTTTTGGGGTTTTTTTTGTTTACTTTCTACTTGCTTGCGCCTACTTGCTTGCTTGTTTTTCTTATCAGGGCTGGTGCAGCGAATTGAGCTCAGAGAGCTTTGCTGGAGGTGGTGAATAAAGGGGAGAGAAAAACTTGTGATCAAATAGGTAAAGTTCACGTTTCTCTCTAAGGCCACCAGGACTTGGTTTTGCAAAGCCTGTCCTCCTGCAGGAGTGATGTGCAGGCAATCTTCTGCAAGGTGTGGTGGGTTCTTGAGCCCTGAGGGAGGAAACCGCTGCCTGCATGGGGAGGAATTGCAACAAAAAAACAGTTGTGCAGGGCCTGAAATAAAATGTGTTTTTCATAGAATTGCATCTGCTGGACATCATGGGTATGTCCACAGTTCTTTCAGCTCTGTGATAGGCTGTCTGCATTTAAAGATCCACCTGTTTTCAGCACCTGCAGGGCTCATTCCACAACGTTTCAGTGCATTTCTTTCTTTCCACCTTTGCAGTTAGTCAATGGAACTTGATTTTTAGCTAAAACAGGTAAGGCACAGTAAAGTACCCTCTTCTCTGTGGGTTGACTGTTGTGCAGAGCAGCATTACAGCCCATTGCCTGAGTGCTTTTGGGAGGATCATGAAACTAAAACTAGGATAAAAGTCAACAGATCAATACAGTCTTTCAGAAAAATACAAACCCAGCCTAATTTGATCTGAATTTTTAGGAAAGCAATGACAAGTCAGACTGGTGGAGTTCCATGTGGGACCTTGATTCCTGAGTTGTCTTCCCATTTCTTCTCAACTCTAATATTTTTTTCCATTGTTTCCCAAGGTTGTGGAGACTGGCCACAGAATGATAGTTCTATTGATTTGATGACTATTCCCCTACTAAAATGTAAAATTTCCAAGGACTCGGCGTGCTTTTGTGAATACGTGGAGTGCACTTAATCAGAAGTTAACGGAATATTATATATCCATATTTTGATGTTGAGCCTTGGTGTTGAAAATATTCCCTGCACAGAAAAATAATACTATTTTTCAAGAAGGTCAGAAGATATTCCCCCTTTCATCTCCTTTGTTTTCTCTTGATTTATTTTGAAATGCCATGTTTTATTCAAACAGAGGGAGATTCTACCATAAACTTGGATGCCATGTGTACAGCTTCTAAAAAGCTCTCTGGTCCTCATTGATTTCTACAGCATTTTATTATAATAACTTTTGTTTTGTAAGTGTGAGAGTAGAAAATTTCAGAGAGGTAGACACTAATAAATTCTCCACCACCTGTTTCTGAGTTGAAAAGTTACTTCTGTTTCTCTGTTGTTCAAATTTTTGAATCCAGTATGAAAGTTGCTGGACTTTCCAGTAATGGGACTTCAGATAAAATGTTTGAAAACAGATGAATCATTATTTTCTGTTGTGAATAGAGTGGAGTTTTGTTTTTTTTTTTAGATAAATATCTAAATGTAGGCCCATCAGAGGATGGTATGCAGCATTTACTCAGATCTTTTGAGTGCACAGTTGGTCATGTCCGATAAGGGGTACTTTAGAAAGAAAGCGATCCTTAGCAAGGTAGACTGAGGTAGGTTGTGGTGTTTTCATATTTAAATATCCTTAGTGATGTCTCAATTTGAGGTAATACAAGGAATAAGGAACAATCTGGAGTTTAATTTTTATTTCTGTTTCTACTGTCATTAAGACAGTATCTTGTCATTATTTCATACTTGAATTTTCTGTCAAACAAGATACCGCAGGATATGTGATATACACAGTGCTTTCCTGTGGTTTCCATGAAAGAGGGAGGGATTGTTTGAGCACCAGGATCTATGGATAAAATCAGTAGACTAGCCTTCCTCCCTCTCCCTTCTGGAGAAGGCTCTTGGTTTGGATCCAGGCAGGAAGAGATCACAGAGAGGAAGCCTCCTGTGGAGTCACACAGCAATTTCACTCCTCTTTTGCCTCACTGAAAAGGTGCAGCCTAAACTATTAAAGATATTTGCAAGTGAAGGAATGGAGTTCTTATTCTCCAACTGTCCTGTATAGTTTTAGCTTTTCCATATATTTTTAATTCATCGATGTCTAAATTCCTGATATCTTGAATACTTTGCAGACTGTATTTTCAACAATTCTACTCTTATCAACATTAGGTTCATGCAGCACCATAACAAATATTTGATCTTCACTGTTTTTTGTCAGACTTTTTTTTAAGAGATTGTTAGCTTTGCTTTTTAAGCATAATTTGAAGAGGAGATATCTAGGCTCATGAGTTTCATCTAACAATAAGGAAGGTTTGATAGCTAAACACAGATGCTTAAGTTGTACAGGCATAATTTTTAGCAAGCAGTTCTCAATTCTTGTGTGTCGCAACTGATCTCTATCATTAATGAAAATGAAATTATAGACAGTGAATTTGCAACTACTGATATGAGGGATAGATCGTGGCCTTTTGCTTACTGCTACTGGTCTTAAAAAATGGTTATATGAGCAATAACAGAAATATATTTCTCCACTGCTTTAAAAATAAGAAAACCGAACAATTACAGTAGATTAAAGATGGCAAATGAAGTTCTGTGTGGTTAAACCAAAGTGATGTATCCATCTGTCTCTTCAGTATTTCCCTCAAACAAAAATAACTGGTTTTTCTGACCTGCTGGAGAATATGTCAACCCATTTAAAGTCCTCCAGGCCTGATTGCTTCGTCGCGCCCCACCAGAAGTTGCTCTCCTCTGTAGTTCAAAACGCAGAGAATTCAATACAAGCCTGAATTCCTGTACGCTAAAAGGTAGAGCTGGAGGGCGAGAGAGCTCTGTGTGAGATAGGCAGAGCGTTAGACTCGCCACCTCCCCTGAGCCCTTGGTTCGTCTTTACCCTCCTACAACACATGAGAAACAGCACAGAATGCAGAGCAGCAAGAAATCGCCGTCCCCAAAATGTACTAGCAACGTGATAATGCTGGCAATATGAGCTATATCATCAGCTGATGTAAATCAATGTAGCTGCAAGAGAATTTATAATCCTTTATAGCAGTTGAAGACCCAGCCAACGGTTTAGGAGAGAAAATGCTGGGCTTTTCCTTTTTTTTTTTGTAGACATCAGGGAAACTGGAGAGGTACTCCAGGTGGGGGATGACAGTATTGATGTCCAGGAATTAAAGAGGGACACCAGGTAGACCAGAAAGGAAAACGTGGCTCCACTGGCTTAGTAATCCTTGAATCTTATGGCATTGGTTTAATGAGATCTCTTCATCTTGAAATTAAAGTACAAGGAGTTTTATACAGAGAACAGTATTCAATAACAAAATATTAAATGATAAACACAGATTGCTTAAAATCAGATGGGCCATTTTAAGAAAAAGCATTTTAGCTCATCATGATATGTAGCACCTTATTTAAATTAGGAGGTGTTAATTCTTAGCTTGAATAATATATTAATATAATATGTAAAGTGAATGGCATTGTTAATCACAGTCGCGCCTGGAACGACTTTGCTTCTGTGCACTGAATGTTAATTTTGCAAAACATTAATTTCAAAGATTTTGCAGCAGTGCTTTTGTAATTAAATATTAATGTCACATGTTATTGCAGTAGCATGTTTATGAAAGCCGGCAACACTTCAAGTCAACTCATTTGTTTTTATATTTATTCTTGTACATCTGCAATCCCTTCCATTTCACAATTTCAAAGTGAAGGCCATTTTGAATAGTCAATATGTGAACATTTTTCATTGTAAGCGTTTTTTAACATCCAACAGGGTAAATATTTAATGTTGTGTTTTTAGCTGGTATAATTTTTCAGAAAATTGGCTATAACTTTTAACAACTCAAAGGTACCTAAACTGTCTGCATTTTTGGCGAAAGTGATCTGAAAATAATATAGCAATAAACATGATGAAGCTGTGAAAAAATACTTAAAAAATTAGAAGCTTTTTTTCTGAAAGTTTGACTTCCAGAAGTTGTGATTTCCCAGCCAAGTGTATTCTGGTGTCATTTTATTACCTGCGGTGTCGTGACTTTATATCCACTTGAGCAATTTCAGCAAACGTGGGCTTGACTTCGGAGTAACTTTTCCAAGTCGTGTGTTTGCATTAGTGCTGGAGAATTCACATCTGCAGTAGATTGCTTAATGATTGTTGTTCAGTATTTTAAAATAAACATTTTCTGTTTGTGCCCTAAGCCATTCCACGAGCACTGGGAGGATTCAGACTCAAACCATTTTCTATTAGGGCCAAATTGTAAGGGCAACTAAGTTTGTCAGTGGCTTTTATTGACATGTATACAATAAATATGTGCCTGTATTGGTTTGCCCAGGTCTGTTTTGACCAATTTACTGTATCTCACGATCTTGCCTGTGGCTCTTCAAACCTGTGAATTACATTAGGCTAAAAAGAAAGTCATTTCCATTTCAGTATGTTAGCAAGAAGAAATTTGTTCAAGGTATCATATTTTAAACCATTCTTAATCCCTTCGTCCTCCCTTAGTATCGATACAACAAAACAATTTGGCAAAGCAAATTGTGAATTATAAAATATGTTATTTATTCTACCACAAAATATATGAACAATCAAGATGCATTGTTTAGTTACAGGCACATTTAATAGTTAAAAATTATATCTGCACCTGATGTTGCATATTAACAGCTAATACCATTTGACAGTGATGAAATTAAAGGATGAAGAAGAGATACAAACTACATTTTACAAGCATGATGGGTCTCCAACAATGCCATTTAAATATTATTTGTCACTATTTAAAATGAACCTTTCCCCTTTAAGCTATGCCATTATGCTCATTTGTCCTGTCACCACTGACAGGCTCTATGAGTCACACACAAAAATGGTCATTAGGTACTGCATCTTCATCTTATTTAAAAAAATAGAAAGCATTCTGATGCCTCTAAAAGCCTGTAATTATTTTCATCCGAGGAGATAGTGTTGCTTGGAAGGTAATTTAATAACCTTTTGCATGTACCTGGGGAATGCCTCTCTGGGGAACCAAGGTGCCGACATGCCATTCAGTCGTCAAAACATGACCTTTAATGGTTGCTTGGAGAGAAGTTAGCCTGGAACGTTGTACACAGCGCGATGCTAATTCTGCTCTCTAATGTATGCAAAATTTAGTTCTTGAGCAATGATCTTTGTAAGATGAATTAATATAGGTACTGCTCCAGGAAACAAAAGAAATTGCAGTTGTGAGAGCTTTTCCCCACCACGATCTTTTGCTATATTGTTTTGAAGGAGAGCCCGAGCTGTCTGCTTTTTTTTCTTTTTTTTTGGTAGGAAATGCTAGCAACAACAAAACTGTACCTGGCAACGTTTCCCAGAATTTGTGGGTTTAATTCTTGCTTCGGTGAGGAATGCCCAGTATCTCTCACAGGGAAACTGGGACAGTGTCTGTGTGATGGCTGTACAGGCTCTGATGGCTGAGCAATAAAGGAGAGTAAATATAAACTATAAGAAAGTAAAATGACAGCTTGTAGGAGAATGAATACACATCGAGAGTGGCTTTGAAAAATTACTAATACAGTTACGGGGTTAAAGCAGAAAAGCGCTGGGTTTTCTGTGGCAATAACACATGCCAGACACCTACAGGATACAGTAAATGAGGCACAGACTATGTCCTGTGACATCAAGGTCTAGAAACTCTTTATTTTGGTGCACTGATATTAGATCCCACCCTAGTTAGAAATGCTGGGATTTCAGCTCATACCCCTGACATGCCATCCGTCAATTTATTAGCACGCTGGTGCAGTAAGCCACAGAACAGGCTATATCAATTCGGTTAGGGGCTTTTTTTTTCCCCCTTCTTCCCTTTAAAATGTCTGTAATCCTCAGCTCTGCTCTCTCAACCGGTCAACATTAAAGATTTATGTTGCACTTTTTTTTTTTCATTGCCACACCTGAATATGGATTACTTAAATGGGCTGTAAATAATTCATATCTGGGAATAAGTTTCCATTACTGACCAATGTTGTAATTTAATATACTCTATTATGGGTTATACAATTTTAGATTGTTTTCTGTGTGCATTCAGCAGTCGGGCAGACAACAGTTTAAGTAAAAAGGGCAAGATGTTTGTTCAGCTTATTTTCATGTTCAGGGCTGTACTGGAGGGAGGAAAACGCTGGTTTTTAACAGCATTCTTTGTAGCTCTTCATGAAAATAAAAAATCTTAACCTGAATCAGCATAAAGAAAACTGAATGAGTAAAAGGAGGAGAAGGAGGGGGGGGGTGTGTATTAATCTAGATTTATATTCACCAAGCAGATGTCAGGTTTTAATGTAAAATACAAACATTTTTCAGTAACACAAAATGTATCCCCCTCTCAATATGTGTGGTATTTTTTTTTCCCCTTTCCCTTAACCAGTACTATTGCCTGTCACATGTCGTACTTGATAATTCTGTCAAAAGTACCTATAATAGGAGAGAACATATTTAGCAGGAACTTTTTGAATAAGGTTACAAGCTACAAATAGAAATGCTCCAAAATGTTAAGGAGCATCATATTTTTAAAAACTGTCCATGTTCAAGTGTTTACACTTAAAAGAGATTTAAACAATTTAAGATTAAGTTGACTATGGTAAAAAAAATTAATAATAGATTAATACATGAAAATCTATGAAGTCACATAAGATAATGATTTAAAAAGGAATAATTTAAAAAGATGAATTAAAAAGTAGAATCAGAAAAGAAGGCCAACATAAACTAGGGAAAAACATGCTGTGAATAAAGTCTGTTAGATCTTGAAATAGGAGAACTGCTAAATAATGCATAGTTTTATTTTTCTATAATTTGCATAAACCTTAAGAGAGTATTTATTTGTGTAAAACTTGATGTATCGAGGAAGGAGAATTAAAAAAAAATGGCATTCATTTTGTTTTCATTTTGGTATTTAGGAAAAATATTCTGTTACATATGGACTACTTAGACCTAATCATCTGACTGAATGTGATGTGTTTCTTGAGCCAGGTTGGAAAGGGCTGGCTTGAGAACAGTGCCCTGGTCTTGCTGCAGGCTATGCAGGTTGGCCCAAACTCTGCTGGGGAGCAGATGGTGAGCCAATGCTTGTAGTCACACTTACCTTCCTTGCTAAATCCATAATCCCTCACTGGACACGCAGCCAAGGCAGGCTTTGGAGGCAGAAAGGAGGTTACAATCTGGACTTGGGTATTGACTGCCAGAACTGAGAAAACAGCTCAGAAATTTCAAATGCTTAACAAGTTATCTGTCTTGTCCCTAAGCCAGTGCAGCATTTTTAAAAGTAATTAAGACATGATTGAAAATGTGTGTGCCATCTAAATACAAAAATCTTCAAAAATAATCAAAACCAATAATTAAAAGCTACATTTAATATACTAGTTAGCAAAAAGAGACTTATTTAAGCTGAACTTGCTTTTCATTTTGTTGCACGGTGCTGTTGAATTTTTTTAAAGGACGCTTATATTCAGGGTTGGGAGAGAAAAATATTTTCTCTGAGCAGGGCATTGAACAAAACTGGAGTTTTTAAAATATGCCACTCTATGGAATTTTAGCTAACAGTGTGACGATGATTAATTTAATTAATTATTTAATTAACTTCATACTGAGGGAATATTAGCCATATTATTATATATTACAAGATACCTAATATGTAATGATAAGCACGGTGCTCCTGCACAGAAAAAAATAACAGTTGCTTATAATAATCACAGCATGGCTTGCCTTTCTAAATATTTAATCTATTCTAAATCAAGACAGTGATCCTCAAAAATCTATAATTTCAAAAAATATTTAGTAAACAGCCAAATTGTGGTCAACTGCAGTAAAGGGTGTGCCATCTGTCTAATGTAAATATCTGGGAAAAGGGAATGTCATATACAAAAGATTACAGAAATACAGTGAATATACACAAACCTTACTCTCTGTGTGTGTATGTGTGTTTGTTTGTGTAAAACATTCAATTTATTTTTACCCAAAACATAAATGTAGACTCAGTCCTACAAGGTGAACCTTTGCACCAAGTTGCATCAGAGTATTTAACTGCGGACTTAATTTAAAGCACATGCATCATTGTATTAAATTTTGAGAGATTAAGCTCTCGCTAAGCATTTTATTAATAAAATAAAATATATCTCATAAATCATTAATGGGTTCTATGAAACTTATCTATCATACCATTTAAAGATGTAAAGTAATTTTAAAAAGGAATAGTTAATTACATAATCCATTTTACTTGGAACACAGCTAAAGTTCTATTTTGATCAAGCAGAAAGACATGCTCAATTTATGTAAACACCATACCCTTAACTCGGACCATCGCCCTCTTGGGATTCTCAATATATTTGTTTCTTTGTCCAAAAAAACCCTGTATTATTCTAAAAGACGTTGCTGTTTGGAAGCACCAGTTAATGGATTAACCAAGTGACACTTAAAATCACTTACATTTGGAAACATTATTTATTTGTAAAGAATAAGGGAGAAAAGTATAGCATTGCTCATTTGCAGTACATTAGAAGTGTATATGTCCATTCCCTTCTGTCAGAGACCAATCACTGTGTGCCAGTAATGGGTGCATACATAATGTTAACTTAATTGAAATTCCTTCTGAAAGATTTGTGCATATGAAATCGCACTGATACAGAATAAGGTTTATTTTTACACTAGAATTGAGACTACTCTGTTGAATAAGACAATGTGTATGTTTCATATCGAATAAGAGTAAAGGGCCTGATTCTCAGCGGCTGTAATTTGGTATAATTTATGTTTTGGGTGAGATTTATGAATGTTCTTAATATTAATTTGCTTGCCTTTAAGCACTTAGGTTTGTTAGTGATGCGATAAACAATGGCATTATTTTCACTTAGCTTCTTAACTGATTTATGAAATGAAGTACTTTGGGCTTTGGAATTTTGCAAGTTGTCCTTTTTCCCCTGCACTGGAGAGGAGCTGTGGAGCTGGGGGGGCACAGCCAAGCCTTGGGAGGCTGTGTCCCCCTGAAGATTTAATTTTTTTATTTTAACACACAAAAAAAGAATGAAATCAGGTGATTAAACATGATGAACAAAAATGACATTTTATTCCATCCTCGCCTTATTGGTGTGAATAATTAAATTTAAATTAATAGGATTATTTGCAAGAGTAAGAAGGGTGTGATTTGGACTTCAGGTTCACTCAGGTTGTTCATTATACATTTGCTTGTCATTGGGACTTTTCTGATATTTCTCAAAGCTAATTTCACTAGCACCTGGTTTGATTTCAAAGACAGCAGATTAGTTCATTTAAAGGGCTCATATAATTAATTTATCCCTGCCCACGTGCATTGAGGTAGCACTGCTTCACCCATGGGGAACTGCTCATAATCCTGGGCCCCAAGTTTGGCCCTGTGTTTTGCTGCTATTCTTGCTTTGCAAGGCTTTTAGGTATATTGTAATAAAGATTTTCTCTTTACACACGGCAGAGCCCTGTCTGTCCAGAGCACTGTCAAACTATAGGCAATCACCTATTCTACAGTGATTTAATTTCCTTCAGTGTGTCTTTTTCATCCCCTGGGAAATGTGCAGTACGTCTATTTCTGCTGTGCTGCCCCCAGCTTGCTTTGTGAACAGTGAGGCAAAGAATTCATTTTTATATATTTTTTTTTTATCAGTTCCTGCCTCTGCTGTCAATAAATTACCCATGCCATCTCTTAGAGGACCTTCTGTCTTCCTCGCTGACCTCTTGGACTATATGTTCTTGAAAAATGTCTTTTTATTTATCTTTATCATCTTGTGCAATCTTCCTTTCATTCTCCACCTTTGCTTTTCTTATCATTTTTGTGCACTCTCAACTTCATCCTGTAATCTTTCCATTCCCTTCTGTATCTGATATTGCACAGCTCGCACTCCTCCCTTGATCATTCTGAGCGTCCTTGTTCAGGCTAATTGGCCTTTTAACTGCTGTTATATTTGCTGCTGGATGGATGGACAGCACACACGCTCCTGTTGAGATGTTGATTTATGTTTGGAAGGTTCTGAGTTTGCCATCCGCTTCCTTTCCTCTCCCTTGGCTCAGCCTTTTCCTTTTAATATTTCCAGTGGAAGGAGAGGATTTGTATTATGTCACTAATTTTGCTAATTCTGGACACATTAGGCGTGCTTTACCTAATGCTTTCAGATTTTATGTCTTTTTTTAATATGTCCTGTTTTATTACTCGGAAATTAAATTCAAAGGCTAATTCTTCCTTCGCTTGTAAGATGGCAAAAGGAAAATTGTGCCAGTTGTTCTGTTTGACGCAGAAAGCTGTAGGGATTGTATTTCTATTTTGAAACCCTTTTTTATTTCAGATATTTCCCTGTCATTTCTCAGTGGATAATGCTGGGGATGTTCAGCATCTCCAACTTCTCTACCAAAGGTGTTGCTTCTTTCTGAGCTGCCCTCCACCACACAGCCCTGGTAGGAGAGGCTTCCTGTAAGGACAGGGTTCCTTGGGAGATTATCGGAAAGAACATGATAAAATTAAGAAAAGTAAATTTCGAGATGAAGAATGACCTTATGTCAATACAGCAGCACCTATGTGAGGTAATTTTCTTTTCAAAAATCCAAATTATTGGAAATCAGCTGTGATTTTGTGACTGGCCCTTTGGAGTCCCCAGATTGCTGTGGTTGTGCTCTGATGCTTTTCAACCTCCATTGCTGCTGTATCCTGTGTGATGCCTCCACAAAGGATTGGGAGCAGGGTGTTCCTTGGGTGTATGCCTGAGCTTGGTTTGTGCCACTGTTCTTATGACTCTCCTTTCTTTTGTCTTGGTGCAGAGGAAGAGTACAGTGATTATTTCAAGAGTTTCTGGGAAAAAAACAAACAAACAAAAGAAACAGGGAAGTTTAACAGATCTTTTGTATTTTCCACCTTCTTGGGATCATGGTGTTGGTGCCATTTACTTTTCTGTTAATCTTTGGTGTTCAGGAAAACAGGAATTACTATGAACTATTTCAGGTCCTCTGGAAATATTTTTACTTTAACTTCTAAACTGAATCTGGTTGTCCATTTCTTTTTAATTCCAACCTTTCATGTGTTCAACAGTAGTCATTAAAAGGTTTGTGATCTCACAGTGTTCCAACTAACCAGGGATTAGTAAAAAGTATCTACCTGACTCTCAAATTCTTTCATTTCTTCTTTCTATGGATAAAAATAATTTCTCTGTGATACTTTCACAATCCTCTGCTGCATAAATTAAAAAAGTTGAAAGGTTAAAATTGACTTGGTGCCAAGTTCTTGCATTAGACAGCAGATTCCATTTACTTATTTATCTGTTATTTTTATGTTTTTAAACATTTTGGCATGATTTCCATATTGTGATTCTTGAGCGCTGCACATTCAGACTGTCAGCCTTTGATTCCCCCCAAGGAGATGCAAGAAGAGGTCTCATTTCAAACTTGGAAGTTTTTATCTCATTGTTTTTTTGCAAAAGACTAAAGGAAAGTTTAGGAAAGATTTTTAAGTTTGATTGACAAAGTGAAT
This sequence comes from Bombycilla garrulus, assembly GCA_013400315.1. Lineage (NCBI taxonomy): Eukaryota > Metazoa > Chordata > Aves > Passeriformes > Bombycillidae > Bombycilla > Bombycilla garrulus. The sequence goes on from VXBU01005406.1 coordinate 258,608, forward strand.
TCCTAAAAGTGATATATCAGTGCAGGACTCAATAAGCCAGGACACATGCTACTAAAAGAGAAGAAATGGTTTTATTTATTATTCACCAATCTCCAGGGTTTCTATGCCAGTCAGAGTTGGCTTACTTCCCATATATATTATTAAATGTTTTACAGTTCAGCATGCATACAAAAGGAGTAAATGATGGGATACATACAGTTTAACCTACATATGGAATAACTTAAAATTCAACTGTTTAAAGGTTTATCACAGAGTATTGATTACCCAAACCAATAAGGCATACATAGAATGGCAAATAGTATAGAAAATTACAAATCTCTCCTTAACACTTGACCAACTCTCCCTAGATTCCTCCATTTCTAGCCTCTCCATAATTTTTTTTTTTTAATGCAGAATTATTAGTATAACCAAGCTAGGCAGAAGGTACTGTAGGCGTTTGTTAGGAAAATCATTTCAGCGAGGTCAAGGAAGAGCTATAGGTGAGCAAACCACAAAGAGAATCAGGATGTGCCTCAGTTCCTTCTGGAAAATCAGAATAATAGCATGTAAAACTGAAGGTAGTCATGCACATGTACATGTGACCCTGTAATTTTGTTTATTTCTCTGCTGAAATTCAGTTTGGAGGTTGTCCTGGGTAATCCCACCCTCCACTCAAATAACACAATTACTTTGTCACCTGCAGTTCGCACCATCCAGTGGGATTCAGGGTAATCTTTGGAGTAGCTTGTGGGCCACCTGCTCAGTGTCAGGCCTCTGTGGAGTCAGGGACTGTTAAATTGATGGGAATTTTTGGTATGTGTTAGGTAAGGACTAAAATTCAGTATAGTTCTAATCCAAGAAATGCTAGCAGCGATTTGCTTGCAGTCTTGGGGAAAAAACCCTGCACCATTGTTTCATCATTTAGACTGTTTCTGCTTCTTGGATGCTGTGAAAAAAATATAGGAAATTTACCTCCACAAGTCAACATTATAAATTTTACTTATTTATTATACATTATTTGTTTATTTATTTATGTATTACACATTTTACATCTCATAGGTTCTTTATCGCGGACACATTTCTATGTTGCAAAGCAAGGGAAGAAAAATCTACAGAGATTATAAATTAAATAGGTATTTTTAACTGGTTCTGTCACTAAAAGCTAAATTTTGGTCAGCCAATGAGTGCTAGCATTCTTTTAAATGTTTCAGTCAAAACTGGGGTTATGAATAGAAGGGGATAGTGAGGAAAAAGCAGTTAATTGATTGGTGTGGGTGATAGTTATGATCACATCCTGTTTCTTTAGACTCTGATTATCACAAAATGACATACTTCAGCTAAATCAGTGAGGTGATCCAAAAGCTATAAGAAACACATGTATATTAGCACATTTACTCTATTTTTACATGCTTTTTTTCTTCACTGAAACTGAGAATTTAAAATATTTTTAAATTTCTTGAATGACTTCTGAGCATAACCAAATTATGTTACTAAATTATAGAACACAGCTAAAATAATTTCTGGATGCATTAACCCAAGCTTGTTGGTGGTTGGGTAGCTGCACATCCTGAAGATGAAGTTTCATATTTATCATGTTCTTAAAAGAAGATGCCCTGGTGCTTTCAAGAAACAAATTCCATCCTACATTTCACTTGCTTTGGTTCCCCAGTAACTGACCATGATCCCAGTCCAGCACCTACTCACAGATCCAACAGGGGACATGTTAGGAACCCTCTTAATTTAATTGGCATTACCTTTGAATAAAATTATGTTTGTTATGAAATCATTTTAGAATCTTTAGGATCTATAGCCTGTAATTGTTTAAAAAACCCCTGCTTTTCCATCACTGTTTTTGACAATCAAAATAATATGGAGTTGATAGCAAGGTTAGTAGACCTTGGCTTTAATCAGAGTCCCAAGGGGCAGAAAATACATGAAGTACAAGGTTGTTTCATATTCAGATAAGATCCTTTCCTTTTCTTTCTCAATTACATCGCCCTTACAAGATAGACCCTTAAAATGTCCTATTTTTAATTTCCTTCTCTAAGTCTTTTAATTAAATTAGACAATCTTGTGCATTAGGCTATAAAGATTTTGTGAATACCTGGAGCTCTTGAGCAACCAGGAGGTAAACATGAAAAACCTTGCTATTAGCATTGAAGAAACTCTTCATCTGTGTGAAATTTGCCCATGAATAACATTATTAAGAAACAGTACCAATATAACCATGAGTGAAGGTACTATTATTGTCATTTAAACAATTTATTTCCAGGTTAATTCCTTCTGGAATGTTTTCTGGTAACATTGAATTGCATCACCATGTCTTTTCAATTTGCTTTGATCCATCCTCTTGAGATCTGCTCTTTTAGTAACGTTGTAGAAATGTCTGTTCAGTGAGACAAGACTTCATGTAGGTTATTGATTTTGATTTGTATATTTGTATATACATTTAAAGTGCTTTTCTCTGGATCTCAGAGATTTGGAATGGAATCCTGTAGCTTATCCAAACAAGAATTTCATATGCAGAAATGAAACTTGAGATTCCATCTAAGTTCCTATAACTTTTTAGCTTCTTGGCTGCAAACAGACATCCTGTTTGATAAGGATACAACTGGAATGTGACAATGACGCAACCCAAATTAGAAATCTGATGCAAGACAAATGTCTGAAGCAATTAATGAAAGTTTGTCTTAAACAGAGCTTTCCAAGGACTGGTACTTCTCTGCAGTCACTTTTCCTTGCTAAACCAATGATAGATGAGTATCCAGTCATATCTTCATCTCATTCAAGAAATGAATCCTCTTGGAGTCAAGTGGATTAATATAATCACTGGCATCATCAGGCTACTTTACTTAATTCACCAACATCAACTTGCTGTTGCTGAAGCTGACTGGTGGCTCTAATTTCTGCTCCTAGATGTTCTGGGAAAAGCCTTAAAATAAGATGAAAATGATGCATTTTTATTTATGCTCTTTGTTGCATATCCCAATTGCTACAGAGACATGGTGCTGAAACTCAGAGTAATCGTGAACAGAAATAGGGCATCGTTTAGATTTGGCAAGTTGGCTCAAAAATAATGTGTATTCAGGGGACAGAATCATTATTTTTCATAATGAGGGAAGACATAAAGCTGAATTCAGAATTTCTTCATGATTCCTGCTGCCATGGGTGCATTATCTGGGGCCTGGCTATGCCACAGGAGGTGCTTTGGTCTGCAGTACAATACTGTATGACATCATTTTGTCAGGTTCATATCATGGCAAGGGCTTTTTTTACACCTGGTTGCTGCCCAGGAGACCCAGATCAGGTCAGGATCAGACCCAGATCAAGAGAAGTTTACACATCTGTTTCATTGGCTGTGTGTGCCCTTGATTGAGGGTTTCTCTAAAACATCTTGGTAAAACACAGCTGGCTTCACAGCACGTGTAGGTGAGCAACTCTAACCATTGTCCTCCAAACTAGGAGAAAAAAACCCTAACAGTGTGAAGAAAAGGCAACCAATATTTACTGTGACATTTCTGTAATTTTATAGCCTTCTTTACTCTGCTAGAGAGGAAGAAAATGAGTATAGCAGACTTTAATGTCCATAATTATGTGTCCTACAGAGGCTTTGTGTTATGCAAGCTGCAAAGGTGGGAAGAAACTTTGCATAACTTGATGCATTCCATACAGAACTAATCAATTCACTTAGATGTATAAAGAAGCAGCTACAAAGACACCATAAATAAGCATTCACAAAGGAAATGATGTATTGATTTTAATCAAAGGAATTTTTCTCTATGATATAAAAATGCAGTTTGGTATCTGTTCAATGAATATTGTCTTTTACCAAAAAGTAAAAGATTTGTGATTATTATAGTCAGTTATCTCATTAATGATTCCTACCTAAGCCTGCTTGGATCCTTCAGGCACCTTGAAAAGAAATAATAATTAAAAAAAACCCAAGCTAAAAACTGGGTGTCTATATCAATATTCCCAGAAAAGCTTTTCTCTTGTAACATAAAACAAAGGGCTGTAAGCTCTTAAATATGTTAAAAAGTTTCAAGGCGCTTTCATTTCAAGTTATGAAGAACAAAAGAATAGACAGTGCCATACCAAGGGGAAAGGAGGAGTGAAGACCAGTAACACAAAAGGCAGAGTTTGTTTGCAGACTTGAGCTGAAAAAATGATTATGAAACCTTGACAATGCATAAAGAAACCAGCATGACCTAGAAATAAGCACCACAGAGCTATGACACTTAGGTGTTGCTCAAACTGTAAGACACAATACGGCTGGGAGATCCATATGTAGTGTGTGTAGAGGAGCCCAGGATACACCCAGGAGCCTCCCTCTGCTTTGAACAGAGCTTGGTCACGTGGCAGAGGGACTCATAGTGCCAAAATAAATGACATTTTTCTTTGAGGATTTTTTTTTTTAGCGTAGCTTTTACCTCAGCACCATGGACCATGTTGCTGTAAAAATAAGGGACTTAATTCCCTCTTGGACATTGTTATCCTTTCATGTAGAGGTATTTGTAATCGAGTTCTAATAATCAGGGAAATAAAGGTATTGCTCTCTGCACACCCTTCTGAGGTTGTCATGGATAAAAGGGTCTTTGGAGGAGATCAGGAGAGCACAGAGAAGGTGTGGTGTAGTTACAGTGTGCTGTGTGGTGGGGAGGACACCCTTATTCTTTATCGAGCTGGCGCTAGGTGAGTCTCGTTCATCATCCCCCAGAGATGGCTCCCTAACTTTAGTGTGGTTATCAACAGAATAAAGACAAATACACTTGTAAAACAGGCAGCTGACTTCCCCTGCTCTGAGTGGACCTGAAACTTAAAGATATTGTAGAAACAATAACATGTTCTCTCATTACGGTAGTAGCTTAAGAGAAGTCTGAGTGCATTTTCTGCCACCTTCCTCCCTGCTGCAATTCTTTATTTCATTGGCCATTTACTGGCTTTTTTTCTTTCATCCTAGTACTGATTTTTCTACATGTAGTTTCTCATCTGGCTCCTATTCTTACACCACTCAGTGGTTACTTGTGTGGCAAAGGAGCAAAAAACTTGGCAGTTGTTGCTGGGGTTAATGTGGAAAAATAAATCTCATGTAATGCCAGTGTGGATTTACTTCTCATTCTGAATGGCACCAGCAGATGTTTGAGGAATCCTAGACTTCCTGAGTGCCTCCACTGCACAGCTGGCACCTCTGGGTGAGGTCCTGGTGGTGTGGGAGGTGTGTGTTGTATCCCTGCACTTTGATTTACGGACACTTCTGCCTCTGGATGGGGATTGTTCACTCGGCTCTCACCACATCCTACTGTATCAGGTTCGGTGCTTTTGCCATTTCTCCTTCAGCCCTTTCATGCCAGCACCTTGAGAGGGTTTTGGTTTCAGTCAAGCTCTCACCACCTCTCTCTGCTGGGAAGGTTTCCTCAAATATCAGGTATCTCTGACGTATTCAGCATTTTCAATGTGAGCGCCAAAGCTCTTGAGATGCAAATTCCATAATAAATAATAGTATGTGGATTTCCAGCTCTCTCTTCTCTAGTGGTGGGAATTACTTCTCTTGACACATGGCAACACAAACCACGTATCCTCAGCCATGACCCATGCTGGATATAAAATTATATCCATTGCTGAATATAAAATTAATATTAAGAAAACCTGCAGTATGCTACAGTCTGCTTGTACAGTCAATGCACGTTACCTGGTGAATCGAGGGGCAAGAGGAACAAAAATGTCATGTACTAGCACTCACCTGGCCAGAAAAATTCCCTGTGGTTTCTGCTGGGACACAGAGACAAGTCCATGGATCTTTGAGATATTTTGATTTTAATTCTAAGCCCTTTTTTTCATGATACTCAAGATAGAAATCCTCTCAGTACTCTCTCTTTCTTCACAAGGAAAACGCTCTACCAATGTCTGCTTTAGATGCTGACTGCTTTAGACATGGGTAGGTTGTTTGTGTTGGGGGCTTTTTTTAGGAGTAGCCCTTAGTGGCACTAAATTTAACAACTAACAACTGCATGTGCCTCACACTTGATAGTTCAGGCTATGGTGACAGCTTTTAGCAATTTGGAAAATCCCACAGGACCCAGAGTGGCGCTGGCTGCTGTCCTCTTTGTTTGCATTTACTTTTCTGCTTTGTCAGTTTGTTCTGTGGTTGCAAAAGTAAATTAGGAGTTCCAGATATAACCAAAATAAAGTAGTCATACCTCCCTCCCCTTCTTTAAAGTAACCTCCCCAGCAATAAGCTTGTTAACTGATGATAATCTATTAAAAAAAAAAGTGTGTGAAAGTCTAAACTGAGAAGGAGAGGAAGGATGATATAGATATTCAGCACTGCTTGGAAGAAATTACTATTGTAACACAGTCACTCAGGGTTATTTTTTCTCTTCTTTTAACTTACAGTGCTCAAGGCACCCTCCAAGGGCCTTGAGAGGGTGTTGTGATGCTCTTCTCACACATGCTCTTCAACAGCCCTTTTACTACAGTCAATCATTGAAAAATATTTTTTTGTGATTCAGTCTAATGCTTGGAGGGAGATGCAGAGATAGAAAAGGCTATTGGCCCTTGAAAATATTAAATGGAGTGCCCATGTGGCAAAGCTCAAAATGTAATAGGCATTGAGAGGGTTTTTTTTTTTATTTCTCCATGTACAAAAGCAGAGAAAACCTGATGTGAGAAAGCTGCAGAAAACTTTTCCTCTACATTTTATGTTATCTGTTGTCACCAGGATTTGTAAATAGTTTAAGGTAAAACGTGTTATAGGTCGAAGACCAGAACATGGGAATCTTGGCCCCTCCTGTACACTGCCTATAAATGGCCAGGGGCAGGTGTGCACTGGAAGTCTAGAAAAAAATGTAAGAGAATTTTTATGAAGCTTTGATTGAAGTAAAGAGATTTTTTTCCTTACCTAAAACCAGATCAATTACCAAAAGCACTGCAAAGCCCTCCCAATTGCCCATTATCTGAAATATTTACAGACCGAATTTATCATCTGGAAAGTTGAAGTTTTGCATTAAAAATTAAATATGTGTTTATATGGAGATTTGGTGTGTTGACTCTTCAGTCTTTACAGTTTTCCCCTCGGTCGTTTGGGTGGTTATATGAAATAACTGTTGCTTCTTCCTGCAAGACATCACTCATCCATTAGGGGATGCTGACAAATCCATTCCTTTCCTCTCTCACAGAAGAGGAAAGGGGTGTTTTAAGCCGGCATGGGCTGAGTCCTTGTGTGCTCTCCTTTCTCTTTCTCTCCTCGCTCCTGCCATTACCTTTAAACACAGTGATAATACAGGCTGCAGGAGGTTCCAGCTTGAAATAATCTGTCTGATGCTGCTAGCTAGGGACACCAGGGAAGCTGGAGCTGGTGAGGGGAGTCAAACACAAAGTGTTGGTTCATCTCCAGGAAGTGGGAGACTGTACAAGGAGGATATCTAGGACTAGAACACCCTGGGCTGGATGCCTGGGGTGACAGCTTCCAAGCAGAGGGAGCTGCCAAATGTAGGAGGTGAGGATGTTATGTGCATAATCTCTTCTCTTCCTTAGCAGCTATGCACTTTCCTGCCCTAAAGCTGGAAGAATTGGTTTTCCTTTCTGCTTCAAGCAGACCTTTTCGAGTAGATAAATCTACTAGAACTTAAAAAAAAAAAAAA